>BPTQ01000004.1:167261477-167322339 GCA_019973895.1 Chrysanthemum seticuspe | reverse complement strand
ATACCAAAACTCGCCCTACTAGGAGTACGTGTGTAAGCTACCAAATTGTTCTATCGTAGATGGTAGTTCATGTTCTTACAGGGTAGGCTTCGATAGTTCGAAGAAGACAAGGGTAAAAGAGATCTCCCTGTTCGGGCCTTAACCGAACTCTTTGTTGGGGGAGCAAGATATCTCTGTACCCTTCTAGAACAGTGGTTCAAACAATTGCTCAAGATAGGAGGCAGGGCTTGGTGTTCAGAATTCTTACTCTATTACTTTAAAAGAGTCTCTAAACTACTTAGTAAGCCCCTCCGTACCCTAGCAATGTTTCTCAACGAAGCGTTCACAGGCGTAGTGCCAAAATGGCTCAATTACGTTTACCTATGAAAGATGTATCTTGTTAAACCATCGAATGTGTGCATGAGGATCATCCCGCTCAAAACCATAGAATTGGCTTTGGGTTACTAGATTGAGCAACCCGGTTTTGAGCTCGAAGGTATCAGCCACAATGGCTGGGACAACAATGGCATCTCCGTAACCCTCGATGGGTGCTTGGAGAAGCTCATTCATCGGTTTGTCTTCTGCCATTTCGACAGGAAGTGGTGGTGGTAGACGTTCCTCAGTCACGGCTGAAGGAGCTGAACGTCCTCTACGTCTTCGAGGAATGTTTCCAAGTTCGGAAAGTGGACTTGTAGAACTGGAAGAACGAGTGCGCATGCACTATGTATAAAAACCAATTTTCAAAACAAATGAGGCAAAACACAAGTGAACTTAACCAATAATCACAAATGAAATGGCTTCTTTGAAAAAGGTACACCAAATCACAAGTGACACAAAGGCAAGTTTTAAATCTGATGTTCGGGAACTTATTAATGGTCGCACCCCCAGTTAGGTAGTGCACTGCCTTGATTTGCGGTGGTTGATTTTTATGTATTCAATTAAGTACCACTGAAAAGACGTAGGTTAGATTTGTGCAGATGGGTTTAAAAACTTTTGGACAATATTTTTGTTATCGTCGCGTTTAACCAAATCGTATCTCTTCAAGAATCACCTTAAAAGAGAATACAAAATAGAAAACGTTCCGATTGTTTTGTTGTTTTATATTTTTTTTGTGTTTTAACACTTTAGGAAAAGTGTTAATGACTTTTTTGATTTTCTTATAACTTTACAAAAACTTTTTACAAATGGTGGGTATGTGCAACAATGGATCTGAAAATGGCTAGACACACGCTAAAGCCTCCCCGGCAGCGGCGCCAAAATTTTGATTGGTGGTGAACAGTCAAGTCTAAAAGACTTAAAACTGCTCAGACACAAATACAATTAAGATCAGAGAATACAGGGGATTCCCGGGTCGTTTAGTCCCAAGGAGACTCAATGGTGTGTAAAACTGATTCAGATGATGGAATGATCACTAAGGATAGTGATCTGTAAAGGTTATGATTAGGAATTACACTACTGATTGATTTGGAATAGAATTGGACACAGAATTGGAAAGCACAACAACCAGATCAAGAAAACGTAAACGTAAGTTTTAAAAACTACGTATACGCACAAAATAAAAAGTGAAAACTAAAAAGTAAAAGACCTAAAAATATAAAAATGACATTTTTGGAATCCTAAAAATAAAAGAAAATTATTAGAAAAAGAAAATAATTTTTAACACTATTTAATTAATTATTATTAATTAAAAACTATTTTAACTATTTAATAAATACTCTAAAATGAAAGAAAATACAAAATAAGGCTAGAAAAATAAACTTATGATTTTGAAAAATCTAAAATACTATAAAACTAATTTTAAAACTAAAAATATATTTTTCACACTTTTTATCTAATTATTACTAATTAATAACTATTTAAAATACACTTAAATACTAGAAAATAGAAAATAAACTTGGAAAAATAAACTTATGACTTTGAAAAATCTAAAATATGATAAAACTAATTTTAAAACAGAAAATATATTTTTTTAGACTTTTTAATTATTTATTACTAATTATTTATTATTTATTAACTATTTATAATTATAATAAATACTAAAAAGACAGAGAAAAATCTGAAACTTTTTCTAAAAATCCTATATGATGACAGAAACCTAAGAAAAATAGAAAAACAAGTTTTGCTTATTAAAAAGTTGAAAAGAAAAATCAAAAAGCTAAAAAATCTTAAATAAACGCTATCACTATTTTTATATTGATGTTTTTGTGATTTTTATTTTTGAAAACTACTTAAATACTAATAATAAGAAACTTTAATAAAGACAAAAAATTTATAAAACACTAATAAGCTAATTTGATGAGCTTATGTTCCAACAGATGGTTTAGGAGCTTATTTTGTGGAATAAGCTCAAATAAGCTTGACACTTGAAACAAAAGCTCAAATAAGATATGAATAAGCTACAGATACTCAAATGAAGCTAATAAGGACAAATAAGCACACTGAAAAGCTCAAATAAGCTAATAGGAACTTATGACTGTTGATGATGAAAAACAGAAACTGGGACAAGCTTAGGACCACTAGCAGCCCCACCAAACAAGCTCCAAATTGAAAAACAAGAGTTGGGTCCTCAAGATGACCAAGTTGGCTTTCCAAAGAACCAAGGAACACAGGATTTGGACAAGTAATAAGCTTGATGCAAGCTTATCAATTTGAGCTTAAGTTCTGTGCACAGGGCACTTTTGCAGAACAGGTGTCACCAAAAAGCAATGAAATAAGCACTCAAACAGCTAAGAAACAGAGAACTATCATTTTTCTATTTTTCTACACCAACTAGACTACAATATCCCAAGAGATTATAAGCTAGATCCTATTAATGAACCCACAATAAAATTCCAAACTTTATTCAAAAACGACCTTTTGAAGATTTTGACTTTTTGACAAAAACTAAAAGTTGACCAAAATGAGATTTAAACTGATTTTAAACACTGATGATGTTATGTTAAGGTGTTTTAAGACTGAATATAGCAAGATTAACAACTTTCTAACACAAATCAATGATCATGGATCATTAACTGTTAACAGTGGCTGCACCATTAGGATCAAAGTGATTTTTTGACTTTTTGCTAAAGAGGACTTGATTTCTTGACTGAGCTAAGTTGTATAAACCAAGTTAGACAGGATTCCAACAAAGAAAATGACCAAAGAACCTTTGAACACCTTAAACCAAACACACCTTATGGTTGACTGTTATGTTGTTTTTCAAACTAAATCTCAATTGTAAACCACAAAATTGAATTCAGACCTTGTATTATGATTAAATAGAACTAAATGAGCTTAAACCAATGGTGATAACAACTTAAAACTGAGACTAGAAGATAACACCACTTTAACTGTTAAAACCAAGTTTTAGCAAACTATGAATTGGAAAGTACTAGCTACTGATTTAAAGGCCTAAACACACTAATATATGACTAGTGAACTCAAAGAAACAAAAATATAAACTATTTAAGCACTACAACAGTAAATTACCAATTTAGTTAAAAATGCTTACAAGTAGTTTCCAAGAACCAAACTGAGAACCAAGATCTAAAACCAATCCTAAATGCTCTCCACAGAGCTCTAAACCAAGGCCATCCAGTATCAACCTTGCTCCAGCTGTGAACACTTCCTTAGAACCCCTTTTTTTATTTTTCAAGTATTTAAATGGTATTTTTGAGATTTTTGACCTTGTGAAGCTAAATTGAATTTTAATGTTTCTAATAGCTTATAAAAGCTATATGGGAGCTTATGTGACCTATATCAATCCATACAAACTACTGAAAACAACCTTTGATCCAATTTGAGATTTTCCATAAATATTAGAAATTGCATAAATTGAAATACACTTTAATACTTGAATTAAAGTTTCACAGAGGCTTTTTTATATCAATAGAACTTGGAATACAAAGTTTTTAGATAAAAACATACACTTGAAACTTAAAAATACTTAAAACGACATTAAAACATAAAAATTACACTACATCTTTTGATACATTGCTTTTCCCTCTCTATATAATGACTTTTCATACTCTCCACGTGCTTCTGATTGAATCCCACCAAGCTTGAGCCATTGGATTGGCTAGAATAATCTTATCCGTCCATTTGTGATTTGGCGCCAAAAATTCTTCAAAGCAGGTTCTAACAATTAATGGATTTGGTTGATGATAATTAAAGCTTTTTGGAGTATAGATGATGTGGAGGGGACATGGTATGGAGGGGGGTTGAAAATGGGCAGAAAACCACTCTGGTTTTGAGGATTCTGTGTTGGGAGAGGAGGGTCTACAGTGACAAGTATTTTTGAGCGCGTATTTCTGGTTTTGACTTTCTTTGACCGGCAGTGTATTAACAAAGGGGGGGTCCAAATTGGGTAGTGGCCAGGGTCAAAAAGAGGTTGTGACATGGGGGTCAAGGCTCAAGGGTCAACAGCTGTTGGGTTGGGCTAGTGTTTGGATTGGACTTTGGGCTTGGATAGTTATAAATGTCCGTTTGGTTTGTGAATTAAACAAGGACCAATTTTGTAATTTCACCAAACATAAGGGACTGATCTTGCCATGATTCCAAACTTCTCACAAGGACTAAATTTGCCAACTTTGATAATACAAGAACCCTTTTTGCATAAAATCCATTTTTAAAGTCCAAGGACTATTTTTGCAATTTTCCAAAGTTTAGGGACCTTTCTTGCCAATTGACCAAAGAATCATTCAAGGATCATTTTAAACAACTTAAAATACTTCAGGGACCTTGAATGATAAATTTTCACATTTTTGAATTTCCAGGGACTAGATTTGACAACTTTTAAAACTCGGGGGACTAAAACTGCCAATTTTGCAAACTTGATACATTTTTCATCTGATTTTGATATTTTTGCAATTAAAACACATAAAACACTTGTTTGTGATAATTTGATCATTTTGATGTGTTTTTGAGCGTTTTCAGATGAATTTGCAGTTTAGATTATGTAAAAATGATGAGTATTTGGAAACTCATCAGCAATGCAAGCTTAGCTTTTGCTTTCTTATACTTGGTTTCATAATCAACAGCTTTGTTTTGATCAGATTTGTTTTGAAAATTTTGATGAGACTGAAAGATTTTTGGTTGAAATTTGCTAAAGCCTAAAGACTGGTTTGACCCTGATGGTTTGTAAGAAGGTTCAGAAATTGTTTTTGAAAAGCAGTCTTTTGCAAAATGACCCTTTTTGTGACACTTAAAACATTCAGTGTCTTCATTAGCTTTAGCGTTTGAAAAACTTTTATTTCTTCGAATAAACCTTTTAGAGTTAGCGAGGAGTGCTCTTTCCTGAAACTCAATATTTAAATCGTTCAGGTACTCCTCGCTTGTCCTCTCATCAGCCTCATCATCTGAGTTTTCCTGAAAATCTTGAATCACATTGTTAGAATAGAAAGCAGTTGACACAAGATTGGAAATGGTTGTCAAGGACTTCTTGACTTCCTGAGATTTTTTCAAGTCAGGGTATCGTCTGTTGATGAGGTTTTCCTCGTAGACAAATTTCCCATAAATTTCAGGAAGCTCAAGATTCTGAATGTGGTTAGCATTCCTTAGTCCCTGAGAGAAATTCAACCATTTCTCAGGGAGACTGTTTACAAAACCAACATTGATTTCATGTTTGGACAATTTTACACCATCATTTGAAAGTTCATTTAACAAAGTTTTGTACCGGGTGTAAGTTTGAGACAGAGTTTCTGAGTCCTTAGCCCTGAAGGTATTATACTCAAGTTTCAGGTCCATAATCCTGTTTTCCTTGGTATCAGATGGACCTTCATGACTATGAACTAGATCATCCCAGGTTTGTTTATGTAGGACCTCTACGATATCAACCTTATCACGAAATACAACACATAACACAAGTATCACCACGTTTACCACACAACGAGTAGAAAACGTTCAACCCAAAACACAAACATAAAGCTTACACAAAGAAGGAAAGATAAAGAGAGATGGTGACTTGATGTTTATACAAAACCGTGTATGTGAGAGGATAAAGATAAACACAATAAGTTGTATATTCCTTGAGAGAGAAAATACACACACACACACACACTTTCAAACACACCCCTCAAATGACCATTTGAGGGGTATTTATAGTACAAGAGACTTGTTGCCCTAAAAGGCTTTCCTTGGGCTTGGCCTTGGGCCTCGTGGACTTGGATTGGATTCCACATAATAAAAGGCTAACTTATCTTAACTATTAGCCATTTAGCTTAGCCCAATCCACGAGCCCGTTGACTATTCTATCACGATATCTAACACGCGTTACAAAGTTCCTAAACGTGAATGACCATCACTTCTAATAAAACAATTAAGGCTAACAATCTCCCCCTAAGGGGTGGTCATTCAAATGATGCTCCACTTGATTAGGTCTTTACTTTTCTCGAGCAAGAACTTTGTGTGTAGATATTGAATAGTCTTGATTCTTTGTTCCTTCATGCTTTGTGATCAGATAATGTGGTTGTCTGCCGTTGTCAACTTCGTTGGTTAGGTATCTCCACGTCTTTCTCCACCATGCTCACACTTCTATTTGACTTTGAGTTTCCAATGATGAAGTTCTCGAGTCTTTACACTTTGTAGATTCTTTGACATTGATGAAGAATCATCTTTAACTTTGAGTTGCCTTTGATTTTGATGAGAACTTTCATGTGTTGTTGGTATGAGCATGTAGAGAATCTGCACGATCCATCCGCTCCGGAGCTTCCATAAGAAGAAAACATAAAACAGGTTAGTAATAAGCGGATTCCGGCACTTACAAGTTTGAAGTTCGAGGGTGTTAACAGCATAGTGTGAAAACACATCTCTAATTCTTACAAGGGCCGTTCCTGAACTGGAGTCCCACAAGTGAGATAACACGATATACCGAAGTACATCTACAGTTCAGATGAGTCGCTGAGGTACACCGAAGCATCACCCCACGACTGTAGACCGTTTGAGACACACTAAGCGTAATCCACGGGGAGTTACCGAAGTGACCTGCTGTCAGGGCTGCTTGATGTTGACCCTGGCAGGAGTTTCCATTCAATCACTGAGGAACACAATTGTGAACCTCTCATAAATGTTCTCGACAGATTGCTAAGATCTGTGAAGGACTCGAGAATATATCACTTGTGCCCTTATTGGTGAACAACAAGCGATGTCATGTCATGTGTTCCTATGAGATCTTTTGATAAATCTCGTGGCTCTAGACTCAATTAGTGCATTTTGGTTTTCCTGAGCGGAGACTAGGGAGAGGGTCTCCTTCTTCAATACCAACGATCTCTAAGAGAAAGTCGATAGATTATGTAGGGTTCCCAGTGAGAATGAAACAAATCCTTTTAAGAGGAATTGAGTGGCTAGAAGGTTTAGTGCAGTGTGTCACTGGGTCCATGACGTCTTTGTCTTCAATACCAGTGTCACTAAGTGACAACTAGTAGCAGATGAATTGAACCCGGTTTTTGCCCTAAGGTTGAATATGGAGGGCTATTTCTTTTCACCCTTTTTCATTACATTTCTTTTTAATTCTTCAACCCCTTCTTTCTCCTTTCTCACTTTACTCCTTTTTTTCAATCATTCCTAAGGACTTCTAATACTAACTATTTGTGATGTCCTTGGGTAGATCCCTCCGGCTCTGGCGGATCATAGGACGAATTTCCTATTCTTAGTAACCTTATAACTCCATGACTGTCCTATTGTTGCCATAAAACCATTTTTCTTGAAAATCTCTCAAAGTGTTTTTGATGGAAAACATGTTTGGAACACTTCGAGAGTTTTATATTTTCAGAAACACTCCCCCTTCACATGTGCTTATAAGTTTTGACAGAAATCTGCACATAGAGGGTAGAGTTCGCACTTTTTGAATTGATCGACTTTAAATGAACTAGACCGATTCGAGACACGTTTACATCACTAGAGAACTAGCTTGAAATTATTACCCGTCCTGCTCAAGTCCATAGAAAGTTTCCCGAGATGGTACATTTACTGACTTTGATTCCGTCAATTCATTGGTTCCGTCTGAGTCGAGCTCATTTTGAGATTCAAACACCGATCATTAAACATTTTTTATCATATTTTAATCCGTCTCCTCCCCCTCAAAAATAGCATATTCGTGATATTTTTTATATCAACGGATTAAAAAACATTTTTAGAATCTTTTGGGGAGACAAACGGATATGATTTAAGCATGAATTTGGAACCTTATGTTTTATACTCCCCCTTTAATAAAGCATAATCAATTAAAGGGTTTTAGAGGAAGTTATCTTGAGCACAAAATATTTTGAAAGATTTTGAACAATCTTGAAAAGGTGCTCAAGATGATGATGATTTCTCACCAGTTTAAAATGTAGTGCACTGAAGCGTACACTTGATTTTTCATTAAAAAGCACGAGTTTTGATTTGAAAAAAATAATCAAAAGTCATCATTTCGGTCCGGGTTTCGTACTGATGTATACGAAAGCCATTTTATGAAGAAATTTTGAGAAACGACATGTTTTAGAAAACAATTAAAGAACTCTCGCTCAAGCATCTGTACATGCCCGTATCATTGTTGAATGACATTTCTAGAAACGTACAGAATATCGATTATACAAGAGACATGTCGTGAGAAGAATATTTTTGGATTTTTGATTTTATATTGTTTTTGTATTTTTGAAAATTTTATATTTTTATATTTTGCTTTTGTTGGTTTTTCAAATTTTGTATTTTGTTTTTCAAAAATATTTACAGCGAAGCTTTTTGGAAAATCATTTTCAAGAAGATTCGAGAAGACGTTCTAAATCCTCAGGGGTTAGGCTTCGCATTCCAATTCTTCGAACTAAATATTCAAACCTTTCTTTTGGAAGGGCTTTAGTTAATAGATCGGCGAGTTGGTAATCAGTCTTCACGAAGAATAATTCAACAGTACCATTTTCGACGTACTCTTTGATGAAGTGGTAGCGGACACGGATATGCTTAGTCTTTGAGTGATGAACAGGATTGCATGATATGGCTATGGCACTTTTCGAGTCACAATACATAGGTATTTTATCGAAAGTAAAGCCATAATCTGTGAGTTGTGTTCTCATCCATAGAACTTGAGCACAACACGCAGATAGAGACACATACTCAGCTTCAGCGGTTGAAAGTGCAGTGCAATCTTGTTTCTTTGAAGACCAGCTTACTAACTTTTTACCCAAAAATTGTGCTCCTCCGGATGTACTTTTTGCTGTAACTTGATCACCTGCGTGTTCCGCATCTGAAAAGGCAATTAGATCAAATTCGGATTCCTTCGGATACCAAAGTCCCATGTGAATGGATGTCTTCAGGTACCGAAAGATCCATTTAACCTCTTTGAGGTGCAGTTCGGTAGGCTTTGCCTGAAACCGTGCTAATAAGCAAACAGCAAAATGAATATCTGGTCGACTAGCAGTAAGATACATGAGAGAACCAATCATGCTCCGATATTTCTTCGGATCAATAGGTTTCCCAAACAAATCGGCTCCAATTTTTGGTGAAGTTACCATTGGTGTTCCGACCGAGTCACAATTATCCATACCATGATTTTTCAAAATCTCAGTTGTATACTTAGCTTGATTTATAAAAATTCCACGAGGGGACTGATGTATATGTAAACCAAGAAAGAATTTTTAGTTCCCCCATCATGGACATTTCAAATTTGCTTTTCATGAGATTTTCAAAATGTTTTGAAAGATTCGGATTAGTGGACCCAAAGATGATGTCGTCCACATAAATCTGAACAATCAAAATGTTGTTTTTGCATTTTTGTGTAAACAAGGTAGGATCAACTGTTCCTTTGGTGAAATTGTTTTGGATAAGGAAAGAGGACAGTTTGTCATACCACGCTCTCGGAGCTTGTTTCAATCCATAGATTGCCTTTTTGAGTTTGTAGACGTAGTCTGGATGTTCCAAATCGATGAAGCCTTCTGGCTGACTCACGTACACTACTTCTTTCAGAGTTCCATTCAAGAACGCGGTCTTAATGTCCATCTAATAAACCGTGATGTTTTTGTGAGCTGCATAGGCAAAGAATATCCTGACTGCTTCAAGTCTAGCTACCGGCGCGAATGACTCTTCAAAGTCTATCCCTTCCTCTTGTCTGTATCCTTTGGCCACAAGACGAGCTTTGTTGCGAATTACAGTCATTTCTTCATCCCTTTTGTTCTTCCATAACCATTTGAGATCAATGACACGAATGTCAATTGGTCTTGGAACCATTTCCCAAGAGTCATGAAGACGGTATTGGAGAAGTTCCTCCTGCATCGCTTCTATCCATGTGGGTTCTGCCATTGCCTCGCGAATGTTCTTTGGTTCAATATTGCTAATTGAGCAAAGGTAGATGCACAAGTTGCAATCGGTGGCAAGTTGACGTCTCGTCTGAATTGGCCTTGAAGGTTCACCAATAACTTGTTCAATTGGGTGGTCTTTTGTCCACTTCAGAGTAGAAGGATACCGTTGGTTAAACATATGCGAGTTAGATGGTTCTCGTAAGCTTGAGGAAGATTCAGCTGATTCCGTAGCAAACGGGTTTTCAAATAAGTCTTCATCTAACGTTGCATCGTTCTGGTTTTGGTTTTGCTCATCAACTGCTGGTAGAACGGGTGCAATAACTGTAGTAGATGTAGATGATGTAGATGGAGTTGGTGCATTGGTTTCGACCGTTGTAGATGCATCTTCTGTTGGTGGTGGAGGATGATTTTGAGCGGGTGCAGCGGAATGATGGTTTGATGCATTTGTCGAAGTTCCACCATAGAATTCATCGAACATTAACTCAAAGAATTTTTCCCATTCTTGTTCTTTAGGATTGTCATACGCAGTTGATTGAGCTCTTTGAGGTACGAGTCCTGAACTGATGTGTCCAGAAGTCTGTCGGTTTAGTGCGGGTTCTAGAGCGAGTCTCTCAGAAGCCATATGTGAAAGTTCATCAAATTTCACATTCATCGTCTCCATGATCCTCCTAGTTCTCCTGTTATACAACCTGGATGCCCTCGAGTTATCTGAATATCCAATGAAGATTCCAATATCACCTTTTGCTTTCAGTTTTTCAAGATCTTCTCTGTCGTTCGTCGGATAGCACAAAGCGCCAAACACGTGCAAGTAAGAGATATCAGGTTTCCTGTTGTTCACAAGCTCATACGGGGTTTTATTGAATCTTGGATGGATAAGGGATCGGTTTTGAGTGAAACAAGCAGTGGCAACAGCATCAGCCCATAGAAATAACGGTGCACTAGAATAGTGATAACGCTACACGCGTCGTTCGGGGTCAAAGGAACTTCCTTTTCTTCGAGCAAGTTTTATAACACCCTAGGCAGTGAACCTAATCGTTGTAGTGTAGTAATTAGGGTAAGCCATGGGTATTGATATCGTTCTCTAGGGGAATAGGAATGCTAGTAGGGAGTTACTACGCTAAGGTTAAGGTTGAGGAAGATTATTTTTTATCTTTTTATATTTTATGAAAATGGAAAGGTACGAATCTCGGGTATTGGATTTGGGGGGTTGGTATTTCTACCGATTACTCTACTATTATCTAATTATCTAAACTAAGGTTGTGGGAGTCTATGTCTAATTAATGTGTGCTCGTATGATAGTTTAAAGATGTGTTTACTTAGTTTGTATTACTCCTTAATTATCTCCTATTGATGGTTGAGTGTCACGTCTTATTCCTAGTTGCGTTGTGTTTCTAAAGTTGTAGGGTATGCGTTTCTCCCTAACTCTTTGAACTTACCAAAGGGTCTTGTCTACAAATCCACTTAGAGATTATAGACTCCTACTCTAAGGCGCTCTTCGGATGGTTTAGACTACAATCACTCAGGTAATCATACTCTAGGGTTCACAAAGATGAATCAAGCATTAAGTACACAACGAATGACCTATCGCATTACTAGATCATTAATCAACTAAGATAAGAAACAACCAATCAATATTTAATAATTAAGTTTCATACTTCCTAAGCAAACACACAAATAAATTAGCCGGACATGGAGAACATGCAAGCATACACACAAATAATCAAAGACATAATTGAATTAATGAAGCAAAGACTTATCTTGGTGTAAGATAGGGTTAAAAACCCTAAAATACTGTACAAGACACCTTAGGTTCGGTTTTAGGTTTTTACTCCAAAGACTCTCCACATAAAGACTGAAAAATTCGGATTCTATATATAAGATTACAATTGCGACGGCGTCACCTTATATTTAGTGACGCCGTCGTGTCGCCGCCATTAGGGTTTCGTCTTGGCCACGTTAACCTTGCGACGGCGTCACCTTATGTCCGTGACGCCGTCCTCTTCAGCTTCTGACGTCGTCTGGATCGCATCTAGGCCGTCTGAGTAGCGACGGCCTACTCTTTCACAACTAGACGCCGTCTCTTGAAAACACGAGTTTTGAGTTCTGACCCGTCACAATAATTATCCGACGGCGTCGCAAATAGCTCCTGACGCCGTCGCCTTCTACATTCAGCGACTGTGAGTGTCTGATTTCGACTTTGGCCATTTTCTTCATATATTCGCGCCTTTCTGTCCAAATAAGTGCCATTCCAGCATTTTGCCTTCACGAGACCTAAAAAGTGAAAAGGAACGATATTAAGCAATAACGGATACAAAAGTGATCAAATAAGGACTTAAACGACCCCTCAAAATGGTACCTTTTAAAACCTTATCAAATATCCCTACACTTGTTATTTGCTTGTCCTCAAGCAAATGTGCTTTTAGCCAATTAATTTATAAGTTAGGGGTCATTCAGCATTAATTCAAAACGGTCCACAACACATATAAGCCCCGCAAAAGTCATAACAAGCACGGAAATTACATACTAGCACCTCACATGGGGTGTTTGGATACTCACATCTCTCTCAGGTGTATAAATGAAATATAACAATATAGGAAATGGAAGATAAACACTCATTAACCGGTCCTAGTACATAGATTACCATAGGCTTGAGAATAGATCAAACCTCCATCGCTTTGGCGTAAGCACCTAGGAAAGACTATCAAAGAGGTCTTTTAAAGGGTTGTAATGTTAGGCTTACGGTAGGGAAATAAGGGTTTGGTGGGATAGGCTATTTAGTGGTGGTAAGTCAAAAATCTTTATGTTAACTGCATATGAAGAATGGCGTTGCTAAGCCAAGACTCGACACTCTAAACTCTAGATAACTGAAATAAACAAACATAAATTTAAAAGATAGATGTAGGATGGTAGCCCGTATGTTTTTTTTTTTTTTTTTTTTTTTTTTCACTCTATTTTTTTTCTTTTCTCTTTCTCTATTTTTTTTTCGATTTTTTTTTTTTTTTTTTTTTTTTAATCATACACTTTTACTCTACCATCCTCTAAGATAACATCAAAATACTAGTGATTTATAAGCATATCCCTACACTTGAGTTTTTATTACTCTAACACTAATTTGACCCGATTTGAAAAGATCAAAACACTTGGGGTACATTATTACGTAAACAAAGGGAATTTGAATTTAACGTTCCCTTCCCGTCATTTCATAAACTTTAACTTTTCCCATGAATCCCAATCATCCCAAAACTGTATACAAAGGATATGACTCGACTTAGCAACTTATGCAAGCAACTAGATAATTGAACTAAGGGTTTGGGGTGATAACAAATAACTGCACTAAAAGTGAGTGCATAAGGGGTAGGCTAAGGCGATTTGGGTGTATATTTGGGGGTGGGGTGTAAACAATGCTCTTCATTGATATTCCGGAAAAACCGAAATATCACGAGAACCGCGAAAAGGATAGGCTCTGAGGGGTTAACTAGGGGTATCGTGTACTAAAAATGAGTACAACGCAAAGGGTGTGGGGGAATTACTCAACCGATGTGGAAGAAGTAATTATATTACAGGTATCAAACAAGGGTTATCCTAATGCCTCTTATCATTTAGTTATTCCTAACTACACAAGTGTAGCCTCACTTGCGATCTCGGAATGCATCACAAAACAAGTTCTAGAATCTAATATACTACCGGTTCACACTCTAAGCATTAAAGATGAATGCTTTTAATTCCTACTAATCTAAGGGCGATCCTCACATTTTGGGTGGAATTTGGGTGGTAAGGGTTTTGTGCTAGTCATATAACTTCCTATCCGTGAGACGCTTTTGTTAAGACTAATGGCCCACTCCTATATGTCATGAAAAATTTTAAATTTGGTGCCAAAATTACCCTAACCGACATTTCTCATGGTTTATTACACAATCACAATTAGACAAAGCAAATAGTCAAGGATAAGCATAGTTTCAAAGTTCCCGTTTTATTTTCCCTCCCTACACTTAAACTGAACATTGTCCCCAATGTTCCCCGAAAGTATCAAAGTTATGATAATAGAAGGTAATTAAAAACGAAAGAAACTAATACTCCCCTGATTAGCTCGGTAGGATCCGTGTAAAGTGGTGGTTAAATTCTTTTCAAGAAGAATAATTGCGTGAAAAGCTCCTTCCAATCTTATGTAACTTCTTCTTGACAAACTAAACCTGCACACTTGAAGAAAACAAACGAAACCTTCGCGTAAAATCGGCGGTAATAATATATATAAGACTCGATTTAAACTAGGATATAATGCTTGTGGAATGGATGTTTACAGAATTTCTAAGAAAATTAAGACCTGGAAAATTCCAAAAATTTATATGTAGCTCAGAAAACGAGAAAAAGTAATCTGATGTTTTTACTCCTTCCTGACGCCGTCAGGTTGCAATCCTGACGCCGTCAGGTTATCTTGACAAAAACTGGTCTGCGATTTTCTGGAAAAATTTCTGGAAAATTTACATCTTTAGAATCTGGAAAAAATTTCTGCAAAACATCCATTATGACTCGATACAAGCATTTGACTCGAACAAACAAACATATATATCTTTTAGTTAATTGTTATTCTCATGTTTACGTTTCTTTTGAAAACGTGTGTAATCCTCCCTACACTTATCCCTTATGTAAAATACCTTTATATGTAATTAAGACGAAGTTAAAAACAAAATAAAGCATTTTTACAAATTTAAACATGAGGATAAACAATTAATAAAAGATATATGACACTAACAAGCAAACAATTAAGCATGGGTTGCCTCCCACGAAGCGCTTTTCTTTATTTAAGAGTCTTGTAGCTAGACTCATAGTCGTGCTCCTACGTACCGATATACGTAAGTCTATCCTCAACAATGTCGTAAGGATCAAACTTATCATTCAAGTTCCTAGTAGTACGTTCGGTTAAATATGCCTTTTCAAACATCTCACCATCGGGATCATAGATTTGTATCCTAATGTGCCACCTTCCATTACCATCACTAGGCGGTCTATTCCAATTCCACATGTGTTCGGATTTCTCAACTATCCATTTATTCATGACAAGGTTAACGGGCAAGCTTCCTAGGAACTCGGTCATCTTCCTAAATACTAAGGCGTCCTCGAACGGGTTCACTTCTATATCCCTAGCCAATTCTTGTTCTTGGAAAGTTGCTGCACTAGCAAAGGTCTTATCTAGGTAAAAAGGTCTTTGGGGGCCTATGATGTTCTTCTTAATCCAAGGTCCATATCGAGAAGGCTCTCTATCCAACCCTATCTCTTGTGGGATTTCCTCATCCTTATAGTATGTATGTTTTTTAACATCGTAAATGGATCTAGCACTCCCCTCTCCTACCACTATTTTGGACATCTTACAATCGATGATGGCACTAGCGGTAGCTAAAAATCCTCTTCCAACTAGTAATGGGCATGTCGGGTCCTTATTCATGTCGAGTACATGAAAGTCGGCCAAAAGAGTCAACTCTCCTACATGTACTACCATGTCCTTTATTATTCCAACCGGACGTGCTATACTACCGTCCGCTAATCCTAAGATAGTTTCCGTTGGTTCAATTTTACCTAGGTTGAGGCTTCTATGAAGGGACAACGGAACGAGATTGATGCATGATCCTAAATCGGCTAAAGCATCGAGTGGCTTGGAAGTTCCAAGTCTACACGGAAGAGTGAATAGCCCGGGATCATCTAACTTCTTAGGTAAGTTGTTTCGTACAAAGGCGGACCCATGTTTCCCAAGCCTAAGTTCTAACTCATATTTTTCTTTTAAAGCATTATAATAAGGTGCATGAGCTAAGACTTCAAGAATTGGTTTCTCTTGATAGAGTTCCTTGTATTCCTCCTCTAAACTAGGTTTGGATTCTTGGCTGATGGGTTTCTCAGGAGTAGGCTTTACCAAAGGTGCCGGGCCTTGGTATTTCTTGGATGACTTGGAACCCTTTTTGATAGCATTTACCGAGTGAACCGTTGGGTGAGAGAGACATGGATGTGCACTTTCCCATGGTGAACTGGAATGTGAAGTCGATGCAATCGAATTCACTTTTGGGTTCTTAATGGTATCACTTGGGAGTGCTCCAACTTCCCGCTCATTGAAGGCTTTTAAGAGGGCATCAAGCTTGGTTGTCATCTCGCTCTGTTTTTGCTTAAAATCGGCTTCAAGCTTATTCAATCGAGTTTCTTGGGATGACAAAAATCTAGATGCAATTGCTTCAAGATTAGTAGGGTTCCCGGTATAAGAAGAATTGAACCTATTAGGCGAACTAGATGAACTTTGGGGTGTGCTTGAGTTTTGGTTCCACTTAAGATTAGGGTGATTTCTCCATGAGGGGTTGTATGAGTTTCCTAAGTTGTTTTGTTCGGGTTTGAAAGTGTACCACTTCTCTCCCGCTCCGTCGGTACGTATGGAGGCGTAGTCCGCAAAAGCTTGTTCGGAGAGCCTTGAGCAGTCACGAGTGTCATGGGGACCACTGCATAACTCACAAGGTAGAGTGATTTGATTCACTTGTCGTGAGGACTTAGGATTTTCGTAGGAACTCATGAGGAATTTAACCTGATTTTCAAGTTCGATCATCCTACGGTCGGGAGGAGGCAAGGAGATTGCCTTGACGGTTTTGGGCAGCTCACGGGGGTCATCCCAACTTTCGTTGTCATAGAGGGCAAGGTCCTCTATTATTTCCCATGATTCTTCTGCGGTGAGATCACTAAGTTTTCCACCAGCCGCTTGGTCAATGGATCGCTTAGTGGGAAAGTTGACATGATCATAAAAGATTTGGACTTGGAGCCAAAGATCAATGCCGTGATGAGGGACTTTATGAAGTAAGTCCTTGAATCGGGTCCATGCTTCGTAGAGAGATTCACCTTGACATTGTTGGAACATCAAGATGTCATTCCTAAGCTTAGTGGTTCTCCCCGGTGGGAAAAATTGAGCAAGGAAGCGAGAAGTAAGATCATCCCAACTTGAGATGGAGCCGGCGGGAAGTCGCTCAAGCCAATTACTAGCTTGGTCCCGTAGAGAGAATTGGAAGAGACGCAGGCGCGTGGTCTCCCGAGTAGTAGCATCAAGGTCGATGGAATCGACGATTTTGAGGAAATCCCTCAGATGCTGATTTGGATCTTCGGAACGAAGTCCATGGAATGCACATCCGTTTTGCACCAACCGGATGGTGTCGGATCGCAGGGCCGTAGTTTGGGCTTGGTCGGGAAGCTCAATGGTGTTCCTATAGCCTAAGTGGCTTGGTCTTGAGTATTCAACAAGAGTACGGGCTCTTGGCGGGTCATTTGGTGGTATGTTGATGAAGGGTAGTGGGTTATCACCTTCCATGATGAAAAGTGATGGAATTACTAACAAAGGTTACGAAGAAGGGGGATAGACTAAGAGAAATCTAAAAATGAGAAAAAAGTTTACTTGATAGGAATCAAGCAAAGAAACCTAAACGAGGTGGACTACTAACTAGCTATTCTATTCCCCGGTAGTGGCGCCAAAAACTTGATAACGCTACACGCGTCGTTCGGGGTCAAAGGAACTTCCTTTTCTTCGAGCAAGTTTTATAACACCCTAGGCAGTGAACCTAATCGTTGTAGTGTAGTAATTAGGGTAAGCCACGGGTATTGATATCGTTCTCTAGGGGAATAGGAATGCTAGTAGGGAGGTACTACGCTAAGGTTAAGGTTGAGGAAGATTATTTTTTATCTTTTTATATTTTATGAAAATGGAAAGGTACGAATCTCGGGTATTGGATTTGGGGGGTTGGTATTTCTACCGATTACTCTACTATTATCTAATTATCTAAACTAAGGTTGTGGGAGTCTATGTCTAATTAATGTGTGCTCGTATGATAGTTTAAAGATGTGTTTACTTAGTTTGTATTACTCCTTAATTATCTCCTATTGATGGTTGAGTGTCACGTCTTATTCCTAGTTGCGTTGTGTTTCTAAAGTTGTAGGGTATGCGTTTCTCCCTAACTCTTTGAACTTACCAAAGGGTCTTGTCTACAAATCCACTTAGAGATTATAGACTCCTACTCTAAGGCGCTCTTCGGATGGTTTAGACTACAATCACTCAGGTAATCATACTCTAGGGTTCACAAAGATGAATCAAGCATTAAGTACACAACGAATGACCTATCGCATTACTAGATCATTAATCAACTAAGATAAGAAACAACCAATCAATATTTAATAATTAAGTTTCATACTTCCTAAGCAAACACACAAATAAATTAGCCGGACATGGAGAACATGCAAGCATACACACAAATAATCAAAGACATAATTGAATTAATGAAGCAAAGACTTATCTTGGTGTAAGATAGGGTTAAAAACCCTAAAATACTGTACAAGACAACTTAGGGTCGGTTTTAGGTTTTTACTCCAAAGACTCTCCACATAAAGACTGAAAAATTCGGATTCTATATATAAGATTACAATTGCGACGGCGTCACCTTATGTTTAGTGACGCCGTCGTGTCGCCGCCATTAGGGTTTCGTCTTGGCCACGTTAACCTTGCGACGGCGTCACCTTATGTCCGTGACGCCGTCCTCTTCAGCTTCTGATGTCGTCTGGATCGCATCTAGGCCGTCTGAGTAGCGACGGCCTACTCTTTCACAACTAGACGCCGTCTCTTGAAAACACGAGTTTTGAGTTCTGACCCGTCACAATAATTATCCGACGGCGTCGCAAATAGCTCCTGACGCCGTCGCCTTCTACATTCAGCGACTGTGAGTGTCTGATTTCGACTTTGGCCATTTTCTTCATATATTCGCGCCTTTCTGTCCAAATAAGTGCCATTCCAGCATTTTGCCTTCACGAGACCTAAAAAGTGAAAAGGAACGATATTAAGCAATAACGGATACAAAAGTGATCAAATAAGGACTTAAACGACCCCTCAAAATGGTACCTTTTAAAACCTTATCAAATAGATTAGCATTGTGCGAGCAGCTTCCACAAGAGTTCTATTTCTTCTTTCAACTACCCCATTTTGCTGTGGAGTTCTAACAACTGATGTCTGATGAGTAATTCCAACATCTTCAAAATAAGTTCTTAACTCCTGATTAGTGAATTCTGTGCCGTTGTATGTTCTTACAACTCTTACTGGAGCTTGAAGAAGTACTTGAATACGCTTCAGAAAGGTGATGCTGATGCTTGGTGCTTCGTCTTTTGATCTCAGAAACTTAACCCATGTATATCTTGAATAATCATCGACGATAACAAGAATATACTTTTTCCCGTTAATGCTTTCAACTCTCATTGGGCCACATAAGTCCATGTGCAACATATGCAACCTTGCTTCCGAACTAGGTACGGTTTTGGGTTTATATGATGCTCTTTTGCTTTTTCCTTGTTCGCATGATGGACATAAGTGATCCTTGGTGTATTTGAACTTTGGATGTCCGTTGACGATGTTGTCTTTGGCAAGATTGTTGATGGTGTCAAAATTGAGATGGGATAACCGTCTGTGCTACAACCAGGACTGTGTTCCAGATGCTCGTGTCATAAGACATATTGGTGATGAAGAGGCCATTTGATTGATGTCGATAGCATACAAGTTTGTATCACGATTCCCAGTTAAGAGATCAGTGCCATCCAAGTTTCTAACGAAGCAAGCATTTTTCCTAAAAGCAACCTCTAAATCTGCATCACAGAATTGCCCGACTGAAAAAAAATTGTGTCCCAACCCTTGGACATAGTAAACTCGAGTGATCAAATAATTCCCAAAATGTAGATCTCCATAACCCATGATAGCTGCTACATGATCATTTCCGAAATGTACGGTTCCCATGAATTTCCAGACGAAATTGATCAGCAGCTTCAGATTCCCGGTCATGTGCTTGGAGCAACCCGAGTCGACGATCCAAAGACATATTTCGATAACCTGCCAATCACAGAAGAAGAATATTTTGGAAACCGTTTCGATTTTGGTTTCTTTGGGTTAGAGGTAAAATCCTGATCACACTCATAGAAGTCATCTATTGGTAAGATAGGTGCATCACTTATTCTACCATTCTCGAGTGTGAATGTTCTACCCATTGGTTTCCAAATGCCATCCCTAAAGTAAACATTATGCTCTCTATCAGTAGTGTAAAGCCTAAGTCTCGCAACTAGTCTTCCTATTCGTTTAGCATAAGTTCTTTTGGGAACATTCTTCTGAACAGGCTTAACAATCTCATTCTTAGAAATACAATCATCATGAACATTAGTTAAAGATTTCTCGCAAGTTAAACAAACAGATTCAACAGATTCATTAAACTTAGCAGAGTTCATAGGTTCATTACATTCAGATGAAATGTCTTTCTTATTACAAAGCGGTAAATTCCTAGGGTGTTCTTCTACTTTATTCTCTTTATTCAAGCGACTACTCTTAGATGCATGCGAGACTCTATTGTTCCTTGTATTGCTCTTAGGCTTTAGTCTGCTGCTCCTAGAGGTGCTTTCTAGTCCTGTAGAAGGTAAGGCACACTCATTAGGATTCACATTTTTATCTAGAGAAGTGGTTTCAGCTTTCCTAGTCTCTTTAGAGTGCTTTTCTAAACTTATGGCGTTTGTTCCATATGTTTTAGATGTGGAGGCAGACGCATTAGTGGTACTCATCTTAAAAAGGCCAGGTGCTAAAACTTTGGGATTCTCGATAACCGCTTTTCCTTTTTCAACATTTTGTTTAGGCAAGGCAGGTGGAGTGACTAGTTTTGATGAAACATTTTTCTCATTGACTTTTGGAGAAGGCATAGAAACAGACATTTTTGGTTTGGAAACCGGTTTGGGAACATTTGCTTTCTCTGTAGTCAATGGTTTTTTAATCACAGTTTCCACTGCCTTTCCTTTTTGACTTTCCAGCTAAGCCCTCAAAAGATCATTTTTCGCTTTCATGTCATTGTAGGCACGCTCATACGACAGTTTTTCATACTTGCATTCCTCAGTTTTTCGATCAAGTTGTTTAAAATATGAGATATTTTCTTTTTCAAGTTTTTCAAGAGCTTTTTCATATTTTGAAACAATTTTGGAGGTCTCATCCTGGAGTCTTTCATGATCTTCAACAGAATATGTTTGCAAAATGATGGACATAATATCAGTAGTCAGAACATCTTCGAAGAGAGAATCATTTAAATTTTCCAAAACTTTGATGTGTTCAACACTTTCATTAGCTTGCTTTACCAGGGATTTATGGTCCTTGACAAAGTCAGCTGTTTCTTTCAAAAAGGCTTGTTCAAAATGGATTACCCTTGAGTTGATGTTAGTCAGCTGAGGGGCAATTTGAGTTTCAAAAAACTTTTTCTGTTCAATATCAAAACTATTAAACCAGATGTTTGTTGTAATATTGGTTTTAGTTTTAACGGTCTCTTGAAGATCTGCAATTCTAGTTTTCACATTTTCCAAAATACTTCTCGCATCACTTGTGTTAAAAGGATTGTTTGAAGACATTTGTTCAATGTTCGACAGAGATTTGGAGACAACAACTGGTTTTGAAACTGATTTTGAAACTGGTGTTGACACTTTGTTTGAAACACTTGGTTTGGTGGAAAACGTTGATTGAGAAACAAACAAAATACCATTAATTTGGTTCCATTTATTATAATCAATAGGTTTGATTTCCGGATGTTTTTGTTTCATTTTTGATCTACTCTCCTCAGATAGTTCCAACGTTTCAAGAGAGTCATGCACAATTATAGGTTCATGCAAAGGTTTTCCATTGTTCAACACATTCCGTTGTTTATGAGCTTTCTTGAGGAAACAGGGAGGTGAGTTACCAAGAGCCATTTTCTGTGTTGTATGAAAAATTGGATTTACTTGATTAGAAAGCATCTTGTTTGTCTTAGCGGAATGACCCGTTGTAAGAAGTAAATTATCCGATTTTTTGATAGTTTCATTTTTTTCCAGAATTTCATCAAGAAGAGAATCTTCTCGTTTTGAAAAATCAGCAATCAACTGTTTCTTTTCTTTTTCAAGATCAGAAAACAGTGCTTTTTGTTTAGAAAGTTGGTCATTTAGATAAAAAATTTCCTTGTTTAAAGATTTTATTTCCAAATTCAAGTTCACATCAAGTGTGTCATACTTGAGTTGCAATTGTTTTTCTCTTAAAACAGAATCTCGATAACCAATTTCTAATTCGGACATTTTGTTTGTATGAAATTCATAGGCTTTGGCGTGCTCCTTGTAACTCTCAAGCTCAGCGGTCAATTTCTTATTTGCGGCCTTAACTTCGCGATTGACCTTACTCACTTTTTCAATTTCAATGCCACAGTTATTGATTAATGATTCAAAATAGGCACGTGTTTCCTCATCAGTCTCAGTATTTTGTGCCACACAACCTCCACTAGGATCCACATCTGGAGTTTCAGAGTTAGTATTGCTACAACTCGGATTGTCCAGGTATGTATCATAAGTAGGTGCTGGCGTTACAGAATGCTGTTCGTCATGAGTAAACACATCAAATATGACATTGTTATAGCATGGATCAATGATTGGTACCTCAGATACTGCGTTGGCGTCATAGACAGGAGGTGCGTCAGAATCAGTGTCGTACTTAGTCTCCTGAAGATTTTCCATGAAGATGCAGTTTGCATTGAGTTCCTCGAGGTCTTCCAAATCATCCATAAAGCCATGAAGTCATGTTCCTCAGCACTCAACTGAAATCCAGCGCGTTCCTTTTGTACCAACAGGATAGTTTTCTGAAGATACTCAAGATCGTTCTTGTGCTGCTTAGTAGGACAATTCCTTGCCATGTGACCCATTCCTTGACAGTTATAACACTTAATCTGATTACCCTGATTCACATTTCCATGATTCCCAACGACTGGAGCTGCAACATTCCGATTCTGATTACGCACTGCTCTATTCTCAACATTCTGTCTCATCTGGTTACTCTGATTCGGAACCGCCTGATTACCCATGCAAAATCCAGTAGCATATCCCTGCTGATTCCCAAAAACTCCAACCATTTGTCCTTGATTACCCATATTCACACTCGGCTGTGTAATTTGCCTGTTGCGAGTGTTTGATGAAATCCTTTGGTTGTTGTTAGTTGGTGTGGAATAGCGACTTTTTAGTGCGTTACCCAATAAAGAGTATATCTGTTGCAAGGTCGCTTCTGGGTCAGTTTCAGGATCAGTGATTCCTTGTTCCTGGTATTGTTGATCTGGATAGAATTGTTGTTGTGGTTGTGGAATGTATTACTGCAAATTGTTGTTGGAAGATGATGAAGCTTGTTGTTGTGTATTCACTGAAGGTTGAGTCTTTGCAATAAGTGCCAATGGATCATGATTCTTTGCTAATCTTTCTTGCCTGACTTCATTCGCTTCAGCTTGGTTTTGTTTCAGAAAATCGTTTAGTTGATCAAAGTTCACCTGATGTAAGTCTTTTGTTTGGTTGACAATAGTGACATATCGTCCCCATTCTTCTGGAAGATTGTTCAGGAACTTGATGTTTTGAACGATAGTTCTGGGTGTCAACTTGTTTCTGATTAGCTCATTCATCAAAGTGCAAAACCTTCCATAGTAGGATTCAATGGATTCTCCTGGTGTAGAAGTAAACTTTTCCCATTCAATTAGCAACTTGTTCTCCATGTCTTGTTGACCAATTTCTGTTCCATGACAAAGTCGTCTAACACGTTCCCACATATCGAAAGCAGTTTCAAACTGTCTACCGCAGCAAAGATGTCTATTGGTAAACCCAGTTGGATAATATGAATTGCCATGTCATCTGCTTCGACTTGTTTATGATCCTCTGCAGTGTATTCAGATTCGTATTGAAGACGAGAAGATGGTGGGACGGGAGGTGTTGCATCTGCATTTCCAGATACATGAACTTGTCGAGGCTGGAAGGGTCCATCCTGAATGGATTTAATCATGAGTTTCCCATTAGGTTTGGTCTTGATGTAGCGGAGCATTCGACTTGTCCATTGAAGATAACCACCTTTTGCCAACACAGGAGGTCGGTTTTCGGCACCGGGTGGATGAATGTCTTTGAGTTGCCATTGATGAAGGTATGATCTGATAAAGTTGATGTAGGATCGATTCAACGATAAAGGAGTTGTGGTTGATGAAGATTAAACTCGGTTGAGGTGTTTCTGAAAGTCGTACTCGTAACCTTGGTTCTTAAAAAAATTTCGCCCAAAATTTGAAATTCACAATAAAAATCAATTCTAAGGTCGTATGAAAAATTTGAGTTATGACAATTTTGACGCCAAATTTGACCCGAAAAATTTGAATTTAGGCCTAAAAATTTGAATTTTTGACCAAAATTTTCACAGTTAAACCAAAATTTGAATCTCGCGTAAAAATTGAACGTTTAGTCTCCTCATTTTTTTTTTTTTTTTTTTTTTTTTTTTTTTTTAAACCTGTATGCGTAGAAAGAGCTTAGGCGTAGAAACAGGAAGTTACGAGTAGACGATGCTTAGGCGTAGGATCTTATGCGTAGGAAGCTTAGGCGTAGGATTCCTTAGGTGTAGGATCTTATGCGTAGAAAGTATCTTACGCGTAACCTTAAGCTTATGCGTAGACAAAAAGTTACTCGTAAACCTTACGCGTAATTGTGAAGTTATGCGTAGAGTTACTCGTAAGCTTTTAGCTTATGCGTAAACTATGGTTAAGAACCAAAAATCCTTTACACTGTCACAGCATAAGGGATATCCACAAGTCGAAGTGTTCCACACACTTATCCAAGTGAGGGAAGCACTGAGTAACCGTTATAGCTCGAAGATTCTTCACCAAAATGTTATGCGTAGAAAACTAGGGTTTTGACTTTTTGACTTCTACGCGTAAGAAATTTCCAACGATTCAAATGATTTATTTTGCACATATAGCCTTAAAAACACTCGAATAACCCAAAAATGTTGACCTTTTTCACCCAAAGTGCTCAGATAAGTTACGAGTAGAAATGACCAACGAACCAAAAACGAGTTTAAAACTTAACCAAAACGCGTAAAGCTTCGAACTTTTTGCAAAAAACTGAAACTTTAGCACCAAACAAACCTTAAACCACAAGAATCTTGAATTTTTAAGTGCAAAAATTAAAGCTTTAAGCGTGTCAAATATGTAAAACGAGAGCCTTACTCGTATGGTACCAAAACTTCAAAACAAACACAAACACTCCTAAACCATTGTTAGGCGATTGATACCAATTGTAGGACCTCTACGATATCAACCTTATCACGAAATACAACACGTAACACAAGTATCACCACGTTTACCACACAACGAGTAGAAAACGTTCAACCCAAAACACAAACATAAAGCTTACACAAAGAAGGAAAGATAAAGAGAGATGGTGACTTGATGTTTATACAAAACCGTGTATGTGAGAGGATAAAGATAAACACAATAAGTTGATATTCCTTGAGAGAGAAAATACACACACACACACACACACACACTTTCAAGCACACCCCTCAAATGACCATTTGAGGGGAATTTATAGTACAAGAGGCTTGTTGCCCTAAAAGGATTTCCTTGGGCTTGGCCTTGGGCCTCGTGGACTTGGATTGGATTACACATAATAAAAGGCTAGCTTATCTTAACTATTAGCCATTTAGCTTAGCCCAATCCACGAGCCCGTTGACTATTCTATCACGATATCTAACACGCGTTACAAAGTTCCTAAACGTGAATGACCATCACTTCTAATAAAACAATTAAGGCTAACAGTTTAGCTGTACTACAGCTTATGACTGACTCCATAATATCATCAGGAAAACATGATATGATGATACTTTTGAGTCTTTGGTCCTGGTTGACCACTCTTCTCTCATCTTGAGTCCACTGAGCTTCAGGTTTAGGCAAACCTTCAGCAGTCTTTGGGATAAATGGACCTTCATTTATACACTTGATATAATAAGGTTTCATCCCAATCAAATAGCAAAGCATACGCTTTTTCCATTTGTTGAATTTTCTAACTTCAAGTCTAGGGGCAACAGCTGAATAAGCTCCACCCTTTTTATCGACTAGTTGGGGTACATCAATTTCAGCCATTTAGGATCCTAATTTTAAAACTTTTAGAGCGGCCTAAAAATGAGTTTTATAATTAGCCTTGCTCTGATACCACTTGTTGTCCCCTGTTCACTATTGTTTAAAAACAATTAAGTACTTAAAACAATTTAACAGTGAACAATGACTGAACTTAAAGCAAGTAAAACACACAAAGTAATTTTCAACATCATATTCTTTATTAGAAATTAATCAAAAAGAATACGTTACCCAAGTACTTGCGGAATAGTACTTGGGATTGAAATGACAAAGTTTGCTGACTCCTCTCTAAGCTCAGGCTAAGTATGAGCACAACTCTTAGAGCCTACTGAGCTATCTCAGGAACTAAGTTGTATTTGGAGGAGTGAAAAGATGGCTTGTGTGTATGTGTGTTTTTACAATTCACAAGCTTAATCTTTTCACTCCATCTCTTATGCTATTTATACATGTATGATATTTGACTCTTTCCTAAGTGACAAACTGACATCATACAGAAGACAAAATACTGATGTATTTTGTCTCTGTTTACAAAGACTATTCTAGGTAAGAGACAAGACTACTTTCCTAAGCTCAGTGATGACACTGAGCCTGATCTTTTGCCATTCAGGGAAAGTTGACTTTGGTTGATAAGGACTTCGTCTTATCTGATTCAAACTTATTCCGCCTTGTCCCGCTCATTCTTCAGTCTTCACATTCTTCAGTCTTCTACTTCATTTTGTCTTCAGTGTAAGAGTTGGAGAGAAGTCTTAGGGATTCAGTGAGTTATTGTCATCACTCACTGAATCCATCATCTTCTTCTTAACTCAGTCTTCACCCTTTAAGTTTCGCCTTACTGAGTGGAGAGACTTCTCCTTCGCCTCATACTGAGTATCCTGAAGATGACTCACTGAGAGACTATGCACTCAGTGACCCGTTAGTGTTTAACGAACTAAACACTTGGGCTATTTTCTATTCAAATCCTAGATTAAGGGGTTTGGGTATTTACTGAACCCAACAAGAAGTTACAAGACCTTTTATGTAACTGCAAGGAAACTCAAATGCTTAGTGATGCTAATATAAGTAACTGGCTATCTTCTACCCATACTCATTCAACTGTATATTAATACACACGTATAGACTATCCATCTTCAAACAAATGGCGTTTAGGATGGAGGTGACAGCCCAATACTTTGACAAGCCAATAACTGCAGCTGCAAAAGAGCTTAATATTGGATTAGCTGTTTTGAAAAGACAATGTAGATATTTGGGAATTCAACGTTGGCCACATCGTAAGCTTAAGAGTATACAAGCATTGATCGACATTATTGAGGTTAGAATTAAATTTAAACTAACATGTTATTTTTAGCATTTGCCAATAATAAAGTTGCAAAGTTAGTGGCTACCATATTACTTAGAACTTTTGTTGACTGTATAGGCTGAAAATGGAGGTGCACAGGGTGATGAGTACATGCAAGAGACATTACAAACCCTTAAGAAAGAAAAGAAGTAGATAAAAGAAATACCAGATTTACAACTTGCGCAAGAAACTAAAAGGTAGAGAAAAGTTAATTTCAAAGCTAAGTACGAAAAAAGGAAAGCTATGGCGTTGATATTATCATTAACAAACAAAATAGTAACAAACGTGGGTACCCAGGTGCAGTCTCAGCCTCTTAAAAATGACGCAAGTACTGATGAAATTGAAGACGGCTATTGTAAACACTGCGCGAAACAAAAGTATCTCATAAGTCAACTTTAGATGTTTAAATTTTTAAAAGTTATTCCATTCTAAAGTATAAAAGTTAGTTACTTATAACAAAAAAAAACAGTTGTGTGTAATCTGATGAATGCATATCAGCGAAAGTCGCTATAAATATGCAGTCTTTTATTTTTCAAAGTTGCCATGTACTAAATTTAACATTTATCGTATTAAACATACAACGGCCTATTCCAGCTGCAAGCTAATGACCAGCTAACCTACTCTATCGAAAAAATGAAGACTTAATCATTATTAGGAAAATACGTTCGTATAATAAAACTATCATCACATCAGTAGCCCTTATCCTCCTATCATTTATAATTTTTCGACAACGTTAATATCAAATTCAATCACACCAAAACATATATAAAATTAAAAACATCTTCATTTCACTATCATCACAGCAATACATCCCTATCTTCCTCTCATGAATCAGTTTTCATTATCATTTCACTAACAATCAGGACTATAATCAAACAATACCACAAAACATAATAAAGTAAGGTATTTTTAAAAAAAAAAATAGATCTAATCAATCTTGAATCTGAAAATCGGTTTAAAAAATAATAAACATATAATTGATGAAACAATACCTGCTACATCTAGCTATAAAACCTTCAAAAAACATATTCAAATGACATGGTCAAACAACAGGAACACTTGAGATTAGTTTATTGTTTGGATTGATTTCCTATGTTTGATTTGATATTGAAATACCATATTTAGGTATATGGATCTATTTATCTCAGATCCATTTTTCGTCTGATTTTTCAGTGTTTGTGTAAGACCTAGAAAGTCAACACACACATTGAAGACAATAATGTAGATGTTTAACTTTTAAACTTAAAAAAAAATAAAAAATTATGACCACAAAAATAAAGACTAATAATTAAAAGGACTGATTTGAGCAGTCCATCCATTCATTTATAATATTAACAAACACAGACCTACAGATTCACGTCAACAAAGTCAAAAGAAACATAACCTAAGGACCAAACAAAACATCCACACACCAACACAAGCTAAACATCTGCATTGTCTTCATGGAACTACATGAGGGCAACCTAGAGCTCCTTCTCCCTTATACCATCACGAGCTTCAGCTAGGATGGTGGTCAAATCCTCAAGCCTCTTACGCTCCCTTGCAAGCGTTTCACCTAAGCTGTCAACAATATAGATAGCCACATCATTTGAAGGACCAAAAGTCTCACCCTCCCTCACAATTTGTTCAGTCTTCTCAATCTTAGCCCTTAGCTTGATGCACTCTTCTCCAATCCTGATCAGAAAGCCCTCATCCTCTGTGATTTCTTGAGAGAAATAGAACTTGAAGCACACAGTGAGATCATCTGACCCATAAACCTCTTTTAGTTCATTGATATTTGGTGTGGCAGCCATTGATGCAATTTGTTGGTGAGTGATGATGATTAATTGTGTGAAAAAAGTATGGTTGAGATAGAAGTATAAAGTTAGATTTGTGTAATATAAATCGAATTAATAAAAAACACTGTTAGAGGAAAAGGTACCCAATAAGACAAACGAAAGGCATCATTACATATAATTAGCTACATTTAATTCAAGGTCTCTTCTTCTTCTCGAAGCAGAGTAATCACATCAGTATTTAACAGAAAAGTTTGGGAGATAACATAAAACCATTGAAATTTAGCATTGTGACAAATAAGGCCCTTCAATAAGACAATGGTTGGCATTTTGCAGCCAATATTAACATGCACATATGTCTATAACCTTAAATTTATAGTTTATTTAAATTAAAGCTTTATTTAAGCTTATTTTTTAGACATGATAATAAAACAACATCTAATTATATTCATTCATCTTCATACCATTTCCTTCTTCGACACGAGCACCCGCCTTTGCTTCAAAAAACAAGTTTGCTAACTCATGAAGTAATTCCCGTTGTCTCTCCTGAGTTTTACGTTGCGCTTCAAGCGCATCTAAAGCAACCCCATCATTACCTAGGCCTTCCATGTTCGCAATCATACCTCGGTTTCTTGCCATTACCCTCCTCAAATGATCACAATTAGCAAAAGCAAATTTGACAACGCATCATCTTCGCCAGCCTGCTGAATAAACCACATACGCATGGAATCATTCAATTTAGAAGAACCCAAAAGAGTAATCAACTTATCTAGCATTTGAAATTGTGCCATTATATCAGAATACAAAATTTTTCACACCTAAGCTTGATAATCGTGTCAAATAAATGGCCAAATATTTGCTCATGTAACTTATACAAATTTAAAAAGTTCAATTGAAAAGACTATTTTAAATAGTAATTATTCACTACATAATTGCAAAGTCCAATTAAAATACCCAAAACTAAAACCAAAATTATTCTAAGGTAGATTAAATAGGGAAAAAACGTCAAAAGCATTACGTCTTCCACATTTAGATTAGCCCCTGTGCAACGCACTGGTCAGAATGACTCGTATCATATAAATATGTTTAGATATTTATATGAAAGAAAAATAATAAACACATAATTTCCAATTTAGTGACATGCAAGCATACACATGTTTTACTAATATTACTTAGAGATAAGTTTTATGAAAGTCATACCTCTATTGCAGTTTGAGTGTCCTTTTTGACGAGTTTTATCAATGGACAACTCCAGTTTCTTTATTTTCTATATTCGTTTTCTATTAGATTGGTTTGGGAAATTGATTTGCAACAAAGTCTTTTGACTTGGAAACGTTCAATAAACGAACGGGTCATGGCGAAATTTCAAGAAATTTCTATACTTCAACTTTATTTCCAAAAACACTTTTGATAAAGACTTCGTCAATCGACGAATTGTATAATCTTAAATGTAAAACCTTTTATGATTAGAACTATAGTCCAAACTTATTTCTGCTTATAAAACAATTGTGTTAAATACTTGGGATTACGGGGTAAATACCGACACTTACCAATTGACCTACATTTATTGACATATTTTTCTTTGTCATTACTTCCTTGACTTCTTTCTGTCATTTCCTTCTCGAATCAAGTTCTCGTCGGTACATTTCTCGACTATGTCGTTATCTATTCTTTTTTGGTGTGTGTATTCTTGAGTCTTTACTTTTTACCACTATACGAATAATGATACCAAACTATTAATGATGATACGAGACTTATTCGGAAATTGAAACACTTTAACTTTTGAAAAGTCGTGCGCATTGGATTACTTTTCACATGTCGGATTTTGAGACAAGTCTTTATGTATTAGGTCGTGTCGAGTTCGTACCATTGTGATGTACTATTTCCTGATACTGTTGTGTGATTGCATTGTTGTACTTGAGGTGAGTTTCATAGCCCCACCTTTACTCTTAAGAATTTCTTTGCAAAACTTTAGGGGTGAGAAACACACAAAAATTTTACTTGGACTGAACTATTTACTCTTTACTTAAACTATTACGTGAACTAGCCTAAGGAACTTGAATCTCACTATTGCCCACATCATGAACCGCTAATTCTTGTTAAGAAGTGTTGATCCAAGTTATGTACTTGATCTTATTCCTTACCTTGCAAAGGTTTAGTTATATTACATGAACTAACACAACTAGATTAGAAACTGTTTTGAATTAATCAAACACTATACGGAATCTAGTATTCAATATTAAAAACAATAAAATCAACAATAAACACTTCAATATTATTATGTATAATACGAATGCTCTCAAAATTATTAGAGTTTACAACCTTGAAGCTAAACAAAATAATACGTATTAATCTCTATGCCCTAAGCCTCCTTTTATAGACTAAGGAGTCCTATTAGGGTTACAATACGTATTCTCCAAGATAAGAATACTTTTCTAAGTATATCAAATCGTTTACATACTTATCTAAACATTCTATACATATCTTAACCGACTTATAATACAAACAACATTAATAAACAACCGGCAGCACTAATCTTGACTCTGGCAGCATTAACACTTCAACAACACTAACTTAGTACCAGTAGTACTAACTTTCCTTCTAGCAGCATTAACTACTTAGTGTATTTTCCTTTGAAGTTCCCAGCAGTAGTAATATACACTAGTAGTTGTAATCCGTAACTAGCAGTAATAACACACTTAGAACATTTTCCATTGATTTTCATGAGCAGTCTTAACCTAAAGAGCAACAACAATATCTGGAAGTCTTTGAAACCCAACAATCCTCCCCTAAACTTGATATTTCCTTCTGAAATCCTCAAGTTTCTTTCAAAGTATTAACAATCACTAAGAGGATGCTTCCAAACACCTTACTTCTTATTCTTCTTTTATTTTGGATTAAGGATGTATTCCATTTTCTTGAATAGCTGATTAACCATTTCATCCCATCTTTTTAATTTAAAGTTTGATATTACCATTCAGCATCTGATTAACTATAGCAGGACTCAAACTAGGATAAGTTTTCCCTACAAACATATAGAACAAAAGTCCATTCATTACCACCATAAGAACTCCACATGAACGATATAGCATCCACTGTACAAACTGTATTTTTATATTGTTCTTACCATACTTTATCTTCATGATGAGGATCAAACATACCCTTTAGATCTCCCCAAAGAACTCTATCCAGGATATCATATGGTCTTGTATATCCATACTTATCCTTGATAAGCTTCCATATAATTTCTAAGTAATCCCTATCAAAGTTTCTGAGCATCTGACCAAAACTAATGAATCTTTGAGTCCTTCTACCAACTCTCACAATATCCCACCAAGCTGTCTTTCCATGATAACCAGTCTTCCTATCAATAATAGGTACTTTAGTCCTCAAAGGAACAATATCAACTATTTCCTCCTCAGAATCTGAAGCAATTACTACTAATTATTGGAAAGTAGCTTGTTCTTTGTCATCTTGTTCTTTCTGTTCTTGCTCCTTTTGCTTTTGCTCTTGCTCATCTACTTTATGTTCATCTATTTTTTGGTTTTTACTGTTCTCATGCTCTAACTCTATCCAGCTCTTTTAGAACTACCTTCTTGTTCTAACTTTTCACCTGCTTTATTGGAATTTCCCACCACCTCTTATGAGTCCATAGTAATGAATGTGTTCACTCTCTTGAAAACCTTATCAAAATTCTCTTTAATCTTCTCAAAACTGAGATTCTTTAGTTGACTTGGCTTCCAGTTATCCATGTTTTTTGGATAAGTACACATCACTTTTCTTTGTTCGGTTTTTGGTGGGTAGTCTATTCGTTTTAGCTTCTGCCTTTTTGGCTGCAAATAATTTTCTTTTTTCTCCAAGAATTCCATAAACAACTTGGCCTTCTCTTCCATTTATAGCTCTTCTTGCTCTTCTTATAACATTTTTTGAGCCAATAGATGATCTGCCTCAGTCTTAGCTTGTATATCATCCAACTCATCCCATTCTTTTGCTAAGGCAAGACTGGCTTCTTCTTGTTGAGCTGCCAATTCAGCTTCTTGATCATATTTGGCTTGCAACTGTCTTGCAACTTCTTCATCAGCCAAGAGTTGTTCTTTCCTAGACAAAGGCTTAGCAGGTTCTTCAATCATGTTTCCTTTTCATTTGCCTTCTGGTTGTTATTGTGTGGCGATTGTTGTTGTTGTTGTTAATGGTTCCCTGATAAATACTCCTTTGACTTCTGGTTTTGATAACTTCAATCCAGTAAGATCCTCAGCCAAAGTTATGTCATCTTTATCCAATGGAACCTCAACAGTTGTTGTGGAAGTTGCAACAGTACTAACAAATATATCAGCAGTAGAAACTCCAGTACTTGCAGCAACAGTAACAGATGTACTAATAGTAGAAACTGGAATACTAGCAGCACTAACTCCAGTAGTTTCAACCATCGGTTTAGCCACTTCAATTACTTTCTCCACATCAACTCCATCAGCAACAACATTAGCAGTAGCAACTTCAACAAGAGCAACAACATTACCCTGTTGACCTTCCACCACATAATCAACACCGGTATCAACCTCCTTATTATCAATCTCATTATCCATCTGCTCATTATGAATCATCTCCTCATCCTCAATCATCCTCACCTGTTTGGATGCATCCTCTAAATCAGGTTCATCTTCAGAAAGCACCATTTACTATAGTTTTTGTTTCAGTAGTATTAACTGGTATGACAATATTAAGAGTTTTTAGGCCAAATGTCATTAAAACTGCTCTGGGAACCATGTTCCTTTGAGCATTGGGGTGAGTATATTTTGCAAAGTTCTAATGGTTCACCCTCTTAGCATAGTTCCACACTGGTTTTACCACCCTTTGTCTTTGATGGTAAGTACAATCATACTGCAAATGCTCAAAACTACCACACACATAACAAGCTTTGTTGAACATTTGAAAATCACTTCCTAACCTATGTGACATAAGGTTATTCCAATTCCTCTTGTTTTCTCTAGGACTGTATGTGTTTGGCCTAGTTTGCTTAATAGTATTAGTAGTCTTCCTAGCAGTTTTAACAGACTCAACCTTAGCAATGCTAGGCATGAATATCTTCTTTTCAATCTAAGGTGCAACAACATCCTGATCCTCATCATTAGATACCCAATCTTTAATAGTTGAGGCATCTGATTGCTTTCTATTTACCCCAATACTAGGCTTAGCTTCATACTTTTTATCAATAGTTTTATTAGCAAACTCATCTAAGCCTGTATAGGACAAATCAGGGGTAGGAGGCACAAAATTTCCTGTAATGGGAGTGGGAAATGACTTATAACCTAAGCCATTTTTAAATTTTTTAACAATTTGACACTCAACTATCTTGTTAACACTATCAGATGCATGTTCAAACCTTTCTACACCTATGTGAATATTTCCTTTATCTTTTTAAACTACATCTTTTTCTTTGTGAGCCTTTTCAATCCTTTTCCTAAGCTCTTTAATGAGTTCATCTCTCTAATAAATTTCACATTTTAAAACATTAATCTTTTCAACATACTCAGATTCATTTGTTTTAAAGAATTCAAGTATTTTCTCAACCGGCTCTAATCCTAATTTATACCCTAAACACATTAGCTCAGACTTCCTTAAATCTTCTAATATTTTATTATTTTGAGTTTTAACCAACTCAAAATTCTCTAAACAAGATTTATAAGAACATCCAGAATCATTAGATACCTCAGAGTCTGAACTTGAGCATGAAGATGAAAAAGCCATCAATGCATAGTTGGGACCTTCTGCAGCCTTATCACTCCAATCATAGCCACCCAGACCATCACATGACACCAATGTTGTTGAAGCAGGTGTCTCCACTAGTATAGCCCTTCTTGTTGAGATTTCCCTATCCTTGTAGTCATGGCTTCTTGGAGCCCTGCATTCTCTAGCAAAGTGACCCTTCTTGTGACAGCTATAGCATTCCACCTTGGACTTGTCAAAGCCCATGTTGTCATTCCCATTGACTATCAGCTTCCTTCCAGTGTTCTTCAAAAACCTCCTAGCTCTCATTGTCAACATAACCATCTATCATCTTAAGTCCATGTCTTCCACATCATCTGGATAAATTTGTTCCAGATCCTCATTCTTTAGTTGAGGACTATTTGGCTGACTAGCCAAGAAAGCATAAATCACAACATCACTCAAGTTGTCAACATTGGTTGAGTTAGCAACAGTAACTTGAGGACTAGCAGTAGTAACTGCTTCATTGGTATACTGCTAGTGTTGTTAGAGGACATAAAGGCCGTATTATGTGAATTTGTAGTGGAGCTAGATGATCCTTTGACTTCTGGTGCATACACCTTCAAATTATTGTATAGATCATCCAAGCTCATAGTGTCAAGATCACCCTTATTTCTCCACACAACTACATGTGTGCTTCATTCAGAGGACAAGCTTCTCAAAAACTTTTGATTCACATCTTCATGAGAAGTCTCCACACCCAAAATCTCTAATTGACTTACAAGCTTTTCAAGTCGATCAAAGGTTTGATCCAGCATCTCAGAACCTTGAGTAGAGAAGTTCTCATACTGTTGTTTCAACAGATTCTTCCTTGTCTTCCTAGTAGCATCATTACCTTCAAACCTCTTTTCAATAGCTTCCATGAGAGACTTGGCATCTTTATAGGAGTCAATCCTTGTCCATTTGGAATATCCAAATCGTCACCCAACAACTGTAAAAACCAACTCCAGTTGTCTTTGTTCTCCACCGTCACCACAGCCCATGCGACGGGAAAAATGTGGTTATTCATGTCCCAACCTACTGCAGTTAGTATCTCCCCAGTGTTTGGTTTTTAAAAAAAACAACCATCCAAAGCTAATATTCTACGACAACCTATTTTCCAACCTTTTTTCAACCCATTAAAACACACGTAAAATCTGTCAAAGTAAGTCTTCTCATCAGGATTAACCGTGACACCTACCTTAACTGTGCTACCCTCATTTGAGTCAACTAATGCCTTAGCATATGACCTTAGTAAACCATAATGATCCTGGATAGTAGCATCTCTTTCATTAAGGGCATATGACCTAGCATTTCGACACTGTGTACGACTAACATGGCATTTGTATTTTCTTAAAACTAGTTCCTGTATGGATTCATCCTAATCTTATCTCCAAATTGCTTACCAATCAATTTAAAATTAACAAGCCTACTATAATGGAAACTACGTACACAAGTGTGGTTATCCTTCAAAGATATTATTTGAAAAGTAGATTCTCCCTTTAGCATCTTGCCGTAACATCTCCATGGGCAGTCACAGTTCCCAGCACTCTGTGAAGGATACTGTTGGGAATTATGTGAAGTTTGGATTATGCTGAAATTAATGCCGAAGTGTTTCTACTGAAGAGAAGTGGATTCTGCCGAAGACATAATCTGCTGAAGTATAATAGTTATTAGTCTGTTTCCGCGGAAGTGTTTATTCCGTGTTTAGTTTATTTAGTGTGGATATACATGAGCTTTATTAGGAAGTGATTGTGTATATCTTATTTAGTTTTATGATTATACGTTTCTTGGGAAACGGTTTAGCGATATTGTTTAGGGTTCCTTGTCTATAAAAGGAACACATTAGAAAGAGTTATGTACTGATTGAAAAACTCAGTTATAGTTAATATAAAGATCCATAGAGGATCAAGAAGTTCTTAGTTATTTGTTACTTGTGTTTATATTCCGCTGATAAACATTAGTAGTAGAGATTGTCTTTTATTGTGCTTGTGATTACATAGGCATACATAACGATCCACGAGCTCAAGATCTATCAAGGTCTATTTGTTTCAACAAGTGGTATCAGAGCCTCGTGAGAGTCTCTACGATACTAAGGACAAGTTTTTCTTAACACCCATACAACCATAACAAAATCATCATGCCTGGTTCAGATGTTGATACTGAACTCACCAACAACCAAAACTCCACCCATCTGCAACAACTAAGTCTCTCTAATAGCAATGCTAAGTTTCCTTACCTTAAAAGGGAGGAATATGATCTTTGGGCGATGAAGATGCAGAACTGGATCTCCAACATTGATTGGAATCTATGGCAGATAATTATGAAGGGGAACAGTTTGAAAAGAACTACCACGGATGCTGCTGGTAATATGATGAATGTTCCTCCCAAAACTGCTGAAGAGTTGCTGGCAGTTCAGAGAGAAACCAAGGTCAGAACTATTCTTCTGCAAGCTATTCCTGAGGATCACTTGAGTGATTTTCATTTCATGCAAGATGCTAAGGATATATGGTTAGCAATTAAGGCGAAGTTCGGTGGGAATGAGGAGTCTAGGAGACTGAAGAAGTCCATGCTAAGACAACAGTTTCAGGACTTTCAAATCTCTGAAGAGGAAGGAATTCACAAGGGCTATGATAAGTTTCACAAGATTTTAAGTCAGTTGAATCAGCTACAGGCAAAGCCGGATAATGATGACTGTAACTCTAAGTTTCTGAGGTCATTACCTCCATCCTGGCTACATGTAAGCATAGCTTTAAAAGCTAAAGGTCGTTTGGACATGATTACCTTTGATGAGCTGTACCACAAACTTAAAGCTCTTGAACATGATGTAAGAAGCCCTTTTCGATCATCTTCTTCTGCTAGTCATACTGCATTTGTTGGAGCCTCCACTCCAAAGTCTAGCTATGGTCCAAGCCCATATCCATCATCATCTTATGCTGCTCCTTCATCAAGCTCTCATCCTAGATCAAGTGGAATAATGGAAGATGTTCTTGGATCTTTCTTTGCTGATTATGATCCTCAGCAGGATCTGGCTTATGAGGATTTTGATCCGGTGGACCCGATTGAGATGGAAGAGATGAAGCTGAGGTGGCAGGTGGCCATGCTGTCCATGGATATCAAGAACTTTGAGCGTAAAGCTGGCAGAAGGTTTGGATTCAAAGGACGCGATCCAGCAAGGTTTGACAAAAGGAAGGTTAAATGCTTCACATGTCAACAGATGGGTCACTTTTCTAGAGAATGCAAAGACAGGAAAGCTGGTGATGAGACAAGATACTCTTCTTATCAGCAGTATCAGAAGGAGGCAGGAACTTCAAAGGGTTCAGCTGCTTTGGTTACTCTGGATAGCAATGTGGACTGGAAGCAACATGAGGAGGATGATAATAATGGCCCTAATAATGTTGGTTTGATTGCAAGCTGTACTTCAGAGGATAGGCATAATCAGATTGCCTTGATGGGTATCTCTCAGGTACAAAACTGTTTGTTTGGTTGTAGTGAACGTTATAATGAACTCAAACAAGCTTATGATATTTTGGAACCTAAATATAATGAATGCTATGTGGAAGTAGAAGCTTATAAACAGGCTTTAAAAACACTAGAAAGACAAAAGGTTTGGTTTCAGAAGAATCAAATAGCTTATGATGAGAAAATAGGTGTTTTAGAAAGAGATCTCGAATGTGCTACAAATGAATTAAAATGGTCTGAGAAGTTAAGAGCAGATGTAGAGTCAGAAAATCTAGAGCTTAAGGAGAAAGTTAAGGAGGAAATTGCTAGGAATAATGAATGGATGATGAATGGTAATAAGTTAGCTGGTCTCATTTATAGTAGTCAAGCTCCCAATTCTACAGTGGCTTTAGGCTTTAAGAAATATGTAGGCTTAGAAGCTAGGGATGACACACGTAAATCTACACCAGCAGGCCTAGCTAATTTTGTGAAAGAAGGTGACCTACATGCTGTACGTGGACCAATTAGAGGTGAGCACATGCCTATTGACCTTTCCACTCTTAATGACTTTGATGGATCACACCATCTGTATGGCAAAAAGTCAAGAGACATGCCAGACCCTAATACTTCTACTAATGACTTTGTCTCTTGTGTTAACAGTGACAAGTCCTCCAAGCAAGGGTCTACAGAGTGTGATTCAAATGACAAGTCTGACCTTCCCAAGTCTGACCTTCCCAAGTCTGCCCTTCCCAAGTCTTCACCCTTGCCTGCACCCAAGACTACCAATAAGCATGTCAGAGTTGCTGCCAAGGAATCCTCTTCCAAGACAGTTGCCTTTGAAGACTTGCTTTTTAATTCTTTGCATAATAGTACTGTTAAAAACAATTCTTGTCATGGTTTTGGTTTGAATACTTCTGCTTGTAATAATACTTCTTTTGGTTTAAATAAATCTTCTAATCAGAAGAAATGTTTTGTGTGTGGAAGTAAATCTCATTTAATTAAGGATTGTGATTATCATGAGCAAAGGATGAGTAGGTGTGGTGCTTCTAGGAAATCTAGACCAATGTGGACTAATGTAAATGATATACCTCCTTATGTTCCACAAGATATACATTATAATACTCCTTTTTCTTGGAGGAAACCAGTTGTAAAACCATATGTTCAACCAATCAGTGAATATTTTAAAAATGGTTTTTGGCCTAGATATGTTAACCCTATGACTGATGGGAAAGGGTACTGGGATACTGCTGTCAAGACCTCAGCAGGTTGTTCTTGGAATACACAGGGACCTAAGTTTCATTGGAAACCCAAGAACAATAGTGGATCTTATACTTCTACTTGGCACAACTCATATGATCCACAAGGCAGGTTCAAGTCAGCAATGACTTGAGCCTCCATAGTGTACTAATTCTCTGTATATTTTTGTTGTTGTAGGATCATCCCCTTAAGCATAAAGATGTTGGAATTGTTGACAGTTGTTGTTCTAGAAGTATGTCAGGAAACAGGGACATGATGCATAACTTTGTACCCATTGAAGGAGGAGGCAATGTAACCTTTGGAGGAAGTGATGGTCGAAAAACTGGCAAAGGGACCATCAAAACACCTCAGCTGGATTTTGAGAATGTTTATTATGTCAAGGAACTTCAACACTTCAATTTGTTTTCAGTCTCACAAATCTGTGACACTAAGAACAACGTACTCTTCACAGAGGATGAATGTCTTGTGCTGTCTAAAGACTTCAAACTCCCAGAAGAAACTTCAATTCTACTGAAGGTTCCTCGCAGTCACAATCTTTATACATTCAACTTAACTAATGTCCAACCAGCAGGTGACTTAACATGTTTGGTGGCTAAAGCATCTGTGGATGAGTCCACCAAATGGCACAGAAGGATGGCCCATGTCAATTTCAAGACCATAAACCAGCTCTCTAAACTGGGCCTTGTTCAAGGTCTTCCTGCCAAAGTATTCACCAATGATCATAACTGTGTTGCATGCAACAAAGGAAAGCAGCACAGAGCCTCATACAAAGGTGTTCCTGTTACAACAGTAAGCATTATTTTTGAACCTCTTCAGCTGCTTCATATGGATCTATTTGGTCCAACTAAAGTGAGAAGCATTGATCATAAATATTTTTGTCTGGTGATCACTGATGGTTATAGCAAATTTTGTTGGGTATTCTTTCTAAGGACCAAAGATGAAACATCTGAAGTATTGAAAGACTTCATTACCCTTATTGAGAATCAGTTGAACAAAAAGGTGAAAGGAAATAGGTGTGATAATGGTACAGAGTTCAAAAATGCAATTCTGATAGAACTCTGCAGGTTAAAGGGAATCAAAAGGGACTATAGCACTCCAAGAACCCCTCAACAAAATGGGGTGGCAGAAAGAAAAAATAGAACCTTAATAGAGGCTGCAAGATCAATGCTGGCAGACTCTAAACTTCCAACCATGTTTTGGACTGAAGCTATTGGTACAGCTTGTTATGTACTAAATAGAGTGTCCATTACTAGACCACACCTTAAAACACCATATGAACTTCTTTTTGGAAAAGTTCCTGTTATTCATTACCTAAAACCGTTTGGCTGCCAAGTGACAATTTTGAATACCAGTGATCCATTGGGCAAATTTGATGAGAAAGCTGATGATGGTTACATTGTGGGATATTCTGCTCATAGTAAGGCATACAGAGTTTACAATGTATCTGCAAATAAAATTGAGGAGACATTGAATCTGAGGTATCTTGAAGACAAGCCTAATGTTCAAGGACAGGGTCATGTTTGGTCATTTGACCTTGATTACTTGACTGATTACTTGGGTTATGCTAGACATATGGCTAACCAAAATGCAGATTCTGAAGCATCTCCCACTACAAGTGCAGAAACTTTGGAAGCTCATTCTGACAGTGGGTCTGATGATGATGAACAACCCATTGTAGTACCTTCCTTCTCTCCTAACAATTTTGTAGGTGACACTTCTAAAGATTATACTGATGTGGGTGAAGATGAATTCTATTATGCTGAGGACCTTGCCAGACTGAAGAAACAAGAGTATGCAGCCAATTTAGATGCTGAGAGGAATGTTGAAAATAGTTCAAGTGAAGCAATCAGTGGAACATTCAATTCTGCTGAACGTGGTTCTGTTTCTCCTCACCTCTCCAATTCGGCTGAAAGACATGTTGACTCTACTCCTATTTCTACTAGAGTGTCAACAGACCTTGGAGAACCTTATACAAGGTTTCCAAAACCTTCAGATCTTGGTCATCATCAACCTAAAGCAGGCATCTTCAACACACCTTCCTATGATACTGACTTTGAACCTACTGTGACTAATCTTGATTCCTCAATTGATGTCAACACCACCACTACTACAAGGATCAACAATGTTCATCCATAGTCTAATATTATTGGTGATCCTAATGCACCTGTTAGAACAAGAGGTACTGTGGCACGTTCTAAATATGGACAGGTGGCTTTTATCTCTTATGTCTCAAATCAGCAGAGAGACAATCACACAGACTATGAACATTGTTTGTTTGCTTGTTTTCTCTCACAAGTGGAACCAACCAGTGTTACTCAGGCTCTAGAAGACTCAAGTTGGCTTGAAGCAATGCAGGATGAGATGCAGCAATTTCAAAATCAGCAGGTTTGGATATTGGTACCACTACCTGATGGTAAGTATGTTATTGGGACAAAATGGATTCTGAAGAATAAGAGAGATGCTCGAGGTGTTGTCATTAAAAACAAAGCCAGATTAGTTGCACAGGGGTATAGACAAGAGGAGGGGATCGATTATGATGAAGTATTTGCACCAGTGGCAAGAGTTGAGGCTATACGGATTTTCTTAGCTTATGCATCCTATATGGGCTTTATGGTCTATCAAATGGATGTTAAAGGAGCCTTCTTGTATGGTGAAATTGAAGAGGAGGTGTATGTCACTCAACCTAAAGGATTTGAAGATCCAGATCATCCTAATCATGTTTATAAGGTAGTCAAAGCTCTCTATGGACTACATCAGGCACCTAGAGCCTGGTATGCTAGGCTCTCTACATTTCTGCTGAAGCATGGTTACAGAAGAGGTGCAATTGATAATACTCTTTTCCTAAAGAAGAATTCCACTGACATTATTCTTGTGCAAGTGTATGTGGATGACATTATTTTTGGATCCACAAAGGAAGCTTGGTGCAGGGAATTTGAGGAGCTTATGAAGGGAGAATTTCAGATGAGTGCCATGGGAGAGATGACTTTCTTTTTGGGTCTTCAAGTTCAGCAGAAACCTGATGGTATCTTTATCAGTCAGGACAAATATGTAAGGGACATCTTGAAGAAGTTTGGTATGGAGGGTGTAAGGACTGCCACTACACCTTATGAAGCTCCAAAGGCAAAGACCAACAATGAAGCTGATACACCTGTGAATGTTCATCTGTACAGGTCTATGATTGGGTCTTTGATGTATTTAACAGCTTCAAGGCCTGATATTACTTTTGCTGTGAGTGTTTGTTCACGACATCAAGTTACTCCACTGACTTCCCATCTCAATGCTGTTAAGAAGATCTTTAAGTACCTCAAAGGCCAACCACTTCTAGGTCTTTGGTATCCAAAAGAGTCTCCTTTTAAGTTGGAAGCATATAGTGATAGTGACTATGCTGGTGCTAATCTGGATAGGAGGTCCACCACTGGAGGTTGCCAATTCCTTGGAAAGAGATTGATTTCTTGGCAATGCAAGAAACAAACTATTGTGGCTACCTCATCTACTGAAGCAGAGTATGTTGCTGCTGCAAATTGCTGTGGACAGGTTCTTTGGATTCAAAATCAGTTGTTGGATTATGGGTACAATTTCATGAACACAACAGTTTTAATTGATAATCAAAGTACCATATGCATTGTTAAAAATCCAGTTTTTCACAGTCGAACAAAACATGTTGAAATCAGGCACCACTTTATAAGAGATGCATATGATAAAAATTTGATAAATGTGGTCAAAATTTATACTGATGATAATGTGGCAGATTTGTTAACAAAGGCTTTTGAAGGACCAAGGTTTCAACACCTTGTGGTCCATATTGGCATGCTTAACCCTTAACTGCAAAGTTTAAGGGGAGGCATATGCCTCAGGGGAGGATTTGTGTATAACTTTGCATTTTGCTATGTAAACTTGTATATTTGTTTGATTTTAACTAACTCTAACCTGCTAATGTAATTTTAGTGTGTTTCTTTGTTGTTTTGTGTGTTTCTCTGTGTTTGTTTTGTTTTGCAGAGTGTATGTTCTGTTCAGTTGAGATTTGGTCAGAAGTAATAAAGCTTGGTCCTACTGAGTTCAAAGTGCTGAAGTTAGTCAATTGTTTCTTCTGAAGATAATGTACTGAAGTTAGATGAGTCAATCAAAAGAAGTACTGAAGCAAATTGATAGTTCATTCATTCAAGAAACAGTTTATAGCTTATAGCTTACAGAGTACTAGCAACATCAAATGCATCTACATGATCTACTAGTCCTAATCTATTACATATCATCCGTTCCAACATCTAACAGGCTGTTAGATATGCATGATCGCTCACATCTTTCGGCACTAAATGATGGCTAAGCTTTTGTGATGAGCATAACCAACCCTAACAGATGCTAAGGATCAAAATGGAGAGGATGGATTGATGCAAACGATTGATGATGACAATGACCACATTTGATGATGGAGAAAATCAATGTGTCCTTTGTGCTTCATCTATGTATTTCAACCAAAATGCAACCCATCTACTCTCTTTAAGTTCTTCCTTTATACGATATGTGATGATGCACCAAAACCTGATGCAGAAAGACCAAGAACCACCTCTCTATCTTCTGGAAGTGGTGGATTTTTTGCTCGTGGCCTTCGTTGAGGCCGAGGTGCTGGGGGTTGGGAGTAAGATGTTCCCTCCTTATAGGAGTCATCAGAATCATCAGCAGATTCACTTGGATTCACCAAACTTTCATCTTCTGATGAAGGGAGAAAGGGTGACTTCTTAGGTCGTGGATATGGTTTTGGAAAGTAATGAAGCCATGGATTGGTATCTTCACTAGATGATGATGATGATGAGGATGTTGTTGTGAGATCTATGATCTCAGGTTTGGTACTCATGGTTTATTTTGGCTAATTTTGGAGTATTGGTGGAATTAGGGTTTGAAATAATATTTGGGGGTTTTTGATGAAGAAGTTTGTGTGCTTTGGGATTGTTTTATAGACGGTTTCAAGTGGTAAGAGAATTAATGCGTGTGGGTGAAACAGTAAAAAGATATTTACTGAAGCTTCTTGAATAAGTATTCTGTTTCTGCTGATTGTTCTACTTCAGCAGAATGGTTTCTGTTTCCACCGAAGTTAAAAGTACATTTGAGTAAAAGTAGAAATCCACGTCATCATTGGTCAACTTTGACCAAAATTGGGAAAATTTCTATTTATTCTCTACCGGCATATATTCGCTACATATTAAGTGATTTGATTATTACTCTCATTCAAAACACTTCCTTTTGTGCAAATCGTAACCCTAATCTTCAAAATCTCTAATGGCGCTTCAATTTAAACATGATCATAATAAGGTTGCTTTTCTTGGAACTGCTCGAGGTGATGAGTTGTATAGGCCGATGATTTCATTCTTACAAAGATCAAAGATTCAGTATGCATTAACGCATTCTCCAAATGCTATATATGAATCCTTGGTTACTCAATTTTGGGCAACGGCTGAAAGAAGAAGTGATACTGAGATAGTTGCAAGTGTTGATGGAAAAGAGTGTGTGGTGACAGAGGAACTGATCAGAAGACAACTTCACTTGGATGATGAGAATGGAGTTTATCATTCTGATTCTACGATGGTACTTGAAGGGCTTAGGGCGATTGGATATCAAAGTACGAGGACAGATATGTGGTTAAAAAATAAGCTTTGTCCTATGTGGAGGTTTTTGGTTCATACGTTGCTACAGTGTTTAAGCAATAAGTCTGGAGGATGGGATCAGTTTTCAACTCAAATGGGATGTGATATTGTTTGTTTATCTAAGGGTTTGACTTATAATTTTTCTAAGTTTATCTTTGATAATATGGTTGAAAATATAACTAGGAAAAAGGGTAAGTTTTTGATGTACCCAAGGTTCTTACAGATGATATTGAATGTTTCTACACAAACCCAAGCTTTTCATCCCATAAGTGTTTTGACTCCTAAGTTATTTGCCACGATGAGAACTAAATTTGAGGGAACACATTTTCCTCTGTTAGCTGCTATGTTGCCTCATGAGAATGAGCCTACTGCTGAGGTTAATGTTGTTTTACCTTCTTCCAATACTACTGATGTAAATCTTTCAGTTGATGTTGATGAGGGTCCTTCTGTTGTTGCTGAGGCATCCATACCTTCATCTAGACCATGTCCTAGTCAAGCCCCTACACAAGTTCCTATTGATGAGGTTCAGGTTCCTATTGATGAAGTTCAGGATCACATTGATGAAGTTCAGGTTGATACTGATAGATTGCCTACACCAAGTCCTGTTAGGACTCCATTTGGTGAAGGATGTTCTAATGTTGATCAGGTTAATGTTACTCCTGAACAGTCTAATGAAGTTCCAATTCCAACTGATCAATCAGTTGATACAGATGAGGATCCTATTACACTTACCTCATTATATGCTCTGATGAACAAGCTTACAGGTGAGGTGACTGGTCTTAAGAAAGAACTTGCAGAAACCAAGTCTATTCTTGGTAATAAGATTGTGGAATTGGAGACTAAAGTTGAGAACTTGGAGGAATTGCTAAGTCAGAGGGATAAAAAGAGAAGTTTGATTTCTTCTGAGGAGGAGGACGAAGAGAATCTTCATGCATCTCTTGGAATATTGGCTGATGTAGTACTTACATCTGATGTTTCTTCTCCTATTGCTAAATCTTCACGAAGCAAGGAGCCTAGCAAGGAGCCTGTTATATATGCTAGCAAAAGAAGAAGAAAATATTTGAATAAGGTATCTGCTGACACTTCAAAAGAGCCACATATGGTTGATGCATCTGCTGATGTTCTAGTTGAGGAGGTTGCTTCTGATCATGGTCAAACTTCATCTATACAAGAACAACCAAATGTTTCACCTTCAGCAGATGACGAAGAGGTTTTTATTGCTGGGAGAATGTATAAGTTGAATGCTTCATCTGAAGTTTTCTCTACACCTGTTGAGGAATTGTCTCAACCTGTTTCCTCTGATGTGGGTTTGATTGTTCCTTCTGAAGCTCACATTGGTTCTGCTGAAATTGGTTCTACTGAGACATCTTCTGAGAAAGGACAGGACCCTGTGATTGATGATCTGCTGAATTCAGGAATAGTGACTGAAGAACAAAATCAAGCTCAGGCTAGATTGTTTGCTGATTATGAAAATATGCAGAAGAGTCGTATTGTGGCTAAATTTCTTCAAGATCAGTATGCTTCTAATTTGTCTCCTGAAAGGAAATTAGAGCTTGATGCATTACTTCCTACGATTACTGATGATCAATGGGATGGTTATATTTCTCAAGGTGCATCTTATCCGAATCTTGCAAAACTTATATTAGGAGCATCTTTTGATGATGAGAATTTTGTGGATAAAATGGTGGAACTTGGTAATCACAGGAAGCAAGAATCTGCTGCAAAGAGAAGAGCTCTTATTGATCAAAGAAATAAAGCCAAAAGAGAAAAACCTATGACTGTTGCTCAGAAGAGGAATTATATGAGGAGAGTTGTGAAGAATTCTGCTATGTATAATTCTGGTATGTCAATGAAGCAAATCAATACTTTGTCTGATGATGCTTTGATTAGACAGTATAATCTGGTTATGAAGTTTTCCTCTTCTGGTTCAACTTCTTCCTCTCACTTGGAAAGCATTGCTTCATTTTCTGATGTTCCTCAAGCTAAGAGACAGAAAACAGTTGAAATAGTGGATAATTTTGATACTGTTTTGCCTTTGGTGATCTCTTCAGTTGTTACTTCTGACACAACTACTGAAGCTACTCCTTCTACTGATGTGATTGTTTCTGCTGAATCTTCGTTGGTTTCTTCTGAAGTGTTGTCTAGTATCGGGTTAAGTGATCCTCTGAGTCAAGAAACTGATCTACAGCTTGATACTGATAACATTGTTGGTACGGGGCAGCAGAGCTTGGTTACAAGGAGTTCTGATAGATTGGCTAGAAAACATTCTTCAAGGAATACTGATTTAGATCTCACGGCTGATGAATCTACATTTATTGAAGTTGGGTCTGTTGAAGTTTTTCCTGAAGGAACACATGTGGTATTGGTCAATTGGAAAGCTGGAAAGCTAAACACTGTTTATAGGCTGGATAATACTGTTCTTGAGTTCAACTTCTTGAAGGACATTCTTCATTTGGTGACTAGACATGATTTGAAGATGCTGTATGAACATGTCATTTAGTATTATAAGTTTCATTCAGCAACTGGTTCTGGTTTATATTTGTTGGGTGATCTTCAGGTTATGTTTGACTCTCATTCTCCAAATGGTAAAGGGTATTCTATTTGGAAGAATTCTCATAAGTGGGAGATTGAGAGTTGGAGATTTTATCCTTTGCCTTGTGTTTATGTAGTTCAGACCACATGTGGGATGATTGTGTGCATGCTATCAGATAAGCTTTATCCTTTATCTGTTAATTTTATGGAAAGGTTGCTGAGACACAAGTTGGAAGTGCCTCCTAATCCTGTGGGCAATGATGAACTTCATGCTTCTCAATGTGTTGTTTTGATTAAAAATCAGCTTCTATCACATAAAGGTTCATCTTGATTGTACAATTTTGTCATATTTGTTTTCTTTCTTTATTCTTTAGTTAAAAAAAAAAAAAAAAAAAAAAAAAAAAAAAAAAAAAAAAAAAACTGTGTTTTTGGTTTTATCTAACTTTTCTTGCAGGTTTGTTGTATACTTTTCTTGGTTATTGACTCACCAAATATACCTTGTGTATATTAAAGAGTTAGCTAGTCCAAAGGGTACAACTTTGGTAAAGACACATCAAATCTGTTGATAGCTGTAATGGTTTGCTAAAAATCATAGGGTATGCAACCACCTATGCTTCATTACTGAGTGTTGTATGGTTTTCAATTCACCATGGTTTATTCCTTTTGGAATCCAAGAATTGACTAGTCCACATGTATATGGCTTGTGGTAAAGGCAGTGGCATTCCATATTTGGTTCTCAATTCACCAATTCTAAGAATTGACTAGTCCTGAGCAAACGGCTACAGGTAAAGACATCACAAATCCGTTTATATGGTTGCTGGTTTGCCAATAAATCAGATGGTTATCAGTGTACCATAGTTTACGAACTTAAACATATGGCTACTCCAGTAGTGATGGCTATTGGTAAAGAGACATCAAATCCATTATTTTCAATGATTCACCTCTTCTGGAGTTAAAACACCTGGATGTGATGAGAATAGTATGAAACTAATTTGTTTTGATGTATCTATTGTCATTTGTTACTGCAAAGATATGGTGTTTCAGAGTTTCTTCATCGTAGAGATGTTCTTCTTTGGATTCTTTGCTGTTGTTGCTGTTCGTATACAATCCTCTGGAGCTATTTTTGTTACAGATCTATCTAGAAACTGGAACTTAACCAAGTCAAATTCCAGTTTAGGGGAGGATTGTTGGGAATTATGTGAAGTTTGGATTATGCTGAAATTAATGCCGAAGTGTTTCTACTGAAGAGAAGTGGATTCTGCCGAAGACATAATCTGCTGAAGTATAATAGTTATTAGTCTGTTTCTGCGGAAGTGTTTATTCCGTGTTTAGTTTATTTAGTGTGGATATACATGAGCTTTATTAGGAAGTGATTGTGTATATCTTATTTAGTTTTATGATTATACGTTTCTTGGGAAACGGTTTAGCGATATTGTTTAGGGTTCCTTGTCTATAAAAGGAACACATTAGAAAGAGTTATGTACCGATTGAAAAACTCAGTTTTAGTTAATATAAAGATCCATAGAGGATCAAGAAGTTCTTAGTTATTTGTTACTTGTGTTTATATTCCGCTGATAAACATTAGTAGTAGAGATTGTCTTTTATTGTGCTTGTGATTACATAGGCATACATAACGATCCACGAGCTCAAGATCTATCAAGGTCTATTTGTTTCAACAGATACTTGTTGTATGATGTCTGCTTTCCAAGGGATGGATCCTTCAGCGTCTCTTTTCGTTGACCACATTTTGCAATAACCTTGGTCCTTGTGCTCCTCTCATACCATCATGAGAAACCGTTGGCCAATGCATAGTATGTAAGGCACTCTTTAAAACTGTCAACATCGAGGAACTTTTGTCCAAGCTAGTCAATGGTCAAAAAAAACAATCAAGTTAGTTCTACATTATAGTAAGCAGGTGATCTACTGATTTGATAAACAAAGTAAAATATAAGTGAGTTAAAAACTTACGCTTGGTTTCTTCAATCTCCAATGTGTCTCAGAATCATAGATAGGGTAAATGTCTTCCTTTTTGGATTTTTGAACAGCTGCAAACGGGTCTGTTATCTCCTCTCCTTTACCCTTTATATGTTTCAACAAAGCTTGCATATACCTTTCATGCTCTCTAACTAATGGACGTAATCCTGTGGGGCCTTCTGAAAGAACATCTGTGTGTGTATCCTTAGCATGATCATCATTTCCATCTTGTCCCTCCGGGTCATCAGACAAACACTGATCCTCATTTAGAAGCATCTTTCTCAGTTGGATTACCTCGTCTTCTCCATTGATTAGATAATCGTAGTTTTTTTCCGATTGTAGTTCTGACTCATATGACTCATAACCTGATGATTGATGACCATTCTAATCTTTCTTTTTTTCCGGTTCACTTTCTGAATCTGAGAAGACTGGAGGGTCAGTGTCATTGTCGTCATCACTCTGACTATCAGAAATTTGAGGATGCAGATGGATTGGTGTTGTCTCTAATGACAACACCTGATGGTCTACGAACATTGCTCGTTATCTTCCTTGTTATCTTCTTTTTTCGAGTCATCACAGACTTCCCTTTATCTAATTTTCTTTGCCTAGCAAGCACCGCGTCTGACAAATTGCCATCTGATTGACCATCCGAATGCAAATCATCAACATTGTCGACCTCTCTATCACTATCCACAACTCTATCAGTGACATTCAAATCAGTCTCCACAAGCCTATCCTTCTCGAGAATCATATCAGGTTCGCCAACCGTATCATGCATCTCAACCCTGATCTAAGTGTAACAACAAGATTTATGAGTATGCATATCATATATAATATGGTCTTGAAGCAAAATATTATAAACTGTAATAACAAATACCTATCAGTGACCACTGCCATATCAGTGTCCTCAACTTCCACTGGCCTAATAGTGTCCATAGCGTTAGCAACATCTTGATTGTCCAAACCCTTACCAGATTCAACCACAACATTGTCCACTACTTTATCAACTACAAAATTGTACTCCCTAAACACCTCATCTTCAGTAAGCATAGGGTAATCATAAGTGAAATCATCATCTACATTCCAAACTCTAGTGAAAGTAACCTTACCCTCAAAGTCCTTTCTTAGTGGTCTATCTTTTAGCGGAGGAGACCTTAAATAAGGGGACTGTGCTTCTTCCTCAGCCCAAGCATCCTTTTTCAACTTATTATGTTTTTTTTTCTGGACGTAACTTCAGAGTCGGAACTATCTAAACGTAGGTTCTTGTGGTAGTATGGTGCTAAGTTTTAGGGGGAATGAGCAACAATCAACTCCACTGTCTTATATTGTTTAGCTAGATCATATAAATACATTACATCTGCATCCCTTTCAATTATTTTTAAACCTCCACTGTCAATGTCTAATGTAGGAATGCACATGTATAAAGCCCATATATTATTCTTAATCTTGGCAACTAAGATATCTAAAAGAGGGTTACACATAATTCTACATGATGAAGATGCCTCCATTATTATCTCCCTACCATAATTATACCTTAAAGGGTCAAACATAAATACACCATTGTAGTGTATTTTGAAGACCACATCTAGTGGTACTTCCATAAGACCTGTATTAATCGAAATATTAAAAAAATAATCAAAACCCTAATTTCAAAAAAACCCTAAATCAGAGAATAATTTATATTATAAATTAACACAATTGGGGTAATAAAACATTAAAAACAAAGAAGGGATGTACCTTTTGTCTTGGCAATTTGTGGAAACCGACACTCAAGTGGTATTATTAATGATTTAGGGTTTCTGCGTTTTGGGGATCAAGAAAGAAAGTGATGTATGAACGGATAAGGAAAATGGTTTGTGGTTATAAAGATCAAATATGTACTATTTTAATGTAAACCTCGTACTTCAATCCACATATGCAAGAATTGTGGGGGACCATGTTTTGGAGTGTGTTTAAGGTTTAGGTGGTGTACGAGGTTCCACGCTGGAATCCTATTAGGATAATACTCTCTCATCAAAACAGGATACCGGTTGTACAAGTAAGAAAATGTATCATTTAAGACAAAAAAAATACAAGTTTAGGGGGCACATGGGTTATTTTTTTTATTCGCTACGTCGAATTAACATTTTGTGACAAATATGATGCTTTAATAGGTTATTAGCCCATATATTTATCCATATGTGTTTTAACCAAAAGAAAAAGGTTTTGTTCACGTTGGATAGGATTAAGTTTTACTTGGGCGCTTTTCATTTCAGACGCTTTCATTGCGAAATTTCCGAAGCTCACAAGGTGCTGCTTGGATGACCATATCGAAAGCGAGTATCTAATTATTGTTCGTGTGCATAGCATCATGAGTGGATATATTTCAATTTGGTAAAAAGAGTCACTAGTTTCCCACCACAAGAAACTTTTTCCTTCCAAAGTTTTTTTGCAATGAAACATGAAGCAAAGATGTGTAAATCCGTTTGTCTTCATCACAATCTGGACAAAGCACTGAATAAACATCAATTCCTATATGGACGAGATTGACCTGTGTTGGGAGGTATCATAATGCGAGTCTCCATGAGTTGATGTTGATTTTAACCGAAACTTTTGGGTCCTGTCTACATTTTTCCATATGTTTAAATGAGCGTTATTATTTACAAAATGCAACAAATGATCATTGCATATGAATATATATCACTGAACTGTAAGACTTCAAATCTTCATTGTCGGATTTTTAGTTTTAATGCAATCATGCAAATCAATAGTTGTGCACAGTGCACTTGTGCCTCCTGCATTGAAAGACACCATTAAAATTATGAAATTAGACCTCATACAATCTAAGGCTGCCCCCAGTAGTATATAGCGATCGAGATAGACGATTGATTACATCTCGATCATCCTTCTGCCTGTATTCGATCGTGGCTCAATTTTGTTCCCACTTGGTCGTCTGGCCGATCGACACAAATACACACTTAAATTATACAAACCGTTGGAGAGAGAAATACACACTTACTGGGGCACCCAATCGCCTGAAGGTCGCTGGAGAGAGAAAGCTGACGTGGCAGAGAAAATGAGGGGGATTGGCTTGCATTACTAGAGGCAGCCTAAGGTAGCTTTAAGCTATCAGCAACAAAACTACAACCAACTTAACCAAAATTTAGTGCATTATTCATGCATTGTATACTAAATAAAATATAATGAAATGACACAACAATCTGTTTTTTTTACTAAGTTATGGCCTTATGGGTTAAATTAGAAAAGTACAGATTTAAGATTTGATATAAGTACTGTTCAAAATAGGTTTTAATATAAGTAGACCTGAAGATCTAGAAACGCAAATAGATCATTATGCAAAAAGAAAACAAAATCATAAAGACCTAAACAAACATTCAAAAGTAAACAAAAAAATGTAAATGGAATGGCCCATGCAGGTCTCGAACCTGCGACCTTCGCGTTATTAGCACGACGCTCTAACCAGCTGAGCTAATAGGCCTTTTGTTAATGCTTCCATACGTATTATATATGTTGTCTAAATTCAGTGATACTAAAGGCTCTAGTACGCGATAACTTGTTGACCATGACTTATTTCTGTTTATGGTCATATCTGGTGTACGCAAATGGGATATTCTCTATATATATTAAAGCAGGGAGACTCTTATGAAAACGTGCCCGATGAATATAAAATGCCAACAACATAAAAAATACTTTCACGCCTGCGGCTGCTGTAAACAAATATTTTTTCGTTTTGGTCCGGTTCACTTGCGGAGGTCAAGAAGAAACTGTTGGTCCGGGTCAGTTGTTCACTACAGATACCTCACCACCGTTTCTCTCTCTCATTCTTATCAAAATCCAAATTCATGTCACCGCCTCTCTTATTCTTATCCGGAAGCCAGTAGTTTGATTCAATGATCCACAGGAAAAGATGCAGTCAAGATCATTGAGTGGATTAAAGAAGGACAAAAACGTTACAGAATTTCATCGACTGGGGTACAAAGCATCGGATCTACTCTAGAATTTCAGGTTCGGGTTTTATTTTTTGATATTGCTTTGACTCTCTATATTAGAGGTATAACAATAATTGTTTTAGGTTGTCTTTTGCTTAATTTTTTACTGCCTATGATGTTGATTGAAGGATTGAAGTTCGGAAGACCAAAAGACGATGACAGGATAAAACTATAACGGAGGTATGTAGCTTTTTAACTTAAAGCCATAATTTTTAACCAGTGATTTGCGTAGTGAGGCAACAAAGTGTTTAGGAGTGTGTTTTTTTTTTATTTTTTTTTCTTTTTCTTCTTCCTGTCAGATTTTGAGGCAACAAAGTGTTTGGTTTCGCATGTTTTTAGAGAGAGGGTGCATTGGTGCAGGTATGTATTCTTTTGTATGCTTAGGATTTATGGTGATTAAATTTTGTATATATTCACTGAGGAACCTTTTTTGAAGGTAGAGATTACCAGCTTTATACATATCTGATGAGTGTCTAAATACTCATCATTTTTGTATAATCTAAACTGCAAAATCATCTGAAAACACTCAGAAACACATCAAAATGATCAAAATATCACAAACAAGTGTTTTATGTGTTTTAAATGCAAAAATATCAAAATCAGATGAAAAACGTATCAAATTTGTAAAATTGGCAGTTTTAGTCCCCCAAGTTTCAAAAGTTGTCAAAAACAGTCCCTGGTAAATCAAAATAAAGAAAAAAGTCATTTAAGGTCCATGGGATTCAAAAGTTGTTAAAACAAACCTTTCAAAGTTAAAATTTGCAAAATTACAACTTTGGTCCCTCAAGTTTGAAAAATGACATAAATGGTCCCTGGAAAATTGGAAAGTGTCAAGATTGGTCCTTGCATTATTGAAACTTGTCACTTTTAACCCTTGGATCAACTTTGATGAATTGGCAGAAATGGTCCTTACATTTTCAGAAAATTACACAAAGGTCCTTATGAATTAAAACCCTTATACCTATTGGACCCTATCACAACCCAAGTGACCCCTGCCACAACCATTTTGAACCCCCTTCATTTGACCCCTTCTCTTTAATAATATACTCAGTCAAACCTTGGTCAAAACACCCAACCCGCCAAATCCATCTCCCCTTCCTCCCAACCACTGCCCTGAAATCACTCACCATATCCCATCCCCCCTCCTCACCATATCACTTTCCATGTCCCCTCCACCTCACCTAAACTAAAAAAATCATTTATTGCATCCTTTCCATTTCACTCAACCCCTCACCTGTTGATAGCCAAATTTCCCGCCAAAAGCCATCCAATGGCCACAATCAATCCAAGCTATCCAATGGCTCAAAATTAAAGTGGGATTTGGTCAGAAAGTAGAGAGAAGGTGTCTTGGAGCATAAATAAGAGAAGAGAGAGGCTAGAAGAGGGGCAGTTAGCTAGTTTTAAGTTTTCCTTAATGTCGTTTTCTTTAAAAATGTTCTAGTTTTAGATAAAAATGTTGTGATTTCAGTTTTTCTGTATCAAGTTTAAGTTATAACATCTTTGTAATGTGTTTTGAACATCAAGCCAAATCTTTTATCTAAGTTCCAAGTTATTTGTCACTGTTGCAATTTTTAGTTCCAAACTCTTATGAACAATCTGTTATTAGCTTATTTCTGAGCCTTAGCTAGTTCATTAAAGCTTTTAATAGCTTTTAGTGAGCTTACATTTCATTTTCAAGCATTTTTGAATCATGGTCAACAAAAGTCAACAGAAAGCTCAAATTGGAATGGTGATGGACATTGTTGTTGCAGAGGTGGATTTGGGCTATAATAGATTAGGATAGAGTAGTTTTAGATTTGGTTTTGAGCCTGCATAAGCTGGACACAGTTGTGAGTTATCTTTCCCATTTTCCAATTTCAAGTCTAAGTGCAGTTTCATGCTTCTCTTGTATCTATGATCATTTGTAGTTTTAGCCTGTTTATATAGTTGTATTTAGGTATTATAAGCTCAGTTTGATCAATGGAATTGGTTAGATCAGTTGTATTCTCATTTCAATTTCATAACAGTTGAAATAAAGTAGTGTTTGGATTTTGCTCTTAAACCTTGTTCAGGCTTTTTCAGAGATTAATTTCTATTGGTTCATGTTTATTAAGCATAATTGAGCCCTTATTTGTCTTGTTCTTGCACCCACATAAGCTCAAAGTCAAAATTACACTTTAAGTACCTTAGCAGCTCACTGTTGGAATTTTTGCACCTCAAATTCTTGTTGTGTGTTCCAAATACCTAGATTAAGCTAGCATTAGTCTTATTTCATCTATTAAGTTCATTTTCAGTTCAAAAATCATGATCAAAACTCAAATAAGTCAACTTTTCAGTTTTGATAAAAAGTCAAAATGTTGAAAAACTCAGTTTTGGTTCAAATGAGATGAATTTTCCTTGATTCATTTCTGGGCCAAATCTTGTGAATCTTGTGGTTTTAGAAACTTCTCTTGGTATACTTTGTTATTGCCATTTTTGTGAAATTTTGTTAAATTTTTATAAGCCTCAATAGAGCTTGTCAATATGGATCCAAGTGCCCTGTGCAGAGCACAGTGGCCTGCACAGGGTGTATGCATTTCTTGCAGAGCTTGCATTTTGCTCATTTGAGCTTGTTTAAGTCTGAGCTTTGGAAATTAGATAGTCACCCAGGTCTAGATTAGGTTCCAGTTGTTGCATTCCAGTTTCAAGCTTATTCTTGTGCTTATTTTCTTGTTCAAAGTAGGTACCTAATTCTATTTTTTAGCTTAAAGTTCAAACAACCAAATCTGTACATTTGGCAATTCTGAGGTCAAGGCTTGTTGTTTCTTGTTGCTTTTAGGTTCTTTTAGCATATATTAGCTTCTGTTATCAGATGGTGTAGTATAGTGCTTATTAGCTTATTTTCTAGAGCTTATTTCCCCATCAGTTACATTGCAGCCTTAGATTCCTCCACATAAGCACCTGTTTTTCCATTTTTCTTAGATTCCTAATAATATTTTAGAGTTTTCCTGAAATTTTTATATTTTTCCAAGCTTGTTTGCTATTTTTCTTAATTTAAATTAGTTTTTAAGCATTTTTAAATAGCATTTAATACAAATAATTAAGAAAAAGTTCAAAAAAAATAAGTTTTCATTTTTATTAGGTTAAGATATATATATAAGTCATAAAAAGTATTTTTCCATAATTTTCTTAGTTTAAAAAGTATTTTCTAGCATTTTAATTAGTTTTAAATAGTATTAAATTAATAATAAATACATAAAAATTCTAAAAAATATATTTTCAGTTTTAAAATAAGTTTTATCATATTTTAGATTTTTCTAAGTTATAATTTCATTTTTCTAGGTTAATTTTGTATTTTCTTATATTTTAGTGCATTTTAAATACTTAATAAATAGTTTTTAATTAATAATAATTAGATAAATAGTTATAAAAATAATTTTCTTTTTCTATAAATTTTCTTTTATCATGAGGGTTGTAAAAATGTATTTTTCATATTTTTAGGATTTATATTGTGTAAGTTTCACGTTTTTATTTGTACGTTTACGTTATTTTTATTTAAACGTAACTTTTTAGTTTTAAGTTTTAAACGTTCATCACTTTAAATATAGTGATAGCGTTTATTTAATATCTTTTATCTTTTTAATTTTCTTAATTTGTATTTAAGTCGCTGTTATTTATAAACTTTTTCAGTAGTGTAATATTCAATCTAATCCTTTCTGATCACTATCATTAGTGGTCATTCTATCGTCTGATCAAGTGTTTAACACACCATTGAGTCTCCGTGGGACATAACGACCCGGGAATTCACTGTATTCTCTGATCTTCATTGAGTTCGTTCCTGAGCAGTTTTAAGCTGATTACGGTCTGCCATTCACAAGTGGCAGGCTTGAGTGATTTAGCTTGACTGTTTTGGCACGGATCAATATCAATTCCCAAACAAATCAGTTCCCAATACAGAATTAGCATACAACTATAATTACAATGTTTACCTCTAATTCTCTAATTTGGTTGTATGCTAATTCAATTACAGGTTTATATAAGAAGACCTCTTATTCTCTAATTTTCTAATTCTCTTATTATACATTGGAATTGAATTAGAAAAAACTTAATATGCTAATTATGTAATTTTGGTCTTATTATACATTGTAATTGAAGCTAGTAATTCTTTAAAAACTTAACATGTATAAAGCTGGAATGAAGATGTAACAGCACCACTGCATGGAGTACAAACACATGCTGCACCTACGCCAGGTACTGCATTTGCTGTTTGCAAAAGGGGAAGTGACCCAGTGTTCGCAGCTGGCAGGTGATTTTGGCACTCATCCATTCAATCATTGTAATATGTACTTTCTGGCATTGATACTAAATATCTAATGGTTTTGTTGTTTTAGATGCCACTGCTATGATTTCAACGCCTGAACAGCAGTTGCAGACCTGACAGCAACATCATGAGACGCTCACCAAGGTAAGCCATATACGGTTGCATAATGCAGGACGCCACACTCATTTGACTATCCATGCACATCTTCCGTAAGAAGCTCTTACATTGGTTCGTCATTATCTTTTGCATAACCTTCTTTGATTTTTTTTTTCTCTGCTGTTTTTGACATCACAGGTTCATATGTGAATCAACATTCAACATGTGTGTTAAAAATAAGTAGAACAATGGCTCTACTAGCTAGGACGACACCTGTTGTACCCACTCCCGCAAGATCAGGAATGCGTGTTGTTTGGACACGGAAAGTTATCTCATCCTATTTACTTACAGTGTTTCGTTATATGTGTTTGGGTAGATAGGTTTTTCATCTGTTTCTTTGTGCAACATGTAGGGCCGACGAATAAGTACAAAGCCTTCGATCTTTGCAACTGCATTTGTTCCTGCTGCCACACCAGCTTTTGGTATGAGGCGAAGCTGGAGTTATACTCAAGGATGTACGACGTCTTTCAAACATAATGTGAAGTCAGATCCAAACCCAATGTAGTGGACCATACGGTGGGGAATGCGAAAACCTTTTTTGCTCCTGCCAGCCATATGTGTACGACAAGATCCAGCCAACAATCACGGCCATTAGGAGGTAACATGTTCTAGATACTTGAGAAAAGATTAAGAGGCCACGCTATGTTGCTGCAGCATTTATGTGCCGTCACGTGACACTTACCTTATTGTATGCTTTGGATTCGCAGTTGTCAATTCTAGAGGTCGCAGGCCCGCGTGCTACAACAAAGCCCAACGCGCTGACAACTTAACATCAGGTATCTTTGGTTTCGGCATTGCCAATATATCTCACTTTCAATATGCTGGTGTATACAGTTTTGGCATGTCAGCAACTATCAAACTACAACCACTCCCACGAAAGCGTCGGCTCCTTACAAAAGTAGGTTGGACGGGATGTGTGAAGGTGGGTTCAAATAAGTGACTTTTTTTTAATTTTGTTTCACATAAATAGCTCTTTATTTAAAGTATAAGCTACTTTTATTTCTGATGTTCTATAACATCATTTTAAATTTTGTCTGAACTGTATAAGAACTTTGAAGTTGCTATTAAAGAACTTCTACAGGAGCGATGTACTATTAGAATCCTGACACTAAGATCACCAGCATGAAAGACCTACTTCAATAAAGGTATTCATCATTCGTCACATACATGATTTGAAACTGATTATATGATAATGATATGTATGAAATAGTGGTGTATGTCTTTGAGTAGCTTGAAGTTGTGATATAAAGTAATTGTTTGATAAGCTTATTATTTTAGGAACTCGAGTAAAATATTGGAGGGCGACAACTACATTTACGTTATCATTGAATACTCAGTTTTGTTGGCCTCATGAAAGTATGATATAACTACTCAAATAGTGAAACTCATTTTGTCCCAACACTCAAACCTGCACGTTTGTAAATATTTGAACTATTAGCGTATAACTGCACGTCTTAATATAATGTCACACGTTAGACTTTTGTTTTTTTTGGTCTTATTTAATTTTATATGTTATTATGGTATACACTAAAATTGCCTTTCATCCTCTGCAGATTAACAAGCCTTTGCAAACACAAGCTGCTAGGTTCGAGCATAATTAAACATATTGTTAATCATGGTTAAACATATTGTTATGCCAGGTAAGTCTTATTCAAAGTTGAACTAGAGCTTAGTTATGATCCTTGAACTACGTTGGAAATTGCGGGACGCAAGATTCTGTTGGGCAATGATGAGTGTGTAAATACTCATCATTTTTGGTCAAATCTGAACTGCAAAACATTTAAAAACACTCAGAAATGCATCAAAATACTGAAAATATCCCAAAATTGTGTTTTATATGTTTTAAATGCAAAATGAGTAAAAACAGCTAAAAACGAACAAAGTTTGCATAATTGGCAGTTTCAGTCCCCCAACTTTCAAAAATGGCAAAACAAGTCCCTGAAATTTTCAAAAATGGAAAATATTATTTATGGTCCTTGGTTAATAAAGCTTGTCAAATATAGTCCTTATGATTAATTTTGGAAAACTACAGTTTTGGTCCCTCAAGTTTTGCCAAATTACAAGAATGGTCCTTGTGTATTAATTCCAAATCCAAAACCGGACCACAAATAAGAAAAACATAAACCCAAAAATACCAACCCACAAACCCAAATACAAAAAGAATAAACACCAGGCCAAAACCTAAACCTTAATTATGTGTTCCTGGTAAGAACATTAAACCGTTTTGAACTCCCTGGTTTTGACATCAAAAGGTTTTAATTAGTATTCCTGATATAAACTGTTCGAAATAATTGGTTCCTGGTATTTATTATAAAAGGTAAAAACTTTTAAAGTCCCTGAACAAAACGGTAAAAACTTTCAACCCCCTGACTTTGACGGTTAATACGTTTGAAACAAGCAAAAATCGACAAAAATGAGTAAAACGTAAATTTTGTATATTTTGTGTTAAAACCCTATAAAAGTCATAAAACTACGTAAAGACTCACAAAAATTTACAAAACGTCAAGTCTAAACTGGTTTTTACTACTCATAAATGTGTGAGTAGTAACGGGTTGTCTTA
>BPTQ01000004.1:166975091-167242497 GCA_019973895.1 Chrysanthemum seticuspe | reverse complement strand
TTGTTGAGGGAAGTGATGTTGATATCTTTTAGAAAATGGTAATCAAAGAAGTTAATTCTTTCTCTTGCCTCCGTGTGCAAAACATTTTCAAATACTTGATGCACATGTTGAGGGGGAGTTCTCGTTCTAAAAATATCAAAAACAATTCAGGTACAAAATGCTTTGATAATATATCACAAGTATCTGAATTGATTTTTTTTAAAATTGGTTTTCAATTGGATCCAATGGCAGACGAACGATACCAAATTGACCGACCAACTTTACTTTATGTACGGTGATATAAGGATGATAAGGTTAGGTATTGGTTCCCATGATCCGCCTGAACCGGAGGGATCTACCCAGGGACAATCCACTAGTTAGTGTAGAAGTCCTTAGGTATGATGATAAAAGGAGAAAAAATGAGATATGGGAAGAGTGCCGTCTAAGACTGAGCTAGTACTGGAATAAACCCAACAATGTATTAGCTATGAAGTCTTGGTAAGCACTAAAGGGGTTGAAGAATTAAAAAGAATTGAATGAGGAAAGGGTGAAAATAAATAGCCCTTAATTTATTCAACCTTAGGGCAGAAACCGGGTTCAATTCATATACTACTGATGGTAACATCGGTATTGAAGACAAGACGTCATGGACCCAGTGACGCACTGCACTTCAACTTTCCAAACCACTCAAGTTCCTCTTAAAAGGGCTTGTTTCATTCTCACGGGGAACCGACATTATCTATCGACTTTCTCTTAGAGATGGTTGATATTGAAGAAGGAGACCCTCTCCCTAGTCTCCGTTATAGGATCCAAATATGCACAAATTGAGTCTAGAGCCACGAGATCATCAATAAATCTCATTAGGACACTTTCAATGAAGACTCTCTGTTTCACACAATGTGGAAAGAGAAATTATATCTTGAGTCCTACGCATTATCCTTGTGGTATTGCCAGAACATCTGAGTGATGTGTTTACATATTCACAATGAAGATGGAAAGCCTTCTGGAGCCAACATCAAACAAGCTCCTGGTAGGTGGCATGTGAGATCTATTATATAGATCAACCATGTGACAACTGAACAGAAACAATGGGGCGATTCAATCTCTTGAATCAATCCTGGTTCAGGTTATGGATTGACAGATGCTTTTGAAAAACCGGTCGTTGTGCTTAATAAACTCTTTTCTCTAGCACATCGACTGTGTACTCATTTTTCAAACCAAAAGGTATTTTTATGATTGATAATTGATTTTCAATAAAACCTTCGTTGTATTGCAAAAACAATTTCTATTGAGCAATACACGATTGTTTTTCAAATCTCTTTTCATCAATCAGTGGACTTAAAATTCGCTGGTTCACTCACTCCGTGTTGTCTTCTTTGAGATGTTCCGGTTTGAGAACAGCTAGAACAGCTGCGAAACCCTGTCAAGGAGATTCTTTGGAATCCTACCTGATCACAGGCAGTACTTGTACTGATCAACGGGGAACCGTGGGCCGTGTACCTCAATTCATCGAAAGTGATCAAAGACACTTTCGTGCGATTTGTTGCTAACTGTTGTATGCAGGTACGCCCGATGTTTGCAGCTGATCAGAATGAAGCGGTCAATCCATAGCCGCATGCTCACTTAACACATTCATCTCAAAAGAAATCATGATCAGTGCATCAATGACTCTGATATTTTCACTCCATGCTTCTGCTACGCTGCTGCCAATATCATGATTCAACAAATGCTTCCGCTACTCTGATGAGAAGATATCATGATCCAGAATGTGAGCATGTCGGTCCCAAAGTCACAACACCACAATGGAAGTCTCAGAGATTGTTGATTGCTGATGATCTCAAATGATGGCTCAAAATTATCATCACATGGATCAGTAAAAGACCTCCACTTGGAATAACCAAACATGCATTGTGAAGAATCAATGACTACGAGCTCAAGTACAAAGGACTACATCAAGAATGCAAGAACTATGTTTAATGTATTATCTATTTGTATTCAATGTAATTTTGGTACATGATTGAGGTGACCTCCCTTAGGGGGAGATTGTTAGGAATTAGAAATTCCCAGTATTAAAGAGTCGGTCACCTCAAGTATATGTAATCGTTAGAAAGCTCGTAGTCGTAGTTATTTTAAGTTAAGTAGTATTTAGTTAAGTAACACCGTGGAGGACGGACGGGTCTTTACCCACTGTATGCCTGATCCACAGCCCAAAGTGTGGCGATTTGTGTAAGACTATAAATACTCTCTACCTCCCAAGGTAGAGAGTTGGAGCTTATAATAATATCTTTCACTTTCTCTCACTAAGTTCCCTAAACCTCTAACTTTCTCTCTCTAGAATTCCATCTTATACGCCACCTTGTGTTATGGTTTGATGTGTATGTGAAAAGTTATATCTTACATTTAAGTCTCATTTAATCACTTGTAGCTTGTACTTCAGAGGTATATTTCAGTTGTTTTAGGTTCATTTCAGTTATATTTAGCTTATTACATGTTCTAGTAGCTTTTGGTCCACCATAGTAGCTTATAGCTTATTTACTTATTAGTTTTTAATCTCATTTTGCATATCAGTAGCTTATCCGCTGTTCACAGTTAGTTTTTGTTAACTTTCCTAGCATCATAATATTATTTTAGATTTTTCCAGAATTTTTCATATTTTTTAGTTACTGTTTGATATTTTTCTTATTTAAAATCAGTTTTTAGGACTTTTTAAATAGCTTTTATTACAAATAATTCAGAAAAAATTCCAAAAAATCAATTTTCAATTTTCATAGAGTAAGATAAATACAAAAAGCAAAAAAATCATTTTTCTAGATTTTTCCTAGCTTATTTTGTAATTTTTAGCCATTTAATTAAATTTAAATAGTTTTAAATTCATATAAATTAGAAAAATCATCAGATAAATACAAAATTAGCTTTGAAAATTCTCTTAGGTTATTTTAGATTTTATAAAAATAGTTTCATATTTTTCCCCTTAATTTTCATAATTTTTAGGACTTTAACTTAGTTTTAAAAGTTAATAATTAGTTTTTAATTTGAATAAAATCCAGAAAAATCCTAAAAAATAGTTTTAATTCATAAATAGTTTTCAACTTGCATTTCTAGAGTAAAAGTAATTTTAGGCATTTTTAGGATATAGATTAGACGTAGTTGCATTTTATTTACATTTCATTTATTACATTTTAGTTTTATTTGCGTATTTAGGATTTCCCGTAGTGTAATTTCCATTTTATGTTTCCCTTGCCCCGTAGTTTAGAAAACTTCAAATTATCCCCTTATCTTATTCAAATCCCGATAATCGCGACGTGAGTTGGAAATTCCATTCAACCCTCGTTCGGAACGATCTCGGTGCTCAAACCTAACACGTTTGAGTTACCCAAATACTACAAACTTCTTATTATTGATTTTGAAATTTTTATAGTCGAAATTTTTATCAATCAATTTTTATTATTGATTTTTATTGTTTCAACCCCGGGATATTTGACATAGATGAGCTTTATGCTAAAACCGACATTCTAGATCAAAAATTGATTCGCTCGGGAAACCAATAATAGAAGTTTGTAGTATTTGGGTAACTCAAACGTGTTAGGTTTGAGCACCGAGATCGTTCCGAACGAGGGTTGAATGGAATTTCCAACTCACGTCGCGATTATCGGGATTTGAATAAGAGAAGGGGATAATATGATGTTTTCTAAACTACGGGGCAAGGGAAGCATAAAATGGAAATTACACTACGGGAAATCCTAATTACCCAAATAAAACTAAAATGTAATAAATGAAATGCAAATAAAATGCAACTACGTCTAATCTAAATCCTAAAAATGATCTAAAATTACTTTTATACTAAAATTGATATTTGAAAACTATTTATGAATTAAAACTAATTTTTATGATTTTTCTGAATTTTATTAGAATTAAAAACTAAATTTTAACTTTTAAAACTAATTTAAAATACTAAAAATTATGAAAATTAAAGGGAAAATTATGACACTATTTTTATAAAATCTAAAATAACCTAAGAGAATTATCAAAACTAATTTTGTATTTTTCTGATTATTTTTCTATTTTCTACGAATTTAAAACTATTTAAATCTAATTAATTGGCTAAAAATTACAAAATAAGCTAGGAAAAATCTAGAAAAATTAATTTTTTGCTTTTTGTATTTATCTTAATCTATGAATATTTAAAAGTTATTTTTTGGAACTTTTTCTGAATTAATTGCAATAAAAGCTATTTAAAAATGACTAAAAACAGTTTTAAATTGTGAAAAATAGCAAACAGTGACTAAAAATTATGAAAAACTCATGAAAATTCTAAAATATAATTCTAATTCTATGAAAAATATAAAACACTATGCTTATGTGTGACAAATGAGAGCTGATGTGTAACTGTTGTGGAAATAAGCACTTAAGAATAAGCTAAAGAATGCAATAAGCTACCAAACAGTAACTGAAGCTAATTTAGACTAAAAGTAACTATCAGCAACTAATTATCACTACTCCTAACCTCTAATGATTCTCTAATCAAGAAATGAGCTAACTGATTCTAACTTAAAACAGTTCTACACCCCTATGTTTGAGCTTAAACACAAGCTTATATAATAAGCTAAGGAGAAATCCAAAAGTGTGGTCCTCAAGACCACCAACCAAAAAGCTTGTTTCCAGAATTTCAGCTCATTTGGACATAAATTGAGAAGATTAAAAGCATAAGGGGAATGGGGTAAAAAGTCATCTGATGCAGTAACAAAAGGGACAGAGAAGGGCTTATGCAGAAACAGTTAAACACAAGCAGGCCTGAATAAGCTAAACACTAAGCTCTAGAGGCTAAAAACTGTAACTCAAATGAACCTAGATGTATAGTGAACTAAAGAAGCTAAGCAATACTCACTAAAAATCTCATATAGACTAGGGCTTAGGCTGCAAAAACTACTGATATGGGCAGAATCATGAATCTCAGCAAAGCATATGAAAAATTCAGCATAATGAGAGACCTAACTAAGCAAGCAAAACACTACAATTACCAAGCAAACCATTCATAGACAACAAAAGGTATGCAGTGATCAATAAAAACAAGCTACACTAAATAAGAAACTGATTTAGACCAAAGGACTTACTGATGATCAGAACTGTTGGACTAACAAGCAACTTGAAACAGAATTTGGATATTGTAGAAACCACAATTTTAACTTGAAAACTTAGAGATTTTGACTGTAAAAACTTTTAACAACAAAACTAAAACTGATTTAACCCATTTCACACTTACCAAACTCCTTTAAACACAGATTTAAAGTTAATCCAAACACACCTTCAAAACACCAAATTGCAAGTGAACATCTGAAAATCAATGAAATCTGGGCTAGGCTCAATCAAACTAATCAAAGTACATTTAAAATTCATCAATATAAAAATCTTAAGACAGAATTTATACTACAATGCATTTGACTTTGAAAGTTGACTTTATTTGACTTTTGCTTAAAAACTGAAGTTAAGATTAATTAAGAGGAAAGTGAGCTCATACAAGCTTTAACAAGCTTATATGAGCTTAAATGAGCAGTGATTGAAAACTGAAAAACGGATTGGAGACAAATGAATTTGACAAGGTAAACTTAATTTGCATTAAACCAAAAGCAAACTTACATTAATTGAAATGAAATTACATTTTAACATAACAATTACACTATAAAAATGATTAAATGACAAGAGAATAAAAGGTCAAAAATTCCTCTAAGACTTGAGAAATTGGACTAATAATGGATCCGTGGTATATTTAAGGACCCAACTTGCAAATGCTGAAAATCCAAGGACCAAACATGTAAATCTGAAAATATCTTCCAAGGTTTGTTTTTGTCAATCTTCAAATAATCCAGGGACTGATTTGCAACTTCTGAAACTTGAAGGATCATTCTTGCCAAATGCTCAAAGATGAGGGGCTGATCTTGACATTTCTTCAAACTTGATTATATCTTCCAAAAATCATCCTCAAAGAATAAAATCTTCAAAAATGCACAATCTCGACCTTCCAGCTCAGCTCAAACTCTCTTAATCTCTCGTGCTCGGTTTTACGTCTGATTTGGCTTCTTTTTGTGTGTTTTCACATATCCGTACCTGCACAAGCACAAACTCAAGAAAACCACAAATATTAGCAATAAACGGCTCTTTCTTGGTTATTTTGGGTTTAATTTGATAAAGAAATGATATGTGTTTTTGCACATATCAAAATACCCCAGACGAGACCATTGTCGTGTCCTCACGCAATGCAATCAACTCACGCTTCTAAAACCAAGGATTTCAATCTCTTTCTACTAAACCTATGAAGAAGTAGCAAAGATTCCTCAAAAGAGATTAAGAAAGCCTTAATTCTAAAAACGCCCCGTTTACCTTTTAAATTCACATATAGATATTACGGTTAAGCACATTCCGATTATGAATGACAGTTTGCTGAACTTTCATGTCGATCAATAACTCCAACATTTTTCAAACGACACGTTAGGATCACGGAGTAGAAAACACAACACAGCGTGAAGTGACCATACGGATAGAATACATCGTCCCTGATTTTTCACAAGTCCCAAACTAAGCGTAAAATCGAAATCATTGTTAAATATGATTCTAGATGCTAACACTACCCATGGAAGTTACTTGTGTAAATACTTTTGCTCCCATTTTCCTATTTTCCTCTAGAATTTTTTATTTTTGTGAGAAATGAATTTCTTCAAAGTTCTCGTTTCGATAACTTTTATTCCGATAAAGATATGAAGCTAAGTCGATAATTAGTTGTCCATCTTCTCTCAAGAACCATTGTCCCAAAAATGAGGTCCACATCAAGGAATTTTTATTCACTTATACTTTTGACTTTTTCATTTTTCATTCATCATTTTTTCAATTTTTTTTTTTTTTTTTTTGCATGAACTTTTACTTGTATGAGCTATGAACTACGGAGCTTCATGGGGTAATTCCAAGACTATAGGCTTCATGAAATGAGGATCCCGGTTGGCTAGACTAAGACCTCACTCAATCCCGGCTAAAGATCCAAGGGTCCGATCTCGACACCGCAGCTCATAACTTTACTTATTACTTTTCACTTATCACTTATTTTTTTATTTATTATGGATCCTTGATGTGTACCCAATTTTTAAAACAAAGATTCTTTTAAGAAGATAAAGAACTAACTATCGCCAAAAACTCAACATCTCTAATTATTTAGACAGATATGGGGTGAAACAATTTTGTGGGAACAAAAAGCCATAAGTACCTTCGATGGGCTCTAAAGAGAACCAACTACTCCACGTTTAGCATCTAAACTCATAAGTAACTCTATCATTTCTCGATCTCCGCAAATTTAAAATCCCAAATAATGAGATCCGCGGATGCTTAGCCGATAATTTTTAGATTATCTATGGTTAAGGGAACAAGCTAGGGCTCAACACGCCCGGTCAAGTCAGAATTCTATTCCTACTCTCACCAGCGGAAAGTCAACAAGGTGTCAAAACATATATTAACTTAGCAAATGCTTCGTCTAATGAAATAAAGTTATGCATATTTAAAGTCACTCAGGGAAACTTGCAAAATCTTGGCCTTGTGAGCTAGAATTCGCATTTTATAGCTTCTTGTCTAAGAGACTAGCAAATTTTTCAATCATAAAACTAGCAAAAGCTTACAAAATTTTTTTAAAATTTTCTCATTTTTGCACAATTTTTTTTTATTTAAGGAAAAACGGGGTTGCGAGAGTATACGACGAAAAACAAGCAAGCGTGGTCAAATCAAATCGAAGATTACCCACCCCAGACTAAAACGAAACATTGTCCTCAATGTTTAAAGCGAGGGTATCACGAAAATCTAAAAGCCGTTTATTAAGTATGCTCAAAGATAAACGTTAGTCGATAAGATATAGGATAATGGATTTCCATCAGCATCGATCATGAAACTCGAGTGGAGAAAAGACAGACTTCGAGCACGAGAGTCTTCATATCGGGAACATCCTAAACACAACATCACAAACAACCAAACACGAGAAATCGAAGAGGCTGACCCCTTCACGTCACTTATTAGAAAATAGAAAGAAAATAGAGATAAGCATGGGGTGCCTCCCACGAAGCGCTACTGTTTTTGATCACCGAGTCGCTAGCCTGACTCGTCCCCGAATTCATTTGTCCTTGGGGAAGCAAGCGGAAAGGATACCCGGATCAAAGATGGTATCCTCACTCCGGAGGGAAAGAGAATGGGTAGGTTGGGAGGGAAAGAAAATGTCGGGCTCCAGCACATAAGGTATATCATGAAAGAATGATCCATCATCCGACGGTTTTGCGGGCGGACGAAAGGATGACGGATCACAATGAGAAAACTCCAAAGAAAATGGGAGCTCATGGTAAAAGATAAGAGGTGTAGGCTCACAAATGAAGGCATCCATCGGAGGATCCTTATCTCGAACAAAGGTTTTAACAAGAAACTCATCAATGCATATACCGGGTTTAAAGATCTTGTCTTCACATGAGGGCTCAACGGGATAAGTGAGGGTCGGCTCAACAGAGGAAGGAGAATCATCATTAAGCAAGCTTTCAAGAAAAAGGACATCTTGATTAGAGTCGCACCCGTCACTCTTAATACCCGGCGGTATTGGATCATCAAGAAATAAGTCGATTTCTTCCATATCAGAATCATAAGGCGGATAATCAAGAATATCATCTTCAACCACTTTAGTCAATTCATAAATCTCCATAATATCTTCAGTGTCAGATTCATCACTTTCTTCATCTTGCATAACATCACATGACGGGAGAGAAAGGTCGGAACACAAAGATGGGACAAGTGGTGTGCTCTGAGAGCTAGCAATATCCACCACTTCCGTTGTGGTCTCTGAATCGGACTCAAAATCTTTGTCAAAAAGAGGATTAACTTCGCAAAAGGTGTAGTCGTCCTTGAATTCAAAAAGTGGATTTGAGAAAATCCCGGAAGTAACCTCGGAGATGTAAAGAGAATCACATAAAAGCGAATCACAATCACTATCAGATATATCCTCGGAATCGGAGAACATCACATCATGATCATTCGAAATATTAAGAGAAGGCTCATCACAAATATCATCGACAACCTCGGACTCAATTGGGATTGGGATAAGGATCTCAACACTAGACGATTCCGTTTCCGGAATAGTACTAAGATGCTCATCCCCCATTATGAGAGAGTCAACGGGTTCAACGATGTCCGTAGAAATATGATCATCGACCTCTTCCAAAACGACGTCACTTCTCTCAACCGGCGTGAGAGAAGGGGAAGAGTCGGAGATGAAAGGCTCAGAAACGGGAGTGGTTTCAGCCGACAAACTTTCATAATATTCTTTCATTTGAATGGAGTCCTCATCATCATCGAAAATGAAAGTCTTGCGATATTGGGCTGTTGTAGCATTGTAGACGTCGTCATCGGTGGCTTGGCAATCGTAAAAAGGATGGGGACCACCACAATAATCACATCTTTTGGAAACGGTATCAACGGGCTCTGGTTTTTGCTTCATGCATCGAATATCTTTGGTAAGCTCAGCCATCTTAACCGGTTTATTTCTTGATGTCGGAACTTTCGATTTGTTCTCGATGATTGTCAATATATCCCTTGTGGTACGATACAAGATATTGCCACCGGCGGCTGTATTAAGTGAATCTTGATCGGTTTGCGTTAAAGCATTGTAGAATATATCGATTTGAAGTAATTCCAAAAAACCATGATGTGGGCATTTTCGAATGAGATCTTTGAATCTATTCCATGCCTCACCAAAACTTTCACCAAAACGCTGCTGGAAATTTGTAATTTCGTTCTTAAGGTTTATCGTTTTAGAATAAGGAAAGAAACGATTTACAAATTTTGAGACGAGATCTTCCCAAGTAGTGATCGATCGAGGGGGTTCTTTATCGAGCCAATTTCGGGCTACCCCCTCGAGAGAAAATGAGAATAACATCAACTTAATTGTGTCATCAGGAACATCCTTATATTTTATAGTTGAAATTATATTATCAAACCATCGGATGTGAGCATAGGGATCGTCCCTCTCGAAACCATAAAATGGATTCGACATAATTAGTTGAATTAAACCGGTTTGTATCTCGAAATTTTCGGAAAAAATCTCCGGTACAACGATAGCATCTTCGTAACCCTCGGTGGGTACTTGGAGCAATTCTGACATCGTACGCGTGTCCGCCATTAGAATTAAACATATAGAGGGATAAGAGGAAAGAATTAATGGTTTAGAGGATAAAGAAAATAGAATTAAACGGTTCAAGAGGGTAAGGAGATAAAGAATTGACGGTTTAGAGGAGAAAGGAGATTATTTTTGGGTTTTTTAGAAATCATAAAAGGAAAACAAATTTTTGAAAAGGAAAATCTTTTTGGGTTTTTAATAAAAGAAATATTTACAAAAACAATAACTTCACGGGGAAGGATCTTCAAATGCACGCAAATCGAGACGGAATACGAAAAACTCACTACAAGCCCTCCCCGGCAGCGGCGCCATTTATTGATTCGCTCGGGAAACCAATTATAAGAAGTTTGTAGTATATGGGTAACTCAAACGTGTTAGGTTTGAGCACCGAGATCGTTTCGAACGAGGGTTGAATGGAATTTTCAACTCACGTCGCGATTATCGGGATTTGAACAAGATAAGGGGAAAATTTGATGTTTTCTAAACTACGGGGCAAGGGAAGCATAAAAGGGAAATTACACTACGGGAAATCCTAAATACGCGAATAAAACTAAAATGTAATAAATGAACCGTAAATAAATTGCAACTACGTCTAATTAATATCCTAAAAATACCTAAAATTACTTTTACTCTAGAAATGCAATGTGAAAACAATTTATGAATTAAAACTATTTTTTTATGATTTTTCTGAATTTTATTAGAATTAAAAACTAAATTTTAACTTTTAAAACTAATTTAAAATACTAAAAATTATGAAAATTAAAGGGAAAATTATGACACTATTTTTATAAAATCTAAAATAACCTAAGAGAATTATCAAAACTAATTTTGTATTTTTCTGATTATTTTTCTATTTTCCACGAATTTAAAACTATTTAAATCTAATTAATTGGCTAAAAATTACAAAATAAGCTAGGAAAAATCTAGAAAAATTATTTTTTTGCTTTTTGTATTTATATTAATCTATGAAAATTTAAAAGTTTTTTTTTGGAACTTTTTCTGAATTAATTGCAATAAAAGCTATTTAAAAATGACTAAAAATTGTTTTAAATTGTGAAAAATAGCAAACAGTGACTAAAAATTATGAAAAACTCATGAAAATTCTAAAATATAATTCTAATTCTATGAAAAATATAAAACACTATGCTTATGTGTGAGAAAAGAGAGCTGATGTGTAACTGTTGTGGAAATAAGCACTTAAGAATAAGCTAAAGAATGCAATAAGCTACCAAACAGTAACTGAAGCTAATTTAGACTAAAAGTAACTATCAGCAACTAATTATCACTACTCCTAACCTCTAATGATTCTCTAATCAAGAAATGAGCTAACTGATTCTAACTTAAAACAGTTCTACACCCCTATGTTTGAGCTTAAACACAAGCTTATATAATAAGCTAAGGAGAAATCCAAAAGTGTGGTCCTCAAGAATCATAACTAGGCCAGCACCAGGGTGCTTAGCCAAACATATAATAAATCATACAAACAAAAATGAATAAATCATAAATTGAATTGAACATAATGTTTGATACAAATTACTTGATGTAGAGCTAATAATGATGATGATTGCGAGTGACTTCTTCCTTCAAAACTGGCTTCGGACTGCTGGAAAATTCCCTGGAGTGGTGCCCTAATCGACCCCTGGGAGAGGGGTGAAGAGAGATACTAAAAAATGCAGATTTAGGGCTGTATTTATAGGCCCCGACATGGTTACGGCGTAACCTTAAGGGCAAATTACGCCGTAACTAAAGTCGGCGCAAAGAAATCCGGATCTCGAAAAATTACGTCGTAACTAAATTATTTAGTTACATCGTAACTAAGTTACGCCGTAACTAAACAATGCAATTACGACATAACATTGAATTTTGTACTTTCTAATGTCATCAAAATATGTTGAAACTTAATTGGTCTAGATGACGCTTTTAGTCCCTGATCGTTCTTCTTCATTTATATTTTAGTCCTTGAAGTAAATAAACTTCATATAAAGTGTCACCTTTAGTCCATGATCGCACTTGTTATTTTTACTTTTCATCCTCGGAGTAAATATTATCTTCATTTAGCCACGGGACTTCAACTCCTTAGCGCCCAAGTTAATAATTACGGCGTAATTAAATCACCGAATTACGCCGTAACTCTTCGATCGTATATTTTTATCCGCTCCGTAATTATCTCTACGGTGTAACTAAATTGCCATGTTACGCCGTAACGTTCATAAAAATAATTACGACGTAACCATAAGAGATGGTTACGCCGTATCCTTCAAAGCATCATATTTACGCTGTAACATTATTAACGAGTTACGGCGTAATCTTCACACTGAATTCATAGGCCCTTGTAAATCAATCCTCAGAACATATATTTGGCCTTTTATAACTTCTTTTCCGCTCCAACGCCTCATTTATCCTGAAATGCAAATATGAACGAATATGAAAGAATTAAGTACCATATTAATGCAAATGAGGCTATAAACATGGGAATTTGATATATAAAAGATCAGGCTAATTTGATGTTATCAATTATTACTAAGTATATTCCGCGTGCTTATTAATATAACTCAAAATATCACTAACACAAGGTGTGTGTTTAGATCTATCAGGTTTCATGTAATACAATATTACGTAAGGTCGTGAAAAGTTTAGAGATCATTATAATCAGTTACAATGTCTTTGGACGGTTTCATAGACCACAAAAGTGTAGGAGTAAGTACATGATCGGGGAAATGTGGATGTGCCGTAATGCCCTAGAATAGGCATACGCATATGCGTTTAGTCCATTGTTTATAATAAGTGATTGAAAGTATGTTGAGTGTGTATATATTAATATACTGGTATGTTCGTGTAGCATAAAAATGCCTAGAAGTCACATAATAGTCAAGAGGATGGAAGGCACGGAGAGTGAAAGGCTATAAAATATTTTTGTGTAAAAATGGTTATAGCTTAGGTCTTGATTAGACTCGTTTATCTACAACTATAGCTCTGATACTAATCTGTAACACCCCCAATTTTGTGAATGCAATCGAATTCAAACTGGGTGTTACTTCATGGTATAATAGTTATAATAACCAAAAACGATCTCTAAACAAGTCGTTTAAAAGACTTATCATTCGATTTATATAAAATATATAAAAGTTTACAAAGACAGGTCCCATATGGTTCCATGTTTACAAAATATATAAATATTAAAGTCTTTTGATGTTTATCAAATGAAAAAATAAGTTATAGCCTTCTTGATTGATTTTGTGCCCCTCCGTGCCATCCTTGATCATCATGCACCTGAGATACATGCTTAAAATGGTCAACAGAAAGGATGAGTGATATTCATAGAGTTTATAGTTAATCATTTGAACACATAATCTACAGTGTGAGTTATGATCTCACATCTAATTGTTGAAAACAAAACAACTATTATGGCACTAAGCTCATGACTACAAATGTGTTAACACTAAATGGACTTCATGCGCACATGACTACAAATGTGTTAATCGGAAAAGGACTTCATGACATCTTAGGCAAGAAGCAGTTATTATTGCACTAAGGTCATGATAACCAAAATGTTAACAGTGTATCAACATGAATTAATATAATAGTAATAGTGACCCTAGTAGGTAATTTGCCATTATACCTAAAGTTCTCAAATAGAGTGCGTTTGTTTGCCAGGACATGGTCAAACAAAGGGGATTCATTGATCCTGATAGATCTATCCACATTATTCATATTCACTCGCTCGTGATTAATAGTTCATGATATAGGGACTTTGAATATGTCAATTGGTAACTTAGTGCTAATAAAACATTCAGATTTAGCATAAAGTTTCAAAGCAATGTGTTTAGTTTAAAAATAATAGCATGTATCCCCCAAGGGTTTGTAAAACAATTAAGTAATAGAAAGTGGGGCTATGAACTCACCGTGAGTTAAAGATGATAAGTACAAAACAAAGTTGATGAATATGCCTTGAAAACTTCTACGTACAACAACTTTTGGCCTTTAAACAAGGGAACAAGGACAAGGACTAGAACTCTTTTTCACTCATTTAGAATCCTTCAACTTTTCTGTAACACATTGGATTTCATAAACACATCAAAGCATATCAACAAGGGGCATATGGTTTAGGTTTTAGAGAGAGAAAGTGGAAGAGTTTAGGGAACTTAGTGAGACAAAGAAAAATGATATTATCAAGCTCCAACCCTCTACCTTGGGAGGTAGAGGGTATTTATAGTTTCTTACAAGACACGCCTCCTACGGGCTGTGGATCAGGCATACAATGGGTAAAGACCCGTCCGTCCTCCACGGTGTTACTTAGCAAACTACTTACTAACATTAAATAACTACGACTACGAGCTTTCTAACGAATACATATACTTGAGGTGACCGACTCTTTAACAACCAGATTTTATAAATCCTAACAATCTCCCCCTAAGGGAGGTCACCTCAATTTACATTGAATACAGACAGATATTACATTTTAATTGTTCTTGAATTCTTGATTCAGTTCTTTGCTCTGTAGCCCGTAGTCTTTGATTCTTCATGTTCTACATGTTTTGTTAATTCAAATGGAGGTCTTTAACTGATCCACGTGATGATGAGTGTTGAGCCAGCTTTGAGATCATCTGCCACCATAAATCTCTGACTCATCCTTTGTAGCATTGCCATCATGTGACGTTGTGACTTATGGACCGACATGCTCACATTCTGGATCATGATTTCTTCTTATCAGAATTGCGGAAGCTTTTGTTGATTCATGATATTTGCAGCAGCGTAGCAGAAGCATGGAGTGAAAACATCAGAGTCAGTTGATGACGATATGCACTTATCATGATTTCTTTAGAAATGAATATGTTGTGTGAGCATGTGGCTGTAGTTTGACTTCTCAATTCTGATCAGCTGCAAACGTTGGGTTTCCCTGCATACAACAGTTAGTAATAAAGCGCACGGAAGTGTCTTTGATCACTTTCGTTGAATTGAGGTACACGGCCCACGGTTCCAGTTGATCAGTACAAGTACTGCATGTGATCGGGTAAAATTCTGAAGAATCTCCTTGACAGGGTTTTGCAGCTGCTCTAGCTGTTCTCAAACCGGAATGTCTCAAAGAAGACAACACGGAGTGAGTGAACCAGCGAATTGAGATTCACTAATTGATGAAAAGTGATTTGAAAAAAAAACCAATCGTGTATTGCTTAATATAAAGTGTTTTGTAATACAGCGAAGGTTTTAAAGAAAATCAATTATCAATCATAAATACCTTTTGATTTTGAAAATGTAATACACAGTCGATGTGCTATAGAAAATGATTTTGAGCACAACGACTAGTTTTTCAAAGGTATCCGTCAATCCATTTCCTGAACTAGGATTGATTCATAATTTGAATCGCTCCATCGTTTCTATTCAGTTGTTACATGGTTGATCTATTGGATAGATATCACATGCCACCCACTAAGAGCTTGTTTGATGTTGGCTCTAGAAGGCTTTCCATCTTCATTGTGAATATGTTGTCATATCACTCAAATGTTCTAGCAGTACTACAAGGATAATGCGTAGGACTCTTAGGATACATTCTCACTTTCCACATTGTGTGAAACAGTGAGTCTTTATTGATTGTGTCCTTAATGAGATTTATTGATGATCTCGTGGCTCTATACTCAATAATGCACATTTGGTTCCTATGTCCGAGACTAGGGAGAGCGTCTCCTTCTTCAATATCAACAATCTTGAAGAGAAAGTCGATAGATAATTTAGGTTCCCCGTGAGAATAAAACAAGTCCTTTTAAGAGGAACTTGAGTAGCTTAGGAAGTTGTAGTGCAGTGCGTCACTGGGTCCATGACGTCTTGTCTTCAATACCGGTGTTACCTTGGTAACCACCAGTAGCATATGAATTGAACCCGGTTTCTGCCCTAAGGTTGAAATAATGGAGGGCTATTTCTTTTCACCCTTTTTTTATTCATTTCATTTTCATTCTTCAACCCTTTCAGTGCTTACCGAGATTTCATAACTAGAACCTTGTTGGGTTTGTTCTAGTTCTAGCTCTATCTCAGTCCGCACTCTTCCCATTATGACTTTTCTCCTTTTTCCATCATACCTAAGGACTTCTACACTATCTAGTGGATTGTCCCTGGGTAGATCCCTCCGGCTCTGACAGGATCGTGGGAACGAATACATAACCTAACCATCCTTATATCTCCATGCATAAAGTAAGTTTGGTCGGTCTTTTGGTATTGTTCTTCTGCCATTGAGACCAATTGAAAACCATTTGAAATCAATTCAGGTACTTGTGATACACGATTAAAGCATTTTGTACCTGAATCGTTTTTGATATTTTTAGAAAACGCTCCCCCTCAACATGTGCATCAGATATTTGAAATTGTTTTGGCACGTGGAGGAAAGAGGAATTTGAGATCTTAGATTAAGAATTAAAGATCCAATTGATTAACATTTTCTAAAATAATGTTCATCACTTCCCGATCAAATCTAGTAATTTTAAATGCTTTGGATAAAATACTTTTGGGAAGGATGAGGTTTTCTTATGATTGCTCCCCCTCAATATGTGCATCGAGATTCGAAAGTGTTTTGCACATATTAGAGAGAACCTGCACTTAGAGACAATTCAATCACGTTTCAATTCATTTTGGTTTGAGATAGATGCTCCCCCTCAACATGTGCATGGAAAAATTGAAATCGTTTGGCACATGTAGGGAGGAGAGCTTGTTAATATCTTTATAAAACCACTTATTGAATTATCAGTTTATATCAAATTTAAATCACATATTCTCCCCCGATCACAATTCTCAACTCCTTTGAGATTTGTGATCTCTATTGATTTAAATTATTTTTGAAAGCTTTTGAGGAGAATTGTGACTTTCTTATAAAACATTTAACTGATAAGGATCGAATTCAGAGACTTTAGACTCCAATGATTAAACATGCTTAAGTATCTTATGAAAACACAACATTAGCCTAGGTCTGGATCCAATTGTACAAAAACCTTGTTCTTTTTTATTGTCCAAAATTAGACCTTGCTCGATTACGTGCCAATTGTTTGAAAAATAACTTTTTGATTTGATTGAACTCATTCTCCCCCTCAATCAATGGCATAAGTTGTTGATTGAGTGTTAGAGATTTTGACAAATGATAAGTCGAGATGATTTTCAAAAATATAGTCCGAGTTAATTTCAAAGCAATTTTGTTTTCATTAGATGACAAATATTTTTCAGAAGAATTTTTGAAGGAAAAATATTTGGAGGGAAACATTTGTCTTTTTGGCGACAAACATTTGTTTTTAGAATCAGAGCATGAGGTTTTAAAATTAATATAAAGCATGGCTCTGTTCTTTCTTTGAAAACGGGTTACTGCCTGAAATGACAATAACCCATCATTTTTATCCATCCCAATTTTTATTTTTTATTTTTTATTTATTTTTTATTTATTTTTTTTATTTTTAAGTTTATGTACATTCGAACTTCATCTAAAGACCCGTGTCATTCTTTGAGTGACAAATCAAAGTCCGTAGATGTTATCGAAGAATAGAAATAGATGGGAAAAATAATATTTTTGGGCTTTTTCAAAGATTTTCTGTTTTTTTTATGGATTTTTGAAATTTTATGTTTTTCTATTTCTTTTTGTGGGTTTTATAATTTTGTATTTTGCTTTTTTGAATAAATATATACAAGAGATAGATGAAGAAACGCCTTTACTCCTCGTCTTCCTCTTGAAGACGTTTGAGTGTTTCCGGTTGTAGACTCTTAAGTCCAAGTCTTGGAAGAATAAACTCAAAACGTTCTATAAGAAGAGCTTTAGTGAAGATGTCTGCCAGCTGATATTCAGTTCTCACAAAATATAGTTCCACCACACCTTTCTCCACTTGCTCCCTGATGAAGTGATGTCGAATTTCGATATGCTTTGCTCTTGAGTGTTGAACGTTGTTGCATGAGAGAGCAATGAGACTTTTGTGATCACAATACAGAGGGATTTTGTTGAATTCAAAGCCATAGTCAGATAATTGGGATTTCATCCATAGGATTTGAGCACAACAAGATGACATGGCTATGTATTCTGCCTCTGTGGAGGATATAGACATACTCATTTGTTTCTTCGAGGACCAGCTTACAAAATTTTCTCCTAAGAATTGAGCACCACCAGACGTGCTTCGACCTGTATCTTGACACCCTGCATGGTCTGCATCTGCATATGCTGTTAGTGACTTATTAGTGTCCTTCGGATACCAAATTCCCATATTAATGGTTCCTTGGAGATACCGAAAGACCCGTTTAACCGCTTCAAGGTGCTTTTTCGTAGGCTTAGCCTGGTATCTAGCACACATGCATACAGCGAACAGAATATCAGGTCTACTGGCTGTGAGGTACATCAGGGATCCAATCATACTTCGATATTTTGTTTGATCAACCATGATCCCTGAGTGGTCCTCATCCAGTTTTGTGCGCTCCACCATGGGAGTGTCAACAAGGTCACAAGTAACAAATCTAAATTTCTTTAAAATTTCATTTGCATATTTAGATTGATTAATAAAAATGCCTCCGGGACTTTGTAAAATTTGTAATCCCAAGAAAAATGACATTTGTCCCATCATAGACATTTGAAATTTGGATCCCATTTCTTTTGAAAAACGGTCACATTCATTAGGGTCGGTCAAGGCAAATTTAATATCATCAACATAGATTTGAACATGAATTAAATGTTTGCTTGACTTTCTGGTGAACAAAGTGGGATGAACTGCTCCTTTGCTGAATCCGTTGGTTAAGAGAAACTTTGATAGTGTGTCATACCATGCCCTTGGAGCTTGTTTCAAGCCATAAAGAGCCTTCTTCAAGCGATAGACATGATTAGGACGTTCTGGATCCACAAAGCCTTCAGGCTGACTGACATAAACGATTTCTTTCAGATCTCCATTAAGAAAGGCAGTCTTTACATCCATTTGATAAACCACCATGTTCTTGCTAGCATCATTAGCCAAGAAGATTTTGATTGCCTCGATACGTGCAACTGGAGAAAATGATTCCTCAAAGTCAATACCCTCTTCTTGACGATATCCTTTTGCAACAAGTCTTGCTTTGTTTTTCAGTACATCACCATGCTCATCAAGTTTTACTTTGAAAATCCACTTGAGAGCAATGATCATAGCACAGTTAGGAGCAGGTACCAATTCCCAAACATCAAGACGATCAAACTCGTGAATTTCTTCTTGCATTGCATTGAACCAGCTGTCTTCAGACATTGCGGTTTTAACATATTCCGATTCGACCTTTGATAATATGGAATTGAAGAAGCACCATAAGGCATCAGTAGCAAGTTGTTTATGAGTGGATACCAGATGAGAAGGATTCCCAATAATATTGTCTAATGGATGATCATGTGTCCATTTTCTGAAATGCTCGTGTAGTTGTTGTTGAGGAACTGATGTAGCAGAGTTGGGGTCCCCTGATGATGATGGTTCAGATGATGGATCAGGGGCAAAGATGTTTTCAAATGGTGCATCTTCTGGAGTGGCAAAGGGGTTATCTCCATCATAGTTGCCAGAAACATTTCCATGATGTACACTTGATGATTGAGGATTTGATGATGATGATGTGTGATCTGCAGTAGGCGCTTCTTGATTCAATGACACAGAAACTGAAGGGTTATCTACATTGACTGGGTTAGGGGCTGCCACTGTTGATGGATTAGACTGATCATTAGCAATAGGTTCATAGTATTCATCAAACATCGGATCAAACAATTTCTTCAAATCATCTTCAGAAGGAGGTGCATATGGAACTGCTGGTAAGGGGTTTTGTACAAGAGAAGAACTAATGGGACTACTTAATGAATGTTGAGATGCGGGTCCAGAACTTGATTAGCCTGGAGCCATTTTCCCAGACAGCTCATCGAACGTGACGTGAATAGTTTCCATGATATCTCGAGTTCTTTTGTTGTAGATTCAGTAACCCTTCCTGTTTGGTGCATAACCCACAAAAACTCCAATGTCCGCCTTGGATTTTAATTTACCTAAGTCTTGACCATCATTCGTTGGATAGCACAAAGCACCAAACACACGAAGGAAAGATAGATCAGGTTTTTGATTGTGGACAAGTTCGTATGGAGGTTTTCCATGAGTGGTGTGGATAAGGGAACGGTTCTGGGTATAGCAAGCAGTGGCAATGGCTTCTACCCAGAGAAACATTGGAACCTTTGATTAAATTAGCATGGTTCTTGCGGCTTCCACAAGAGTTCGATTTCGTCTTTTAACTACACCGTTCTGTTGAGGAGTTCGTGGAACACTTTTTTGATGGCTGATTCCAATGCTTTCATAAAACTGACTTAGTTCTTTGTTAACAAACTCAGTTCCATTGTCCGTTCGGATGATTCTAACAGTCTTGTTAAGTCGAACCTGCAGCTGTTTGATAAGTTTGATGATGACATATGGAGTTTCATCCTTTGTCCTCAAAAACTTAACCCAAGTAAATCGAGAGTAGTCATCAACAACGACTAACACATATTTCTTCCCATTAATTGTTTGCACTCTCATGGGTCCGCACAAATCCATATGAAGAGTATGAAGAACTTCCATAACTGAGTTTGCAGGTTTGGGTTTGTGGGCATATTTCTTTCATTTTCCCAATTGGCATGCTGAACAAAGTGATCCTTTTCATACTTTAATCTGGGTAAGCCTCTTACTAGGTCCTTTCTAGAGAGATCATTTATGGTGCCTAAGTTCAAGTGATTGAGACGACGATGCCATAACCATGACTTTGTTTTTGAAGCCTTTGACAACAAGCAGAATGGAGAGGACTTCATCATGTCTTCGATAGAGATGGTGTATAAATTGGTTCCACGAGTTCCTTTCAAAAGTTCAACACCATCTAGTTCCCTAACAAAGCATGTATGTTTTCTAAAGGCCACTTCTAGATCAGAATCACAGAATTGACTGATAGAAAACAAATTGTGACCAAGACCTTCAACATAATATACTCGGGAGATTACACTATCACCAACCACATAATCTCCATAACCTATATTTGACCCAAAATGGTCGTTTCCGAATCTAACAGTCCCGATAAATTTACTCATGAAGTTCATGAGCCGCTAGCGATCTCCAGTCATATGCTTGTAACAACCTGAGTCAAGGTACCACAGAACAATTTGAATGACCTACAGTTGAACACAAACAAGAATGGATGACTGGACAATTGGGATCACCATGCAAGAATGGGTTCCACTTGGTTAGTAAATGTGATTGGAGTACCCACATCAGAAGTAGAAACAATGATATCATTAGAGGTAGATGTCGGGCTAGTAGTAACAATAGATCTATTCAAAGTATGTTCACTTCTTAAAGGTATAGTTCTACCAGTAGGCATCCATTTCCTAATGGGCATTGATCTAGATATTTTAGGGCACAACTCATTAAGATTAAATTTATGGCCAGTAGGTATCTATTGATATCCTACATTACTAAATTTTCTTCCTGTTGGTTTCCAATGTTTTCTAGCCCTCTTCCACCTTGGTTTTCTGACCTTCTTATCCTGTTTTCTAGTGTTAACATTTTTTACCGGAGATTCGAAAGCATTACTCAAATCATTCACAACACATTCATGATTAATACCAGAAATCAAGCATTCATTACATATTTTGCAAGTAGTAGCAGAATTCGAATTAATTACAGTACGCTTATAGCTAATACTAGAATCAACACGATTCATCTTATTCAACACAAACTTATTTTTCCTAGGGTGGTCTTCTACTTTCTTCCATTGATCACTCTTAGCTTGCGAGGTCCTATCTTGCTTTGTATTTCCTGGAGGCTTTGATCCGCTTTCTTTCGTATCACTGATGACTCCTGTAGAGGGAATGATGGTAACATTAGTTGGTTTTGCTACTTTTTGCATTCCTGATCCAGAAGTGCTGGGGTCTGAAGTACTTGCAGGCACATCAAAGTTCACATGCTTGACTTTCGGCACAGAACAAGGCATATCATGGGTTGCATGCTTAACACTAGGCATAGAACAAGGCATAACGACTTTATCTTTCTTAAAAAAGGATTTGGGGCATGTTGCTCTTAAACATTCTAAAAGTTCTTGACATCGTTTGGCATATAAGCATGCATACCTAACTTCACTATCAAGTGGTTTATTTATGCTATCCTCTTCGACAATCTCATGGAGACATTCTAGACTATCCTTAAGGTACATAAAATATTCTTGAAACACAAGTTCGTTATTTCTAAGATGAGGAGGAATATACTTTACAGTCACAGCATACTTAGAATCCGCAGATGCCTTTGATATAACATTCTCATCACAGACAAGTGGCATTTTCTCTTTTACCTGACTCTTCAGATTCTCAATTTCCTTTTGTAAAGAAGTTATTTTTTCATTGTTCTTGTCACGAGTGACTTTCAATGAATCATATAACTCTTTGAAGTGTCGTTTAACCCTTTCATTTTCTTCTAGAAAACTCTCATTCTCTTGTTGAAATACATTAATGATGTTTTGAAGATGAAAGTTTTGAGAATACTGAGAATCTAAAGGAGGAGGCATTTGGGAGCCATTCACATTGTTCTTTCCACCCTTTAATTGTGAAATTTGGGTTTTCAACCTTTTGATCGTGTTACAGTGAGCTCGAATCTGTTCGTCACGTTTGCTTATTTCAAAAATTGCATCAAACTCAGGAATATCCGAGGATATCTTGATATTTGAGGTTGCTAGGAATTAGAAAATTCAGTCGTTAAAGAGTCGGTCACCTCAAGTATATGTATTCGACAGAAAGCTCGTAGTCGTAGTCAAGTTATGTTAGTAAGTAGTTTGTTAAGTAACACCGTGGAGGACGGACGGGTCTTTACCTACTGTATGCCTGATCCACAGCCCGTAGGTGGCGTTATTTGTAAGACACTATAAATACTCTTTACCTCCCAAGGTAGAGGGTTGGAGTTTAAATACCATTTTTCTTTGTTTCACATAGTTCCCAACTCTCTTCCCTTTCTCTCTCTAGAACTTTCTCTCTCTAAACTACTTGAACGCCCCATTGTGATTATGGTTTAGTGTGTTTGTGAAATCCTATAACTTACAATTGGTATCAGAGCCATGGTTTGATCACTCATCTTTCATGCTCTTTGTTTTGGTGGATTTCATAAGGTTTTTGGGGTATTAAGTGTTTAGGAGAGTTTGAATCATTTGGACAAATTCTAGTGTTAAAGTTTGAATTTTGCTTGTACTTTTGTGTTTAGGATCATCATATGTGTTTATGTTTTGAATTGGAAGGCTTAAATCATTGTGGTTTGGTTGTTTTTGATTGATAAAGTGGTTATTTGTGAACTTTGTACAAAGCGAGTTGAGTCTCGGATATTTGTTTCTTCGAAGCGAGTTGCTTCGTTACTGGATGCGAGTTGGTATATGCGACTTGGCTATTTAGCGAGTTGACCTTTTAAGCGACTTGGGTTCTAAACGAGTTGTTTCTTTAAGCGACTTGGCTATTAAGCGAGTTGTATAGCTAGCGAGTTAGTTTAAGCGACTTGGTGGTTAAGCGAGTTGTGTCTGTTTGCGACTTGCTATTAAGCGAGTTGTCTCTATATGCGACTTGGCTATTAAGCGAGTTGATTCCTTAAGCGACTTGTTTCTTTAAGCGAGTTGGTTGTTTAGCGAGTTGATAATTAAGCGAGTTGAGTGTTTAGCCACTTGTCTAGTGAGACTTGTTAATTCTTCGTGCTACATTCTTACGGTTGTTCTTTTGGTTTAGTAAAATCTCGTAAAAGAATCAATTTCCCGGTTTAATCAAAGAATAGTAAAATCCCGTAGAACTTGTAATCATGGCAAACATCTTTACAACAATTGTTTCTTCTGTAGCTGAGGACGTTCAAGCAACGGGATCAGATACTCGTCCACCTATGCTTGACAGAACTGATTATGACTCATGGGCTCAAAGAATCCGATTGTACTGTTTGGGAAAAGAAAACGGAGTCAACATACTCAAGTCAATCGATGAAGGACCTTATCAGATTGAGACGACAAGAGACATAATTGATACTGCTGCTGATGGAACAATGATCTTTGGATTAGACAGACCAAAGACGTATGATTAGCTTAATGATAAGGAGAAAAAGAGATTTGATGCTGACATCAGGGCTTCCAACATTATACTTCAGGGTCTTCCAAAGGATATCTACAAGCTCATCAATCACAACACTGAAGCTAAGGCAGTCTGGGATAATGTCAAGATGCTTATCTCTGGTTCTGAGTTAACTAAGGAAGACAGAGAATCACAACTGTATGATGAGTTTGAGCACTTCAAGATGAAACCAGATGAGAGTGTCTATGAGTACTACGTGAGATTCCATAAGCTTGTGAATGACATGAGGAACATCAAAATGACCATGCCTAACATTCAGTTGAATTCAAAGTTTGTAAACAACATGAACCCCGAGTGGCACAAATTTGTCACTTCTGTGAAGCTAACCAAAGGACTAAAGAATACAAACTATGAGCAATTGTATGCATTTCTTCTTCAGAATGAGAGGCATGCTATGTTTGAGAAAAGGATTCTTGATCAGTTCAAAACCAATCAGGGAGAATCAAGCTCACCAAATGATTCTACAGCTTTCTACACCAATGTTGGTATTACCACCAAAGCATCGCAAGTCATACCCATGGGTGATGGTAATCACAAACTCATTCCCGATCCAATGTTCAAACAAGCTGATGCTGATGCAGCCATGGGACACTTCATTAATCAACTGGCTCTTATGGTTAAACAAAATCTGACTCTCAATCCACATTCCAACAGTCTTCACACTAACAATGAGATCAAAACTGCATCCAACCTTCACAATCATGCAGTTGTTAGAGATGGAAAAGTTATGGTTCAACCAGTTCAAGGAAGGCAATATGATCAGGGAAGAGGTGGAGTAGGTGGAGGTTATGTTGGAAATCAGAATCGGGGAAGGAATGGAAATCAGGGTCAAGCAAAGCCAATTAAGTGCTACAACTGTGGTGGTGAGGGACATATTGCTAGGAACTGCACATCTCCAAAACGTCCACATAATGCAGAATACTTCAGAGACAAAATGTTGCTTGTGCAAGCTCAGGATAATGGAGCCGCTTTGGATGAAGAGGAGTTGTTATTCCTTGCTGAGGGAAATGCCCGAACCTATGATGCTGATGTTGATGAACAGCCAATTCAGGAGATATGTCACAATCATCAGAATGCTTTCCAAGTAGCTGACTGTGATGCATACGACTCTGGCATCGATGATGAACCTACTGCACAAACAATTTTCATGGCTAGCATTTCTCCAATGGTCTCTCCTAAGGTCTCATCATCACAGCAAGCTGGTCCATCAAAAGAATCAATCATCTCAGAGGTATTAAAACTATATGATGAAGTTGATGAGCAAAAGATGCATAATAAAGTACAATCTCTTGAAACTTTTGAATCAGATATTGATGATGAGGGTAATAACAATATTGTCCCATATGATCAATATGTGAAGCAAAGTGAAAGTGAGGTTGTACCAAGTAATGCATCTTCTGCAGTCAATGATGACTGTACTTTTGATGAATACACTGCATGTGCCCATGATGATTCTGTTATCTCTGAACTGAATGCCTATAAAGAACAAGTTGCTATTTATGAACAGCGTGCTAAGTTTGAGTTAACCACACGTGAGCAGGAAATGGATGACCAAATGCGTACAATTATTCGAAAAAGTAATTTTAGAGAAGAAGTATTAAAACAAGAGTTAAACTCCTTACAAGAAAAGCTTTCTAAAATTGCTAAGCAAAAACAAGAACTTCAAGAAAATGTTAAAATGCTTAAGCAAGAATTCAATGCTAAGGAATCAAAACTTTTGAATGATTTTTCCAATCTAAAAACTTTGAAAAACAAGCTTGAAAATAAGTTGTACGTACAAGGGAATACCATTCAGACTGCTCACTTGATCACTAAGCATAGAGTCTTAAGCGATAAGCATAGCATTCCCCTTGTTGAAGAACCAAATCCAGGGGTCATTAAAAAGTCTAGAACTGCTCATAAGGTTATTTATGATGGTAATGAAATCCTTAAGCCTAGACAGAAACCTAGTTGCGCTGAGTGCACTGAGGAAGATAAGAAATCCGATGAAGTCACTAGGGAGAAATAGAATAAGAAACTCAACAATCCTACATGTAAAGAGAAAAACATAACTATCAAACCTCATGATTACACTAAGGAAAATTGGATCTCCCTTAACATGTTTAAGCCACAAACTCAATTAACCCCAGAACAGATTTTTTAGAAGAAAGATATGGAAAATCAAAAAGCAGAGAATCTTGTTGTAACAAACCCTCCCCATAGGAAAATGCCTTCAGCGACTGTGTATCCTCCAAATACACCATTACATTTAGTTCCTAGAACTATTTCCACTAAAAGCAAGTCCTTAATCAGTCAATATGTTATCTTTCAATTATTTGTTGATTTTGAGAAAACTTGTAAGAAAAGGATCACACCCACTGGGATAACTGAAGGGGAAAGGGGTTTTGAGCAAACTAAAGAATGCTATTTAACTGAGGTCATGCCTTTCTTTAAGCAACTAAAAGATCAATTTAAGAGTCTTAAAAAGGGGATGGATTCAGATATTAAATAAATGGAAAAGTAATTTGATGCAATGATAGTTGAGGTTAGTAACTATGAGCATGAATTAAAATATAATGAGATTGAGAGGAAGAACTTGCATACATTAAATGAGAATCTTATTTTTGAATGTATTACTCAAGACGAGTTTTACACTGCTATGAATCACTCCATTACTGCTTCTCGATTTCATGAATTATCTATTGCATTGAAAGTTTCCCATGATCGTGTCATTGAGCTTGAAAACAAAAACTCAGAACTTAGTGAGAAAATTGATCGAGATGATCACGATAATTTGGTAAAACATCTTTCTAAACTAGAAGTTGAAGATTTTGATTTGCAACTAAAATATCAACATCTTAAAGAAAATGTTAAAACTTCAAATATCAAGACATCCTCAGATGTTCCAAAGTTTGATGCAGTTTTTCAGATAAATAAACGTGACGAACATATTCAAACTCATTGTTGCACGATCAGAAAGTTGAATGCCCAAATCTCTCAATTAAAGGGTGAAAAGAACAATGTGACGGGCTCCCAAATGCCCCTCCTTTAGATTCTCAGTATTCTCAAACTTTTCATCTTCAAAACTTAGTTAATGTTTTACAAAAAGAAAACGAGAGTTTTCTGGAAGAAAATGAAAAGGTTAAACGTCACTTTAAAGAGTTATATGATTCAATGAAAGTCACTCGTGCAAGAACAACGAAAAAATAACTTCTTTACAAAAAGAAATTGAGAATCTGAGGAGTCAGGGAAAAGGGAAATTGCCACTTGTTTTTAATGAGAATGTTGCTTCAAAGTCATCCTCTGACTGCAAATATACCGTAACTGTTAAATACATTCCACCTCATCTTAGGATTAATGAACTTGTGTTTGATAACTACTGTGCTCACCTTAAGGATAGACTAGAATGTCTCCGTGAGATTGTGGAAGAGGATTTCATAAATAAGCCTCTTGATAGAGAAATTAGGTTTGCTTGCATTCGGGCCAAACGATCTCAGGAGCTGCTAGAATGTTTAATTGCAACATGTCCTAAATCCTTAGGTGCGAAAGGTAAAGCTGTGATGCCTTGTTCAATGCCTAGTGCCAAGCATACAAACCATTCCATGCCCAGTTTTAAGAAAGTGAACACTAATGTGCCTTCTAGTAGTTCAGATCCTTGCACATCTAGTTCAGGAATGCAAAAAGTAGATCAACCAACTAATGTTCCCATAATTCCCTCTACAGGAGTAATCAGTGACATTAAAGCAAGCAGGTCAAAGCTTCTAGGCAATACCAAGCAAGATAGGACCTCGCAAGCTAAGAATGTGCATTGGAAGAGAGTAGAAGACCAACCTAGGAACTTTAAGTTTGTGTTGAATAAAACGAATCGTGTTGATTCTAGTATTAGCCATAGGCGTACTGTAATTAATTCGAATTCTGATACTATCTGCAAACCATGTAATGATGTCGGCTTGAATTATGTTACTAATCATGAATGTGGTGTGAATGTTTTGTCTAATGCTGTCAAATGCCCAGTTAAAATTGTTAATGCAAAAAATCATGCTAAGAAGGCTAAAAAGCAAAGGCGAAAGAAAGTTAGAAAACAGTGGAAACCCACAGGAAGAACATTTAGTAAGATAGGTTATCAATGGATACCTTTTGGCCATAAGACTAATCAGTTCTGCCCTCAATATGCTAAGACAATGCCCACTAGAAAATGGATGCCTACTAGTAGAACTATTCCCTTAAGAAGTGAACACACTTTGAATAGGTTGAATACAGACATTAGCACTGCATCTATTTATGATGATTCCATTGTTTCTACTCCTGATGTGGGTGTTCCAATCACTGTTACTAACCAAGTGGAACCCATCATTGCATGGGGTTCCCAATTATCCAGTTATCCATTCTTGTCTGTGTTCAACTGCAGATCGTTCAAATCGTTTTGTGGTACCTGGACTCAGGCTGTTCCAAGCATATGACTGGAGACCGGTCGCGGCTCATGAACTTTGTGAGTAAATTCATCGGGACTGTTAGATTCAGGAACGATCATTTCGGTGCAATTATAGGTTATGGAGATTATGTTGTCGGTGATAGTGTTATCTCCAGGGTATACTACATAGAAGGTCTTGGTCATAACTTATTCTCTGTCGGTCAATTTTGTGATTCTGATCTAGAAGTGGCCTTCAGAAAACATACTTGTTTCGTTAGAGAACTTGATGGTAAAGAACTTTTAAGAGGAAGACGTGGTTCAAATCTATACACCATCTCTATCGAAGATATGATGAAGTCTTCTCCAATTTGCTTGTTGTCAAAGGCTTCGAAAACAAAGTCATGGTTATGGCATCGTCGTCTCAATCACTTGAACTTCGGAACCATCAATGATCTCTCCAGAAAGGACTTAGTTGTAGGTGTACCCAGACTAAAGTATGAAAAAGATCATCTTTGTTCAGCATACCAATTGGGAAAAAGCAAGAAATATGCCCAAAAACCCAAACCTACAAACTCAGTTACTGAAGTTCTTCATACAATTCACATGGATTTATGTGGACCCATGAGAGTGCAGAATATCTTTGGGAAGAAATATGTGTTAGTTGTGGTTGATGATTACTCTCGATTCACCTAGGTTAAGTTCTTAAGGACAAAGGATGAAACTCCAGATATCATCATTAAACTTATCAAACAGCTGCAGGTTCGACTTAACAAAACTGTCAGAATCATCCGAACAGACAATGGAACTGAGTTTGTTAATAAACAACTTAGTGAGTTTTATGAAAGTGTTGGAATCAGTCATCAAAGAAGTGTTCCACGAACTCCTCAACAGAACGGTGTAGTTGAAAGACGAAATCGAACTCTTGTGGAAGCCGCTAGAACAATGCTGATTTACTCAAAGGTTCCAATGTTTCTATGGTCTGAAGCCATTGCCACTGCATGCTACACTCAAAATCGATCCCTAATTCACACTGCTCATAGAAAAACTCCGTATGAACTTGTCCACAATAGAAAACCTAATCTCTCATTCCTTCGCATGTTTGGTGCACTGTGTTATCCAACTAATGAGGGTCAAGACTTAGGCAAACTTAAAGCTAAAGCGGACATTGGAGTATTTATAGGATATGCACCCAAAAAAAAGGGATACCGAATCTACAACAAAAGAACCCGAATTATCATGGAAACAATTCATGTTACGTTCGATGAGCTGATCGGTCCAATGGCTCCAGGAGAACCCAGTTCTGGACCCGCATCATCATGTAGTCCCATAAGTTCTACTCTTGTTTTCGACTCCTCACCAGCAACTCCTTATGTACCTCCTTCAGAAGATGACTTGAAGAAACTGTTCGATCCAATGTTTGATGAACACTATGAGCCAACCGCAAATGATCTGTCAATTACTTCATCAGAGGCTGCTTCTATTCCTATCAATGAAGTTAACCCTTCAGTTTCCATGACGCTAAGTCAAGAAGCACCTGCTGCTGATCACTCTGTCTCATTAACAAATCATCAATCATCGAGTGTACATCATGGAGATGTTTCTGGCACAATTGATGGAGAAAATCCCTTTGCTACTCCTGAAGATGCTCCGTTTGAAAACATATTTTCTCCTGAATCATCATCATAACCGTCTTCATCTGGAGATATCGACTCTGCTACTTCAGTTCCTCAACAACAACCACATAAACACCTTAGGAAATGGACACATGATCATCCATTGGACAAAATCATTGGAAACACCTCTCGTCCAGTATCAACACGAAAACAACTTGCAACCGATGCCTTATGGTGCTTCTTCAACTCCGTACTGTCTAAGGTCGAACCAAAAGATGTTAAAACTGCCATGAATGAAGACAGCTAGTTCAATGCCATGCAAGAAGAAATTCATGAGTTTGATCGACTTGATGTATGGGAATTAGTACCTGCTCCAGATTGTGCTATGATCAATGCTCTAAAGTGGATCTTCGAAGTGAAGCTTGATGAGCATGGCGATGTATTAAAGAACAAGGCTAGATTGGTTGCAAAAGGATACCGTCAGGAGGAAGGTATTGACTTTGAAGAATCATTTGCTCCTGTGGCACGCATCGAGTCGATCAAAATCTTCCTGGCTAATGCTGCAAGCAAGAATATGATTGTCTATCAGATGGATGTAAAGACGGCTTTTCTTAACGGAGATCTTAAAGAAGTCGTTTACGTCAGCCAACCGGAAGGTTTTGTGAATCCAGAGCATCCTACTCATGTCTATCGCTTGAAGAAGGCTCTTTATGGCTTGAAGAAGGCTCTTTACGGCTTTAAGAAAGCTCCAAGGGCATGGTATGATACGCTATCAAAGTTTCTTCTATCTACTGGATTCAGCAAAGGAGCAGTTGATCCGACATTGTTCACAAGGAAGTCAGACAAACATTTAATTCACGTTTAAATATATGTTGAATATATCATCTTTGCCTCGATTGACCCCAATGAATGTGATCGTTTTTCAAATGAATTGGGTTCCAAATTTCAAATGTCAATGATGGGACAAATGTTATTTTTCTTGGGATTACAAATTTCACAAAGTCCCGGAGGCATTTTTATAAATCAATCTAAATATGCAAATGAAATTTTAAAGAAATTTGGATTTGATTCTAGTGACCCTGTTGACACTCCCATGATTGAGCGTACTAAACTGGATGAGGACCACTCAGGGATCATGGTAGACCAAACAAAATATCGTAGTATGATTGGATCCCTGATGTACCTCACAGCCAGTAGACCTGATATTCTGTTCGTTGTATGCATGTGTGCTAGATACCAGGCTAAGCCTACGAAAAAGCACCTTGAAGAGGTTAAACGGGTCTTTCGGTACCTCCAAGGAACCATCAACATGGGACTTTTGTACCCGAAGGACACCGGTATGTCACTAACAGCATACGCAGATGCAGATCATGCAGGGTGTCAAGATACTCGTTGAAGTACGTCTAGAGGTGCTCAGTTTTTGGGTGATAAGCTTGTGAGCTGGTCGTCAAAGAAGCAAATGAGTACTTCTATTTCCTCTACAGAGGCTGAATACATAGCCATGTCATCCTGTTGTGCTCAAATCCTATGGATGAGATCTCAATTAACTGACTATGGCTTTGCATTCAACAAAATCCCTCTGTATTGTGATAATAAAAGTGCTATTGCTCTCTCATGCAACAACGTATAACACTCAAGAGCAAAGCACATCTACATTCGATATCATTTCATCAGGGATCAAGTGGAAAAAGGTGTGGTGGAACTCTATTTTGTGAGGAATGAATACCAATTAGCAGACATCTTCACCAAAGCTCTTCCTAGAGAACGTTTTGAGTTTATTCTTCTACGTCATGGTCTAAAGAGTCTACAACCAGAAACACTCAAACGTCTTCAAGAGGAAGACGAGGAGTAAAGGTCTTTATCTATCTATCTCTTGTACATATTTATTTAAAAAAAAATCCATAAAAATTAGAAAATCCTGAAAAATTCCAAAAATATTGTTATTTTGTCATGTTTTTCCGTATTTGATATCATCTATGGACTTTTTGTTGACATTCAAAGAACGTCACGGGTCTTTAGATGTTCTTCGAATGTACATAGTTTTTTTTTATGAAAAAAAAATGAGGCGGAGAAAAATGGTGGTTTATTGTCATTTCAGGCAGTAACCCGTTTTCAAAGAAAGAACAGAGCCATGCCTTATCTTGTTTTTCAAATTTCATGCTCTGATTCTATAAACAATTACTTACTATCTAATGAAAACTAATTGCTTTGAAAAATAACTCGGACTCTATTTTTTGAAAATCATCTGGACTTAACATTTGTCAAAAATATCTATCTCTCAATCAACAACTTATGTCATTGATTGAGGGGGAGAATGATTTCAATTAAATCAAAAGGGTATTTGTCATTCAATTGTTTTCAAAAGATAATCATGCATGTTTAATCAATGGAGTTTAAAGTCTCAAAATCCGATCCTTATCAGTTAAAACGTTTTTTATAATCAAGTCACAATTCTCCCTAAAAGCTTTCAAAATCAATTTAAATCTTCAGAGATCACATCTTTCAAATGATTTGATAATTGTGATCGGGGGAGATTTTGTGATTTAAATTGGATTTAATCTGATAATTCGTTACATGGTTTTATAAGGATGTACAAGCTCTCCTTCCCACATGTGCCAAACGATTTCAAATTTTCCATGCACATGTTGAGGGGGAGCATCTATCTTAAACCACAAAGATTTGAAACATGATCAATTTATTTCAATGTGCAGTCTTTTCCTAATATGTGCAAAACATTTTCAAATTTCTATGCACATGTTGAGGGGGAGCTCTTGTTCTAAAAATATCAAAAACAATTCAGGTACAAAATGCTTTGATAATATATCTCAAGTATCTGGATTGATTTTAAAATGGTTTTCAATTGGTTCCAATGGCAGATGAACAATACCAAATAGACCAACCAACTTTACTTTATGTATGGTGATATAAGGACGATAAGGTTAGGTATCTGTTCCCATGATCCGCCAGAACCGGAGGGATCTACCCAGGGACAATCCACTAGATAGTGTAGAAGTCCTTAGGTATGATGAAAAAAGGGAGAAATGTGAGATATGGGAAGAGTGCGGAGTGAGATAGAGCTAGAAATGGAATAAACCCAACAAGGTTCTAGTCATGAAGTCTCGGTAAGCACTGAAGGGGTTGAAGAATGAAAAAGAAATAAATGTGAAAAGGGTGAAAAGAAATAGCCCTCCAATAATTCAACCTTAGGGTAGAAACCGGGTTCAATACATATGTTACTGGTGTGTACTAAGGTAACACTGGTATTGAAGACAAGACATTATAGACCCAGTGATGCACTGCGTTAAACTTCCCAAGCTACTCAAGTTCCTCTTAAAAGGGCTTGTTTCATTCTCACGGGGAACCGACATTATCTATCGACTTTCTCTTAGAGTTTGTTGATATTGAAGAAGGAGACCCTCTCCCTAGTCTCCGGCATAGGAACCAAATTATGCACAATTGAGTCTAGAGCCACGGGTTCATCAATAAATCTCATTAGGACACTGTAAATGAAGACTCTCTGTTTCACACAATGTGGAAAGAGAGATTATATCTTATAAGTCCTACGCATTATCCCTGTGGTATTGCCAGAACATCTGAGTGATATGCTAACATATTCACAATGAAGATGGAAATCTTTCTAGAGCCAACATCAAACAAGCTCCTGGTGGGTGGCATGTGAGATCTATCAAATAGATCAACCATGTGACAACTGAACAGAAACAATGGGGCGATTCAATCATTTGAATCAATCCTGGTTCAGGTTATGGATTGACGGATACCTTTGAAAAACCTGTAGTTGTGCTTAAAAACTCTTTTTCTTAGCACATCGACTGTGTACTAATATTTCAAAATAAAAGGTGTTTATGATTGATAATTGATTTTCATTAAAACCTTCGTTGTATTGCAAAAACAATTTATATTGTGCGGTACACGATTGTTTTTCAAATATCTTTTCATCAATCAGTGAATCTCAATTCGCTGGTTCACTCACTCCGTGTTGTCTTCTTTGAGACGTTCCGGTTTGAGAACAGCTAGAGCAGCTGCGAAACCCTGTCAAGGAAATTCTTCGGAATTATACCTGATCACAGGCAGTACTTGTACTGATCAACGGGGAACAATGGGCCGTGTACCTCTATTCAACGAAAGTGATCAAAGACACTTTCATGCACTTTATTGCTAATTGTTGTATGCAGGTACGCCCTACGTTTGCAGCTGATCAGAATGAAGCAGTCAATCCATAGCCGCATGCTCACACTACACATTCATCTCTAAAGAAATCATGATAAGTGCTTCAACGACTCTGATACTTTCACTCCATGCTTCTGCTATGCTGCTGCAAATGTCATGAACCAGTAAAAGCTTCCGCTACTCTGATGAGAATATATCATGATCCAGAATGTGAGCATGTCGGTCCAAATGTCACAACATCACATAATACCAACACCACAATGGAAGAGTCAGAGATTTATGTTAGCTGATGTTCTCAATGCTGGCTCAAAAACTCATCATCACGTGGATCAGTTAAAGACCTCCACTTGAATTATCCAAAACATGCGGAACATGAAGAATCAAAGACTACGTGCTACTGAGCAAAGAACTTAATCAAGAATCCTAGAACAATCTAATGTAATATCTGTTTGTATTCATTGTAAATTGAGGTGACCTCCCTTAGGGGAAGATTGTTAGGAATTAGAAAATTCAGTCGTTAAAGAGTCGGTCACCTCAAGTATATGTATTCGATAGAAAGCTCGTAGTCGTAGTCAAGTTATGTTAGTAAGTAGTTTGTTAAGTAACACCGTGGAGGACGGATGGGTCTTTACCCACTGTATGCCTGATCCACAGCCCGTAGGTGGCATTATTTGTAAGACACTATAAATACCGTCTACCTCCCAAGGTAGAGGGTTGGAGCTTCAATACCATTTTTCTTTGTTTCACATAGTTCCCAACTCTCTTCCCTTTCTCTCTCTAGAACTTTCTCTCTCTAAACTACTTGAACGCCCCATTGTGATTATGGTTTAGTGTGTTTGTGAAATCCTATAACTTACAGAGGTTTTAACATTTTCTTTGAGATGTTGATATTTTAGTTGCAAATCAAAATGTTCAACTTCCAGCTTAGAGTAATGTTTTACCAAATTATCATGATCATCCTGTTCTATTTTCTCATGTAGTTTTGAATTTATGTTTTCAAGCTCAATGACACGATCATGGGAAACCTTCAGAGCAACAGATAATTCATGAAATTGAGAAGCAGTAATAGAATAATTTGTAACAGTATAAAACACATCTTGAGCAACACAACTAGAGATCAAGTTCTCATTTAAGATGTGTAGATTCTTCCTTTCAATTTCATTACATTTGAGTTCACGTTCGTAATCATTTACCTCAATTTCCATTTCATTAAACACTCTTTTCATGTCCTTAACCTCGGTGTCAATTGCCTTTTGAAAAGACTCAAATTGATCTTTTAATTGTTTAAAGAAAGGTGATAAGGTTTTAAAAGGTACCTTTTTGAGGGGTCGTTTAAGCCCTTATTTGATCACTTTTGTATCCGTTATTGCTTAATATAGTTCCTTTTCACTTTTTAGGTCTCTTGAAGGCAAAATGCTGGAATGGCACTTATTTGGACGAAAAGGCGCGATTATACGAAGAAAATGGCCAAAGTCAGAATCGAGACACTCAAAGCTGCTGAAAACATAAGGTAACGGCGTCAGGTGTTAATTGTGATGCCGTCGGAGGATCTTTGTGACGGGACAGAAGCCAAAACTCCCATTTTCAAGTGACGACGTCAAGTTATAAAAGAGTAGGCCGTCGCAACTCAGACGGCCTAGATGTAATCCAGACGGCGTTAGAAGCTGAAGAGGATGGCGTCACAGGCATAAGGTGACGCCGTCGCAAGTCTAACGTGGCCAAGACGAAACCCTAATGACGGCGACACGACGGCGTCACAAAACATAAGGTGACGCCGTCGCATATGTAATATTATATATAGAATCCGAATTTTTCAGTATTTAGTGTGTAGTCTTTTGGAGTAAAAATCTAAACCGAACCAAGGCTGTCTTGTACAGTATTTTAGGGTTCCAAACCCTATCTTACACCAAGATAAGTGTTTTACTTCATTAATACAATTATGTCTTTGATTATTTGTGTGTATGCTTGCATGTTCTCCATGTCCGGCTAATTTACTTGTGTGTTTGCTTAGGGAATATGAAACTTAATTATTGAATATTGATTGGTTGTCTCTTATCTTAGTTGATTAATGATCTAGTAATGCGATAGGTCATTCGTTGTGTACTTAATGCTTGATAAAATCTTTGTGAACCTTAGAATATGACTCCTTGAGTAGTTGTAAGCTAAACCATCCAAAGAATGCCTTAGAGTAAGAGTTTATTATCCCTAGTGGGTTTTGTAGATGAGACCCTTTGGTAAGTTCAAAGAGTTAGGGAACATATGCATACCCTACGACCTTAGACACACAACGCAACTAGGAATAAGGACGTGACAATTCAACCACCAATAGGAGATAATTAAGGAGTAGTAAAACCTAAGTAAACACATCTTTAAACTATCATACGAGCACACAATAATTAGACATAGAATACATACACCTTAGATTAGATAATTAGATAAGTAGAGTAATCGGTAGTAATACCAACCCCCCAAATCTAATACCCCGAGATTCGTACCTTTCCATTTCCTAAAAAATATAAAAAGAAAAAAAATAATCTTCCTCAACCCCAACCTTAGCGTAGTAACTTCTTACTAGCATTCCTATTCCCCTAGAGAACGATATCAATACCCGTGGCTTACCCTAATACTACACTACAACGATTAGGTTCACTGCCTAGGGTGTTGAAAAACTTGCTCGACGAAAAGGAAGTTCCTTTGACCCCGAACGACGCGTGTAGCGTTATCAAGTTTTTGGCGCCGCTGCCGGGGAATAGAATAGCTAGTTAGTAGTCCACCTCGTTTAGGTTTCTTTACTTGATTCCTATCAAGTAAACTGTTTTCTCATTTTTTAGCTTCCTCTTAGTCTATCCCCCTTCTTCGTGACTTTTGTTCGTGACCCCATCACTTTTCATCATGGAAGGTGATAACCACCCACCATTCATCAACCCACCACCAATTGACCCACCAAGAGCCCGTACTCTTGGTGAGTATTCGAGACCAAGCCACTTAGGCTATAGGAATACCATTGAGCTTCCCGACCAAGCCCAAACTATGGCCCTGCGATCCGACACCATCCGGTTGGTGCAAAACGGATGTGCATTCCATGGACTTCGTTCCGAAGATCCAAATCAGCATCTGAGGGATTTCCTCAAAATTGTCGATTCCATCGACCTTGATGCTACTACGCGGGAGACCACGCGCCTGCATCTCTTCTAATTTCTTTACGGGACCAAGCTAGTAATTGGCTTGAGCGACTTCCCGTCGGCTCCATCTCAAGTTGGGATGATCTTACCTCTCGCTTCCTTGCTCAATTTTTCCCACCGGGGAGAACCACTAAGCTTAGGAATGACATCTTGATGTTCTAACAACGTCAAGGTGAATCTCTCTACGAAGCATGGACTCGATTCAAGGATTTACTTCATAAAGTCCCTCATCACGGCATTGATCTTTGGCTCCAAGTCCAACTTTTCTATGATCATGTCAGTCCCTCTTTCCAACGAACCATTGATTATGCCACCGGAGGAAGGCTAAGTGACCTCACTAATAAAGCATGTTGGGAAGTCATCGAGGACCTGGCTCAATATGAAGAAGAAGGTTGGGAAATTCCAATAGTTCCAGAAAATGGGCCAACCTCTCATGCACAAGCAATAAAGAAAATGGAGGCGCAAGTGAATGCGTTAATGGGAGTAACCACCCACGCTATTGAGCATGTAAGTGCGGTCAAGGAATTTTTGCTCCCGAGAAAGTCTCGGCAAGATGAGTTCGAGGACATAATGTTGACATTTGTTCACAAACAAGAAAAGGAAATAAAACACCTCGAAGCTCAAATGCGGAAAACTCACAACACATTCTTGGGACTTGCTGACAACTTCTTATTGAACATCCGTGAAGAAATCGCTAAGAACAATATGCCTAAAAAGCTTAAAAAGGTGTACGCGATACCAGAGCACGTTGGATTGATTCCCGAACCTTTTCCCGTGAGTAGGGAAAAAACCATCAAAGAACCATATTCTAGCTTTGGTTCGTGTCTCGACATTCCCCGCATGTTCCCTAGAAACATGTTCATTGGAATGGTACACGTGCCACTTCCCAACTTTCCCAATGATAGGAAAGGTTCTTTCGGTTTTAAACCGGGGACAAAGAACCCTCACTCGTAATACTTCGGGATTTCTGAGATCACAATCGAAAGACAACTTGACATATGCATTGCTTACCATAGTGGTGATTATTGGTGGATTAATCAAATTGATCCTAAAATAAAAACTAAAATCTTTGTCAAAAATAGTAACCAGATTTTTGATCCAGGCGGATTAACATAACCCTTTACGTCTGATAAAAAAAAAATGGTCGTGACGCCATCGCACATAATGTGTGACGCCGTCGCTAAGCCAAATCAAACGAATTAATACATCACCCATCGCTTTCATTCATTACCCTACACAATTTTTATCCGCCCCACACCACACACCCACGTTTTCCCCACCTCTAATTCATCATTTTGCCACGTCAATCTCCACAAGGTAAGTAATACAGATTGATCTTTGTCTATTCAATTGTCCTAATTCTTGCTCAATTTTGTTTTCCCCTCTTTCTCAATCCGAAAACCCCAACTAAGTTGATCTATGCTAAGTACCGCCTATGAATCTTGTTAACTAGGCTAAAGATTAGGTGATTAATAGTGTTATCATATGGGGTTGACCTTGCGGGAAGCCTTGACGGCTTAGGAATCAAAACCACCTAGCCATTATGCCATTGTTGCTGCAACAAGGGTGTTTGGGTCAAGGGTTATGGTTAAAACTTGGATTTTTCCCTCGCAATTGTCGGATTCAAAAATTTTGGTCGAGGTGACGGCGTCAGGAGTATTTTGCGACGCCGTCAGACCTGCCTGTATCAATCTTTTGTCATGAACGCCACTCATTTGTTCTCCACTTTTTTGATTTCCTGTTTCAGATGAGCAGAAGGGTAAAGAGGACTAGGGGTCAATCTTCTGGCACCCAGGAAAACATTATGGATACAATCGTTGGATGGGGAGTATTCCTTGAGGAAGGATGTCAAGCCCGTTACAATGATTTACTTCATCAGACCATTGACTCCGGGGCTGTTTTGGACTGGGCATTTTTCGAGGAGCATGATTTAGGTAGGGCATTTTCGAATAGTTTTAGAAGGGAAAAGTTCACTGATCCCCAATGGGAAAGGCTGTTTAAGATTAGAGAGCCCGTATATGGCGAGTTGGTGCGTGAATTTCACGCATCTTATCTGCCAAGTATCAATGCATGTCGGGATGACATTGATTTTCAGGGGGTCCGATTTAGGTTAGGAGGGGATTGGAGGGAAATGTCGACACTTGAGTTTGGTTGGAGGTTGGGATTATATACATCTGAGAATGCTGAGAGTGATGTTTTTCGGGCTCAATTTGCAGCTGGAATTACCCATAAGGACGAAATGTTGTGTATTCAGTTCTGGAACACGATAGCTGATGGGGGTTACACTACTGGGAGTACCCTCGCTTCACAAATCTGGGATCCAAGGTTTAGGCTCATTCATCGCTGCCTCACCTTCTCTATCACAAGACGCCATGCCATGGGTCATCGTGTCACCTTGCCTGACTTGTTCTATCTTTACTGCATATTGGCCGAGGGTGTGCATTGCAACATCCCATTCTGGTTGGCCGACTACTTGAGGATTGATAGTGGAATAAGGATGGAGGATAGGGTGTATGGAGGTATACTTATCTCCCGTTTAGCTCGATCTTTAGGTGTTTTGGCAGGGGAGGTACCCGCATATCTTAGTTCGGTAGCAGCACCAAGGGTCGTCAAGGCTAAGTCCCTGAAAGCTATGGATGTCCTCATGGATTATGGTAGAGGTTTCTCCTGGTTCCGTGCTCAGCCCGCCATTCAAGGCGGTGACGATGATGAGGAGCCACAGATACCAGCAGGGGGTGAAGCCGGAAGCTCAGCTGACATTTACCGCCAAATGTCCAGTGGGGATTGGCAGGCATACCAGGGAGCATGGATGGGCCGCATGGATACATGGATGACACAGCAGGACCAGAGAGCTAGCTGGACCTATGACCACACTGTCAGGCAGATGCAGCATTTGTCCATGCGTGATCAGCTTGATCCACATCTTCAGATTGATCCTTTCCTAAGACGGGAGGAGGATTATCCACCCTATGGGTATTTGGGCCATCTTCCCCCTGGTTATGATTATCTTTATGGACCTCCTCCCCAGTGACTCATGTATTAGTTTATGGATTGTTTATGATTGTGTTTGGTTGGTTGTTGAGACAATTTCTATTTGGGCATGTAATAATTTAGGATATCTTAACTTTGTGGTGAACTTTGAACTATTTGATGTGTATTAGCATGTGGTATGATTTATTTTGCTTGTGTGGCTTAATTGTTTGCTTGTTAGTGTCATATATCTTTTATTGATTGTTTATTCTCATGTTTAATTTTGTAAAAATGCTTTATTTTGTTTTTAACCTCGTCTTAATTGCATATAAAGGTATTTTACATAAGGGATAAGTGTAGGAAGGATTACACACGCTTTCAAGGAAACGTAAACATGAGAATAACAATTCATTAAAAGATATATTTTTGTGTTTGTTCGAGTCAAATGCTTGTATCGAGTCATAATGGATGTTTTGCAGAAATTTTTTCCAGATTCTAAAGATGTAAATATTTCATAATTTTTTCCAGAAAATCGCAGACCAGTTTTTGTCAGGATAACCTGACGGCGTCAGGATCGCAACCTGACGGCGTCAGGAAGGAGTAAAAATAACAGATTACTTTTTTCTCGTTTTCTGAGCTACTTAAAAAATTTGGAATTTTCCAGGTCTTAATTTTCCATAAATTTTGTAAACATCCATTCCACAAGCATTATATCCTAGTTTAAATCGAGTCTTATATATATTATTACCGCTGATTTTACGCGAAGGTTTCGTTTGTTTCTTCAAGTGTGCAGGTTTAATTTATCAAGAAGAAGTTACATAAGATTGGAAGGAGCTTTTCACGTATAAATTCTTCTTGGAAAGGATTTAACCACTACTTCACACACGGATCCTACCGAGCTAATCAGGGGAGTATTAGTTTCTTTCGTTTTTAATTACCTTCCATTATCATAACTTTGATACTTTCGGGGAACATTGGGGACAATGTTCAGTTTAAGTGTAGGGAGGGAAAATAAAACGAGAACTTTGAAACTATGCTTATCCTTGATTATTTGCTTTGTCCAATTGTATTTGTGTAATAAACCATGAGAAAATGTCGGTTAGGGTAATTTTAGCACCAAATTTAAAATTTTTCATGACATATAGAAGTGGCCATTAGTCTTAACAAAAGCGTCTCACGGATAGGAAGTTATATGACTAGCACAAAAACGCTTTACCACCTAAATTCCACCCAAAATGTGAGGATCGCCCTTAGATTAGTAGGAATTAAAGCATTCATGTTTAATGCTTAGAGTGTGAACCGGTAGTATATTAGATTCTAGAACTTGTTTTGTGATGCATCCCGAGATCGCTAGTAAGACTACACTTGTGTAGTTAGGAATAACTAAATGATAAGAGGCATTAGGATAACCCTTGTTTGATACCCGTAATATAATTACTTCTTCCACATCGGTTGAGTAATTCCCTCACACCCTTTGCGTGGTACTCATCTTTAGTACACGATACCCCTAGTTAACCCCTCAGAGCCTATCCTTTTCGCGGTTCTCGTGATGTTTCGGTTTTTCCGGAATATCAATGAAGAGCATTGTTTACACCCCACCCCCAAATGTACACCCAAATCGCCTTAGCCTACCTTGTATGCACTCACTTTTAGTGCAATATTGTTATCACCCTAAACCCTTAGTTCAATTATCTGGTTGCTTGCATGAGTTGCTAAGTCGAGTCATATCCTTTGTACACAGTTTTGGGACGATTGGGATTCATGGGAAAAGTTAAATTTTATGAAATGACGGGAAGGGAACGTTAAATTCAAATTCCCTTTGTTTGCATAATAATGTACCCCAAGTGTTTTGATCTTTTCAATTCGGGTCAAATTAGTGTTAGAGTAATAAAAACTCAAGTGTAGGGATGTGCCTATAAATCCCTACCATTTTGATGTTACCGTAGAGGATGGTAGAGTAAAAGTGTATGAAAAAATAAAAATAAAAATAAAAATAAATCGAAAAAAAATAGAAAAAGAGAAAAGAAAAAAATAGAGTGATTAAAAAAAAAAAAAAAAAAGAAAAAAAAAAAACATACGGGCTACCATCCTACATCTATCCATTCTTCGTATGCTTGTAACATAAGAGATTTTTGACTTGCCACCACTATATAGCCTATCCCACCAAACCCTTTGTTTTCCTACCGTAAGCCTAACGTTACAACCCTTTAAAGACCTCTTTGATAGTCTTTCCTAGGTGCTTACGCCAAAACGATGGAGGTTTGATTTATTCTCAAGCCTATGGTAATCTATGTACTAGGACCGGTTAATGAGTGTTTATCTTCCATTTCCGATTTGTTATATTTCATATACACCCGAGAGAGATGTGAGTATCCAAACACCCCATGTGATGTGGACCGTTTTGAACAAATGCTTCATGACCCCTAACTTATAAATTAATTGGCTAAAATCACATTTGCTTGAGGACAAGCAAATACAAAGTGTAGGGATATTTGATAAGGTTTTAAAAGGTACCTTTTTGAGGGGTCGTTTAAGCCCATATTTGATCACTTTTGTATCCGTTATTGCTTAATATCGTTCCTTTTCACTTTTTAGGTCTCTTGAAGGCAAAATGCTGGAATGGCACTTATTTGGACGAAAAAGGCGCGATTATACGAAGAAAATGGCCAAAGTCAGAATCGAGACACTCAAAGCTGCTGAAAACATAAGGTGACGGCGTCAGGTGTTAATTGTGACGCCGTCGGAGGATCTTTGTGACGGGACAGAAGCCAAAACTCCCATTTTCAAGTGACGACGTCAAGTTATAAAAGAGTAGGTCGTCGCAACTCAGACGGCCTAGATGTAATCCAGACGGCGTAAGAAGCTGAAGAGGACGGCGTCACAGGCATAAGGTGACGTCGTCGCAAGTCTAACGTGGCCAAGACGAAACCCTAATGACGGCGACACGACGGCGTCACAAAACATAAGGTGACGCCGTCGCATATGTAATATTATATATAGAATCCGAATTTTTCAGTATTTAGTGTGTAGTCTTTTGGAGTAAAAACCTAAACCGAACCAAGGCTGTCTTGTACAGTATTTTAGGGTTCCAAACCCTATCTTACACCAAGATAAGTGTTTTACTTCATTAATACAATTATGTCTTTGATTATTTGTGTGTATGCTTGCATGTTCTCCATGTCCGGCTAATTTACTTGTGTGTTTGCTTAGGGAATATGAAACTTAATTATTGAATATTGATTGGTTGTCTCTTATCTTAGTTGATTAATGATCTAGTAATGCGATAGGTCATTCTTTGTGTACTTAATGCTTGATAGAATCTTTGTGAACCTTAGAATATGACTCCTTGAGTAGTTGTAAGCTAAACCATCCGAAGAATGCCTTAGAGTAAGAGTTTATTATCCCTAGTGGGTTTTGTAGATGAGACCCTTTGGTAAGTTCAAAGAGTTAGGGAACATATGCATACCCTACGACCTTAGACACACAACGCAACTAGGAATAAGGACGTGACAATTCAACCACCAATAGGAGATAATTAAGGAGTAGTAAAACCTAAGTAAACACATCTTTAAACTATCATACGAGCACACAATAATTAGACATAGACTACATACACCTTAGATTAGATAATTAGATAAGTAGAGTAATCGGTAGTAATACCAACCCCCCAAATCCAATACCCCGAGATTCGTACATTTCCATTTCCTAAAAAATATAAAAAGAAAAAAATAATCTTCCTCAACCCCAACCTTAGCGTAGTAACTTCTTACTAGCATTCCTATTCCCCTAGAGAACGATATCAATACCCGTGGCTTACCCTAATACTACACTACAACGATTAGGTTCACTGCCTAGGGTGTTGAAAAACTTGCTCAACGAAAAGGAAGTTCCTTTGACCCCGAAGGACGCGTGTAGCGTTATCAAAAGGCATGACTTCAGTTAAATAACACTCTTCTGGCAACCCGAATGCGTTCTTTAACCCGTTTGCTAATGAAACTGCTGCACCTGATGTCGCGGAATCATCCACAAACCATTTGAATCCTCAGAATCTGCACAATGTATACCAACATCAACCCTCTACACATAGATGGACAAAAGACCATCCTCTGGAAAACATTATTGGCAACCCGAATCAACCAGTCGTTACGAGACAACGTCTTCACACAGATGGTGAACATTGCATTTATGCACTCACTGTCTGCCAATCTGAGCCTAAAAACATTAAAGACGCAATGACAAAAGACAACTGGATTGAATCCATGCAGGAAGAACTCAACCAATTCAAACGTCTTGAAGTATGGGAACTGGTTGAAAGACCAACAGGAGTCTACGTCATTGGTCTCAAATGGATTTGGAAAAACAAATTGGATGCTGAAGGAAACGTAATCAGAAAGAAGTCACGTCTGGTGGCTAAGGGTTATCGACAGGAAGATGGTATTGACTTTGAAGAATCATTTGCTCCGGTTGCTCGTCTTGAGGCTGTTCAGATATTTCTCGCGTTCGCGGCTCATTTGAATATAACGGTCTTTCAGATGGACGTCAAAACTGCTTTTCTGAATGGGTAACTTAAAGAAACGGTTTATGTCAGCCAACCAGAAGGATTCGTTGATCCAGAGTTCCCGAACCATGTCTACAAACTGAACAAAGCTCTATATGGTCTCAAACAAGCTCCTCGGGCGTGGTATGATAAGTTATCATCCTTCCTCATTGCCAATAAATTCACCAAAGGTTCGGTCGATCCTACACTTTTCATACAATATCACGGGGCTCACATCTTAATCGTTCAAATCTATGTGGATGACATCATTTTTGGGTCAACACATTTAAAATACTCAAATGCTTTTGCAAAATTAATGACAAAACATTTTGAAATGTCAATGATGGGTGAACTCACATTCTTTCTAGGAATGCAAGTTCATCAATCACCCCGTGGTATTTTCTTAAGTCAGTCCAAATATGCCCTTGAATTGTTAAACAAATTTGGAATGCAAAACTGTGACACCTATGCCACACCAATGGCTCATACCAAGAAGCTAGATGCTGATTTACATGGGAAATTAGTGGACCCTACCAAATATCGTAGTATTATTGGGTCTCTCATGTATCTAACAGCCAGCAGACCTGACATTGTATTTGTCGTATATCTTTGCTCCCGCTATCAGTCGAGACCAACTGAAACCCACCTCTCTGAGGCTAAAAGAATCCTCCGATACATCAAGGGAACCATTAACTTGGGGATCTGGTATCCGAAGGATTCTGGTTTTGAACTAATCGCTTTTTCAGACGATGATCACGCAGGCTGCTTAGACTCTCGGAAAAGTACTTCAGGAGCACTACAATTTCTTGGTGACAAACTGGTGTCATGGCAATCGAAGAAGCAGGATTGTACATCCCTGTCCTCAACCGAAGCAGAATATGTAGCCATGTCGGCGTGTTGTGCTCAAGTCATTTGGATGAGAACACAACTCAAAGACTATGGTTACGTATTTGACAGAATCCCAATGTACTGCGACAATCGGAGTGCCATTGCGATCTCGTGCAACTCAGTTCAGCACTCGAAATCAAAGCACATCGATCTTCGATATCATTTCATCAAGGACCACGTGGAACAGGGTACAGTTGAATTATACTTCGTGGGTACAGAATACCAGTTGGCAGATCTTCTCACCAAAGCCTTGCCTCCCGCTATGTTTAATGAGTTGGTCCACCGAATTGGTATGCGGTGTTTGACTCAAGAGGAATTGGATGAACTCTTAAAACAGTCTTAAAACCAGTCAAACACCAAAATCTCTTTTGTAAATATTTATTTCAAAAACAAAATATAAAAATATAAAATCAGATAAAACAACAAAATATTCTTCTATCTAATTTTCTTTTAACATGGCAAGTACATTTCTTCCGTCAACACTCTAATATTTCAAAAATGCTGTATTTTTCCGATTAAGTGTTGAGGGGGAGAAAATAAATACTTAACTGTTTCAAAATAACTGTGTACTTGCATGTTATACTATCTCGGTTGTTTTCTTTAATAATGGTGGTCACATTTCTGGTTTCTAACACTCCTCGGACTAAAATTTATAACCTTTCATTATTTCTTAAGTCGAGGGGGAGTGTCGTCAAAGTTATTTCCAAATATTCTTCGTTTGGTAACCAAAATGGAAGTTAAATGGCTTTGGATGAAAATGGAAAAGGTGGAGGGACTAACACTGCCAAAAGCTTAAAGTTATTTTGATAAAACACCTCCACCTAACATCATCACTTCACATTTATTACACAAACCAAACTAATCCTACGCATACAAATCAATCTTCAAATCCGGTGTTTTGATCATCAATTTGTAAGTGTTATTGTATTCTTAACAAGATTTTAAACATTGGTTTTGATTTTCAAACAAATCCAACGGTTAAATTTACATATATGGTTGATTATGTGTTCTACGCATATGCGTAAGAACACATGATCATGTTTGTGTGTTTATGGTTAAAAAGATTGTGTCAAAATGTTTCAATAACATCAATGATATCATTTTTATCCTCAAAATGCACCCAGATACACGAATTGATGGATTTTGGAAATTAGGGTTTATGCGTGGGTTTGGGCGTTTTCATTTGTGAATGTGTTTCGTGTTAAAGATTGTTGTATGAAGTTGTTTTCTACATGTATTGATCATATTTTAACCTAGAAATTACCCAGAAACACTAATTGATTAAGAATTGAACTTTAGGGTTTAATGTTCTTCACATTTGGGTATTTTTGATTCACTGCGAATTGAATGTTAAAACTTGGGCATTACACTTACATGACATCTTAGAACTACCAGAAAAACTTTGGTTCAATTCCTATGGTTAGATTTCATATGCGTAATCTTTGAGCTCTAGGGTTTAAGTGTACGCATAAGTTATCTTACGCGTAAACTGTTTAATGAATATTCATGCCATGATCTGTTGTAGAATGAATGTAAGTGTTAATAATTATGCTATGATGAATTTATTTCAGGTTTGTTACAAGTGAAAATTCAGAATCAAGGTTACTAAGCAAACTGCGCATAAGGATCACCTTACGCGTAGCATGTTATGCGTAAGAGTAATCTTACGCGTAGCGTCTACGCATAAGGTTCTACATATGGGACTACGCGTATCCTGTGAAGGATATGCGTAAACAGTGACCTCTACGCATAAGGTCTACTCTTACGAGTAAGCCTTACGCGTAAGGTTTTTATACGCCTACGCGTAAGCTCTACGCATAAGGTCCCCTGTTCCTACGCGTAATATTTCTTACGCGTAAGTAAGGATCCTACGCATAAGCTTTCGTCTACGCGTATACCACTCCTGTTTACGCATAACTTTTCCACTTTTACGCCTAAGCCTTGATTAACCTTAATTATGAATTGTTACGCGTGCAAACTTGTAAATAAACAAATCATAACTTCACGAAACCAATAATGTCACTTATAAGCTTAAACATTTGATATGTTGTAAAAAATAAGTGATAACATAAACTTTAAAACTTAAAGTTAACTAACTCACGAAACTTATTACGACGTCATTGGACTATTAGACAAACAAGTGACTATGGACTCGTAACAATCTTTGACATATCTCATTCAGTAAGTAGACAATAAAACCTTCTGTTGACTAACATTATGTCTTTCGATATGTTGGTTCTGTTCGCTAAATATATTTCAGATCACGACATGGAAGCTCAAATGAATGTGGATGCACCAAATGTTCTCAACATTGCTGATACTTTCCCGCATGGCTATCCAATGAAGATTGGAAAGAACAATCTCAGAGTTGAATTTGAAACTCTCACCTACTCGGAATCTTCTTGTCTCATTGCAGTGGATATTCTGAAGAATCATCCCTATTAGAACATGCTCACCAACTCTGCCACTGTTCCGGAGATCTACATACAGCAATTCTGGAATACAATGCAGAGGGTCAAAGGTTAAAGTGCGGTAACAGTGACACTCAATCACAAACAAGTTACCATCACACATGTAGACTTAAGGGTTGTTCTTCTCATTCCTGACATCGAGCCAACCGAATTCAATGCCACACCTACTGAAGAAACTGTTCTGCAATTTTTGCTTGATATTGGGTACGACGAAGCTTCAGGAGTTATCTCTAAGCATTCACACGTGGATCTTAAAAACATTCCTCAGCCTTGGAGAACCCTCTATATCATCATCACAAAATTTGTTTCTGGTCGTGACAGTGGCTATGAGCATCCCAAGCTCATGGAACTGCAAATCTTTTGGGCCTTGATCAACATGAAACACATCGAAGTTGAAGCTCTGATATGGGATGACATGATGACATTCCTCAAAAAGCTTGGCTCAAAGATTCCTTATATCAGATATACTAAACTGTTGATCCAAAGAGCACTTGGATATAACCCTGATATCCCCAAGAGAATCAATGACCCCGATAATCTTGACGTGTTGTCCGAACCCACTCTAACAGTCAGATTTAAGGAGTCAACTACCAAGAAACAAGGTGTTGTGTTGCCAGATCACCTTCTCTCTGCTGAACTCAAACAACTATACTCTTACAAAAGGTATCTAGTAGTTGTGGAAGAGAACAAAGTTGGTTTTCTCGATGAAAAATCTTCTGGCACACCTTCCAGGAAAACCAGAAGAGGAAGTACAGGAAGTGCTGCAAGCACTGAGAGTCAAAGGAAGTTCCCCAAGAGGAAACCTGGACACAGACGGGGAGTTCCTTCAAAGGAAGCTATTCCTATTCCCACACCCAAGCCTGAACCGCCAAGAAAGCTAGTGGACGAAAGCTCTGAAGATACACAATCAGACGAAGAGATCTTCTACTCTGAGACTGCAACCGACACTAATCCTTCAGCAGTCAAACCTCCCAGTCCTATAGCTGAACACGGCAAGGGAAAGACTCCAGTGATTGAGCCTGAAGACGAAAGCTCAGATGAAGAGCCACTGGATACAACATACAGGAATAACTTCAAATTCATCAGACTCCAACACGTTGCTAAAGAATTTGCTAAGGATCAAATGGGTGGCCCCGGAGGGTCAAGTTGTGAAGTTCAACCTACACCAGATCCTGATGTGGTTAATCGACCCGATAAGGGAACTGGTGCCACCACTTTGGAGCAACAACAAAAGCGCGTGGAAGATTCTATTGAGTATGACATTGAAGAACCAGAAACTGAAAAGTCCGAGAAAGATAAAGATGTTGATTATGATATGTTTCTTCTGGATAGTCCTACACGCTCAAAGAAGGAAACCTCTGAACCACCAAAGGACCCGGAGTCTCCTCACATCTCATCATCATCGGATTCATCTTCTCACTCATCACCACCACCATCAAAAAGAACAACCAAATCAACATCCAAATCAGTGAAGAAGCCAACAACATCTTGGATCTCTCAAGCAAAGACCAGAATCGTTAAAGCTGTCAAGCAGGTCAGAGAGAAAGATATTACAAAGAAGAAGTTAGATTTTCTTGCTGACCAGATACAGTATCTTCATGATGAGAAAGACAAGATGCAAGTTGAAAGGGAGTATGTCCAGAAGCTCATGAAAGATGATCTTCAAGGGAAAATGGACGAAATGATCAAAGGATACACTCACAAGTTCCTTCTTGACATTGTTCCTTGAATTACAAAGGAGATGTTTACCAAACAACTCTATCCAAATCTCTTACACCTGGCCAAACAGACTATGAAATCAACTCCAATGCATGTGAACATCAATCCAGTTGATCCCATAATCTTCTCAGATGCTGAATTAGTTGACCGGCTGGTAGCTCAAATGTCCAAACGATCTGCAACACTTGCCTCTCACGAAGGTAAATTGCTTGAAGCATTGCTGGAATATCAACTCAAATCAGCATGCAGAGAAGAAGCTGAAAGGCCTAAGCGTCCACGCGACGATGAAGATAAGGATCAGGATAAGAATGACGAGCCTAAACGCCCGAAGAAGTCTGTGAATCATCTTCTATGTAACCTCCACCCAAACGGACTCCAGCTCAACAAAGGTCTCCTCCTCGTTCTTCTACTGATAAACCTCAGGATTCTTCTGAGTTTCCACCCTAGACTCAGAAAACCGGTGATCACTTTGAGTATACGGGTGGTGACGATGAGGAATTCCATGAGCCCCAACAACAACCTGCCTCTCCCGACAAAGTTAAGAAACCAGAATCCTCATCTAGGCCTAAGAAAAAGAAGAAGAAGGCGCCTAAGGTTAACGTCGTATCATGGCTAGATGAAGATGACACAGAGGAATATGACTGGTTTTCTACACTTGTTAATTCCACTCCCTACCCAACTGAAGGTCAAGATCTGGAAGACGGTAGTACATTGGAGCATGCAAAGATATTGCAAGAAAAATTCCGTGTGAAAAAGATGACGAAATCCGAGTTGAAGCGAATCAAGAATGAAGCATTTCAACTTCTGAAAGACAGCTCGGAAAGTGCTATCGAAGTTGAATATCACCTCGATAATATAGCACGAGCCATGTCTAACAACATGGATTGGCTCAACCCAGAAGCAAACATCGACTTCACCAAATGGGACAACCCTCCATATTACACCGACTGGTCTAAACCTCTACCAACAATTGGCCAACCAGATCAGCCTAGGATTCCATTCTGATATTTCTTCAACAAAGATTTGGAATTCCTTCTACACGGTGGCGATGGTTCAAGGAAATATGCTACATCTCTGACACTTCCATTCCCGGCAGCCATATACTCTAACTGCATAGCCATCGAGGAAAGGGCTAACCACATGTTCTCCAACAATGTAGAAGTATATGACCGTGATGCAATGTATGGGATTCATCATTGGCCGAAACGCCGACGAATCTACTACAGAAGCTGCCAGGTTCAGAAGTCTTCACATGAAGTGTTCAGTACTAAAGGAATCGTTGCTATTAAACAAGTTGATCTTTCGTCTAAATGGGACTACACTTTCCTCAAGAATATCGTGGTCAAAAGACAAGACGAAAGGGATTATGCATTCTCTGAAGCGGACTTTGAGAATTTGTCTATCAACGACATTGAAGAGATGTACCTTGCCAAAGTACAGGGTCGCATGAGACAATTCTCAACTGAAGTACAACGTGAATACATCAAGTCCTTGTTTATCTTCATCAGAAGCATAGTAATCAAAGAACGTGTAAAAGATCTCCAGCTTGCAGTTGAATCATATCAGACCCGTGTCAACTTCACTCCACCTCAGCTAGATATTCCCTACATCAACCAGCTTTCCCAATACACACTCATCAGCCAACCATTCGGAGTGGTTTACCTTAGTGAAACACAACGCAATTGCTTGATGGCGTGTAGAGATCTTCACAAGTTTGGGGATCACACATTGAAGAAGGTTAGGGACGAATTGGCTTATAGGTTGAAGGATATTCATGAAGGGATTGGGTCACAAAAGCGATGGAATTCTAAGGAAAGACTGGATGTGAGGAGGATCATCAGAAAGATTGATGAAAGGTTGTATCGACGGGACCAGTTCAGAACTCTGGAGAGCTTTGTAGGTGGTCATCCCAGGATTGCTCTTGTCGGCTATCAACGCCCTGAACGCATTCCTGGAAAGATTGACGGACTTCCTGGTACCCCTTGAACTGCTTCTATTTCATATATTTTGGATATGTGTTTATATATGTTAATGGCTTGTGCACACATTTCAGTGTACAACCCGTTCTTGTAAAGAAAGGACCCTGTGGTACGCTTCAGTGCCACAATCCTTATAAAAGGAGCGAAAGCTTCTTACTTTTGAGTAAAACCTATCAAACATTTCACTTTTAAAGGTTTTGCTCAAAAGAACAAGTACTTTCCCTTATGATTTTCAAAACCTCAACCGTTTATATCACTTGTTGAGGGGGAGTATTTGAATTAAAACTTTGTTCACAAATTGTTCACAGTGGTCATCTTCCCGCAACACTCGAAATGGTCATATTTATTCTCAACTTTTCAAAAATAACATTTTATATGCCATTTTTGAGGGGGAGAAAATTATGTGATAAGAAATATGTTGTGTAAATGCAAATAAATCTTTGTGCTATAGACTTAACCAACGAATTGACGATACTTAACTGTTAGTAACTCGAAAAGACTTGTCCGGGACGGGTAATAATTTCAAGCTAGTTCGCTAGTGATGTAAACGTGTCTCGCAAAGGACTTGTCCGAATAGAATGTACCATTCGAGAAACTCTTGGTAGACATGAACTCTGACGGGTTTGACAACCTTTCGAGGTTTGTCTACACCTTCAAGGTAGTTATTAGAGCTAGTTGTCACCTAAAATATGACAATGTAACTCTTTAACTATGCAACGTAATCGTGTCTCGCGGGAGATTGTCTATCTTGAGTTGATCAATTCATAAAGTGCGCACTCTTTCCTCACTGTGCAGATTTCCGTAAAAAATCTTAAGCACATGTGGAGGGGGAGTATTTCTGCAAAAGATCAAACTCTTACAGTGGTACAAAATGTTTTACAATCATAACCGTTGTAAGAGATTTTCTTGAAAATTGGTTTTATGGCAACATAGGTTAGTCATGAAGTTATAAGGTGACTAAGGTTAGGAATAACCGTCCTATGATCCGCCAGAGCCGGAGGGATCTACCCAAGGACATCACAAATAGTTAGTACTTAGAAGTCCTTAGGTACGATTATAAAAAAGGAGAAAATGAGAATCGGAGAAAGAAGGAGTTGAAGAATTAAAAAGAAATGCAAAGAAAAGGGTGAAAAGAAATAGCCCTCCAAATTATTCCACTTAGGGCAGACACCAGGTTCAATTCATATGCTACTGGTTGTCACTTTAAGACACCGGTATTGAAGAATAAAAGCCGTCATGGACCCAGTGACGCATGCACTAAACCTTCTTAGCTTATCAAGTTTCTCTCAACGGAAGCTTGTTTCACGCTCACAGGGAACCCTACATGATCTATCGGCTTTCTATTAGAGATTGCTGATATTGAAGAAGGAGACCCTCTCCCTAGTCTCCACTCAGGAAAACCAAAACGCACTATTGAGTCTAGAGCCAGGAGATTCATCAAAAGATCTCTTAGGTACACTTGACATTTCATCACTTGATGTTCAACAATAAGAACATCAGTGGTACGTTATCGAGTCCTTCACAGATCTCAGCAATCTGTCAAGAACATTTATGAGAGGTTCACAACTGTGATCCTTAGTGATTGAATGGAAACTCCTGCCAGGGTCAACATCAAACAGCCCTGACAGTAGGTCACTTCGGTAACTCCCCGTGGATTACGCTTAGTGTGTCTTAAACGGTCTACAGTCATGAGGTGATGCTTCAGTGTACCTCAGCGACTCATCTGAACTGTAGATATACTTTGGTTCATCGCGTTATCTCACTTGTGGGACTCCAGTTCATGAACGACCTTTGTGAGAATTAGAGTTGTGTTTTCACACTATGATGTTAACACTCTCGAAGTTCAAACTTGTAAGTGCCGGAATCCGCTTATTACTAACCGTTTTAATGATTTCTTCTTATGGAAGCTCTGGAGCGGAATGATCGTGCAGATTCTTCTCATGCTAACGCCAACATCATCACTAATGGAAGTTCTATCTTAAAGCAACACAAAAGTCAGAATGATTCTTCGTCAAATCAAAGAATCTACAAAATTAAAGACTTAAAGAACTTCATCAGTACTGAAATCCAACGTCAAAGAGCGTGTGAGCATGTTGAAGAATGACGTGGAGACACTGGAGCAACGAAGCAGACCTGAGGCAGACTTGATGCAGACAACAACATACTATCACTACCATCCCAAAGAACAATGTACAAAGAACAAAGTTAAAGATGACGTCAAAGCAGAACTGTTCAAAGAATCCAATTTCTCCACACTGGGGAGATTGTTCGAATCAAGGCAATTCTTCTCACAAGAAAGAAGAATGTCAGAAGACGTCAAAGCTACTATTACTTCAACGCCTTAACCGTTAATATTCATTCATCACCAACACTTAGGGGGAGATTGTTGGAATTACTCCTAAACCTAAATCAAGTGTTAGTGATTCATATGTAATAGTTAGCTTAATTATGGCCTTTATGTTTGTTATTAGCCTTAAGCTTATGTAGAAGGCCCATGTCCATTAAGGAAAGGAAGGGAGTGAGAGTGTTGCCCTAGCTCTCCTTCCTATAAATACTCTTGTATAACCCTCACTTGAGGGTTGGTTGTTCAATTTATCTCTTTCACTCACTCTACGCATAACCATATCATTATATCGTGTGTGTGTGTTTGGTTTATTGTTCATCCGCCTCTCTATCTCTTTCTCTTGATGCTTGTGTTGTAAAACTAGTGACCTAACACTTTTTCTAGAACATTTGTTCAGGGTCAGCTGGGTCTGAGGTCTAAACTTATTAAAGGCAGTCCAGTTTTCCTTAGAATAATTTGATGTTTTAAAGGTGATATTTTGTTTTATGCACGAGGGATTCTTAAGTTTATCATCCATTTTTTCTCTAAATACTTCTTCTAGTTTTCTATCTTCCTCAATCACTCAGCACAAGTGGGTTTCTGTCTAGGCTTAAGAATCTCATTTCCATCATAGATTACCTTTTGAGCTACTTTAGCTTTAATACAAGCCTTAGGATTTGGTTCATCTACAAGTGCAACACTATGCTTATCACTTAGAATTCTATGCTTAGTGATCATGTGAGCAGTCTGAATGGTGTTCCCTTGTATGTACAACTTATTTTCAAGTTTGTTCTTTAAAGTTTTTAGGTTGGAAAATTCATTTAAAAGTTTTGATTCCTTAGCATTGAATTCATGTTTAAGCACTTTTACATTTTCTTGAAGTTCTTGTTTCTGTTTAACAGTTTTGTTAAGCTTTTCTTGTAAGGAATCCAACTCTTGTTTTAACATTTCTTCCCTAAAATTACTTTTTCGAATAATTGTACGCATCTGGTTATCCATCTCCTGCTCACGAGTAGTTAATTCAAACTTAGCATGCTATTCATATATAGCAACTTGTTCCTTATAGGCATTTAATTCAGATGTTATAGAATCATCAGGGGCACATGCAGTGTATTCATCAAAAATATAGTCATCACTGACTGCAGAAGATGCCTCACTTGGTACAATTTCACTTTCATTTTGTTTCACATATTGATCATATGGGACAACATTGATATTACCCATATTTTTAATGCCTGATTCAATAATTTCAGTTGATTGTACCTTGTCGTGTATCTTTTGCACATCATCGTATAGTTTTAATACCTCTGATATGATTGATTCCTTGGAGGGACTGGCCTTTTGTGGTAAAGGAGCCTTTGGAGAGACCATTAATGAGATGCTAGCCATGAAGATGGTTTGGGCAGTAGGTTCATCATCGACATCAGAGTCAAATGCGTCACAATCAGCAACTTGAAATGCATTTGGATTGTTGTGTCCCATACCCTGCACTGGCTGTTCATCTACATCTGCATCGTAAGTTTTGGCATTTCCCTCAGCAAGAAACATCAATTCTTCTTCATCCAAAACTGCTCCATTATCTTGAGCTTGTACCAATAACATTTTATCCCTGAAGTACTCAGCATTTTGTGGACGTTTTGGAGATGTGCAGTTCCTTGCAATGTGTCCTTCTCCACCACAGTTATAACATTTGATTGGCTTCCCTTGACCCTGAGTTGTGTTCCTTCCTCTGTTCTGATTACCCATATACCCTCCACCTACACCAGCATTTCCATAAACTGCTCCTGCCATTCCTTGTTCATTCTGTCGTCCTTGCACATTTTGCACCACAACCTTTCTATCTTTGACTGTAGCATGATTGTGGAGATTGGAAGCTATTCTGAGATGATTGTTGGTGTGTGGAGTGAAGTTCAAGTTTTGCTTAACCATCAGAGCCAATTGATTGACAAGTTGTTCCATGAATGTGTCTGAATCTTGAGGCTTATACCCTGGATCTGGAATGAGTTTGTGATTACCATTTCCAGTAGGTATGACTTGTGAAGCTTTGGTGGTAATTCCTACATTCGTGTAGAATGCAGTTGAATCATTTGACGAGCCTGCATCACCAGCATTGTTTTTTAAATTTTCCAAAATGATCCGTTCAAACACAGCATGTTTCTCATTTTGAAGCAAGTAAGCATACAATTGCTCGTAATTTGTGTTCCTCGATCCTTTGTTAAGTTTGACTGCGGTGACAAATTTGTGCCATTCGGGATTCATGTTGTTCACAAACTTTGAATTGAGCTGGATATTTGGCATAGTCATTTTGATATTCCTCATGTCATTCACAAGCTTGTGGAATCTCACATAATACTCAGTAATAGTTTCCCCTAGATTCATCTTAAAGTTCTCAAAGTCATCATACAACTGAGATTCCCTGTCTTCTTTTGTCAATTCAGAACCAGAGAGAAGCATCTTAACATTGTCCCATACTGCCTTCGCTTCAATGTTGTGATTGATCAACTTGTAAATGTCCTTAGGTAAACCCTGAAGTATGATGTTTGAAGCCCTGATGTCTGCATCGTATCTCTTCTTCTCCTTATCAGTAAGTTCATCATACGTCTTTGGTCTATCCAATCCTAATATCACTGAACCATCAACAGCAGTTTCAAGAATGTCTCTGGTAGTCTCAACTTGATAAGGTCCTTCATCAATTGACTTAAGTATGTTAACCTCATTTTCTTTTCCTAAGCAATACAGTCTGATTCTTTGAGCCCAAGAGTCATAGTCGGTTCTGTCCAGCATGGGAGGACGAGTATCAGATCCTGCAGCTTGAACGTCGTCAGCAACAGAAGAAGTGATTGTAGACATGATTACAGCTTCTACGGGATTTTACTATTCTTTGATTAAACCGGGAAATAGATTCTTTCACGGGATTTTACTAAATCAAAAGAAAAACCGTAAAACGTAACACGAAGAAATGACAAGTCTCAAAAGACAAGTTACACACTTAACAAGTCGCACCCAAGATAAGTCGCACCCTAGACAACTCGCAGCCAAGACAAGTCGCAGTAGGAGACAACTCGCTTAAACGACAACTCGCTTAACAGACAACTCGCTTAAAAGACAACTCGCATAAGACACAACTCGCATAGTACACAAGTACACCCACACTACTTTGTCCTTTCTTGTCGATTTGTCTCAATAGACAACTCGCATATAAGACAACTCGCTTCAATAAGCAAGCTCAGAATAGACAACTCGCATCAAAGATGGGATAACTCGCATCAAAGCAGGGACAACTCGCATCCAAGAAGCATAATCCGAGACACAACTCGCATCCAACAAACATTCAAAAACACCACTTTTCAATCCAAAAACAACTCAACCACGATGATTCAAACCTTCCAAACCAAAACCTAAACACTTATAATGATTCTAAACACAAAGCACTATCAAAATCCAAACTTTAACACTAGAAATGATGCAAACTACTCTAAACTCATTCAAATCCAAAAGCCTTATGAAAACCACTAGAAATCCAAGAACATGAAAGATGAGTGATCAAACCATGGCTCTTGATACCATTTGTAACATATTGGATTTCATAAACACATCAAATCATATCAACAAGGGGCGTATGGTTTAGGTTTTAGAGAGAGAAAGTGAAAGAGTTTAGGTAACTTAGTGAGACAAAGAAAAATAATATTATCAAGCTCTAACCCTCTACCTTGGGAGGTAGAGGGTATTTATAGTTTCTTACAAGACACGCCTCCTACGGGCTGTGGATCAGGCATACAGTGGGTAAAGACCCGTCCGTCCACCACGGTGTTACTTAGCAAACTACTTACTAACATTAAATAACTAGGACTACAAGCTTTCTAACGAATACATATACTTGAGGTGACCGACTCTTTAACAACCGGATTTTCTAAATCCTAACATTTTCTTGTGATCTTGCAAGACCTATGATAGAACCTTGGTTACTTGAGTAGATCTAAACTCAAGAAGATCACCAAAGGTTGTAATGATTTTATTGTAGTTTACTTTGGCCTTTAATCTTCTTGAAATACTTGAAGTAGGAAAACAATTTATAAGTGTGTTTGTATGTGTATGTTGGTGTCAAAAGGGAGAGGCCAAGGGAGGGCTTATATAGCCTTTGTTCTCTTAGAAAGGATGATAAGAATGTGATGAGTATCAATTCTTATGTGCTAAGTAAGATATAGGTGTGATCATCTTATGCAAGATTAAACCCTTTCATGACTTGTGTCCTAATGAGTCATTTAGGTGTAAGAGGAGATCAAATTGGTTACTTCTACTTAGGGATGAGTTGTAAGTAATCACTTATTGTTAAATTAGGGACTAAAGACATATAGTTTATTAGTTTATGTAGTTGTGACTCATCAACAAGACTAAAAGTCTTGGTGATCTTCCCATTTAAACGCCTAAGAGGGTAGGGGAGGGAAATAATGAGGTCAAAATAAGAAAACACAATTTGTTTTTTTAGCTTTAGTTTTTAAGTGGTCTTTTTTTGTGCTATGATTTGATCCCGGGGATTGTTATTTGTTACGTAATTTTAATTACGAAATCGGATGAGGTAAAATATAAAATTTCTGAAAAGGTCGAAACTCGCCAATATACTATAACTTAGTATATTAAATGATAGATACGTTTATTTGATCTCGTAGACGTTTCTAAAACCAAACTTGTAGGTTCGTTGGTTACGTGGAATAATAATCGTACAATGTTTCGATAGAAATGGAAAAATAAAAATGTAACTCGTAAAATATTTACTAAATGAGATATGTATATGACGTAATAATTTGAAGAATGGTATTGTATTTTAAGATAGGTTACAATGTGCAATACTAGTGGATACATGACATCATCCAAGTGGCGACTCATCCCTAAAACCATAACGGATGATTGATCAAGATAGCATCAAGATGAAGGAGGTGATTTCGTACGCGCAGCAGGCTGCAGATCAAAGTTGGAGGTAACATCTTGCATGAACAAGTAAGTAACTCTATAAACACCTTTAATATGTATTTAGGTTTAGGTTATATCCTTGATTAGGATATATTGATATTAAGGTTTGGTATGCATGGCGTTATGTGTTTATTTTTCACTGTGAATGTTTTATACGCCATGTAGGTGATCACCAAAATCCTACATATCATAAAATAAATTTCGTTCAGGAGAGTTAGGCGGGGCTGGTGTCTCCTAATTAAATAGCTTCCTTCTAGAATGAAGTTCTCTTTCAGAGTCTACAAATGGAGTAACGGGATCCGGATTCGATTTCCGGGTCATGAAAAAGATATGAAAATAAATGAAAGAAAATATCAATATAATATGAATTTATCAAAAAGATAAGAAATACAAAACACAAAAATAAAAATACAAATTGTAAAATCCTAACAAAACTTGTATACCACGTATGGATAATAATGTCTATACACCGTATAAGGTAGTATACGCCGTATAGGAGCCCTAACACGAAATTTAAACATACAGATATATACTATACGTCGTATACTATTAGATGAGATACTCCGTATAGTCCTCCATGATATTGAAGAAAGACATCATAGACCTAGTGATGCAATGCACAAACCCTTTCCAGGCACTCAAGTTCTTCTCAAAAAGATATTGTTTCACTTCTCACGGAGATTACACATGTAATTTATCGACTTCTCACTCTAAGAATGTTGGTATTAAAACAGGTGGCAGTCTGCTCCAGCCTCCGCTCACTAATATCAAAATGCACTTATCGAGTCTAGTGCCAAGCTACCAATGAGATTCATTATAAAATCTTCGTAGGACACCTACAAAATTATACACGTTTATTTCACAATAAAGAATAAATTTGTACTCGTCATCATGCATATCCCTTAGATATTGCCAGAACATTCATAGTGATACCTAAATTTGGTATTTAATGATTATTGAATGGAACTCTACCATTGCTAACATCAAACAACACTGAAAGTAGGTCATTAAAGTGATTCATCTAATGATTTATTTTATATGTTAAATGGTAATCGACATGATCTAAGTGTACATGAAAAGCAAGGTTTAAATAGCTCTGCCATAGCTTATCTAGTGAAATCTAATATTGATATTTCACGAGGATCGTCAGGAAATCCTACTAGTGCCAACATCAAACAAAACTGAAAGTTGGTCACTTAGTTGATTATTTATTGATTAAACTAGTGTAAATTTATGTGTTTCAAGTGTTCATGAATTTCAAGCGTTAATAACTTTGTCGAAACTAAAGTAGCATGATCAAATTTATATGATTATACTTATTAAAGATCTTCCACGAGGATCGTCAGGAAATCCTGCCAGTGTTAACATCAAGCCAGGCTAAACGTAGATCACTAAGTGTTTCTTTATTGATTCAACAAAGTGTTAACTGGAAATCTATGTGATCTAGTAATAGCCGTTATGTTCTTTAAGATATAACTGGAACTCACGTAGTGAGATCATGTTTATACGATGATAAATATATAAGATTTTTCACGAGGATCATCTGGAAATCCTGCCAATGCTATCATTATAAGCACGCTGAGCGCATGTCATACATTTGATTTTTTTAATTGTATGCTAACTAGTTAACTTAAGTGGTCTAGGCTTGTTACCTGGATTTCACCATCATATTTGGCATCATTATCATGAGATATTGTTTTGATTGTGAAGATAATCTGACACTTTAATACTGATATTCACATCATCAACAACATAACCTACTCATGTAACCTCCATATCAACTACAACAACAACATCATCTTATGATACTATACCGACAACAACAACAACAACATCACTAAATTCACCAACAAAACCATAAAATTCTTTAGGATTATCTAGTTCAGGATGATTCGTAGGAGGAGAAGAGTTTATAAGAGTTAAGAGCATCACAAGAAGAAGTGTTCCTAAGAGTTATACTAGGGGACAAGAGTTTATAAGAGTTAATAAAACACACAGAGTTTCACTCAGCAACAACACCATAAATAACATACTACATTAATAAAACACACAGATCAATCATCTAGTTTGTTAAAACAGGTAAATGAAGAACGGTATTAGGAAGAAGTGTTAAGGAAATGGGAATAAACAGATATGATGAAAAGGTATTTAGGGATGATACAGGAAAGATGAATGAACGGTGAAAGATGTTGACAATCAAGATATTTTGTAATCCTAATGATCTACCCTCGTGGAGAAACAGAAGGTTGAAAAGCCTGAAGAAGGATCAACATGCCATTGTTTGGTATGGGGAGATTAATACGTATGGGAAGATTGTTCGCTTACAGGGAAGATTGTTAGCTTCAGAAGTATTGAACGGGGATTAAGGAAAAGGTCTACAAGATATAAAGAGTTGAACATACATTTTTTAAGACTTAGAAGACTTTAGTGAAGCTCGAAGACCCTAATGATCAAGACAAGTGATGAAAAACAAACAAGTTAAATAAGAGTTGAATAGATGATTAGTTGATAAATGAGAGACTGGAACTTCGAAAATTCAAGAAACACGTGAAAAGCTACATATAACTCGCAAGTTTCCAAGAGACCATCCATACAAGTGAAGATCGTTATAAAACCCTAATGATCATCTCTTAAGGAGAGATTGTTAGCTTTGGAAGTAAAGATCATTTTCTAGGGTCTTATATGTAATCGTTATTGTAATAGTTTAAGGTTTTAATGTAGGTTTATGTTACCTTTGTAGTCGTTAGGTTAACGTCTCGTGAGTAACATACAGTCACGAGACACATTTAAATAAGTGACAAGAGTCACGAGTCAAGTAATGTAAATGAGTATAAATACCCACGTAACCTCACTAGGTTGAGAGTGTCTCATTTGTATCTCACTTTGTCATAATAGAAAACAAGTTCTTTTCACTTTCTTTCTTTAGCTTTCTCTTTTTAAAACCTTCATCTGGTTATTGTGTTGATTCTTGATATTATCGTAGCGTACACTAAATTTCAAATAGTGATAACATTTACGTACAATAAAGGTGAGACTTTATCGGATGAAATAGGATAATTTACCTCTAAAAATACTTATTATAAGGATTTAAGATTATTTGAGGACAAAACATTTTTTACATATTAAGGGATCAATCTCCACCCTTCATCTTCCCTTCATTTTTATTCGATGGATGAGATTAATCCCAACAATTTAAAAAACTCACTTTCATCATTTTTTTTCAAATATTAACATCTTTCAAACCGTTAATCGTTAAGCGAAAAAAAAATAATACCATTGCGACAAACATTTAATTATCTTTCTACAGATAAGCACTTTGATATACTTTCAACAGTTTTTTTTTTCACGTTTTTTTTATATTTATCCATTTTTTTCGTTACTGAAATTTGCATGAAAAAATCACATGTGATTAAACACTAATTTGAATATCACATGTGATAGATTCGAAAAAAACAAAAAAAAAAGACGAAAAAACGTTAAAAAACGATTTTTTTTTCTCTTTTTTCGAAAGTATATTAAAGTGGCCGTCTATAGAAGGATAATAAATGCTCGTCGCGATGGTGTAATTATTTTCGCTTAACGATTAACGGTTTAAGAGATATTTAAATTATAAAAAATAGGTCAAGTAATAAAATATTTTTAATCTCAACCATTGATTTTTTTTAGATGAAGCGCATGAGTCTCTTGATAATTTGGTATATAAAGTAAGTCTTCTCTGTTATAAGATGAAAAAGTATGTTTTCTTACGAATTACCAATTGTAGTATATTAATGAGGCACTTTATTTTGCTTACTCATAAATTAATACTTATCAAGGGACAAATCCCCACCATCCATCTAGTTTGATATAATGGTGGGGATTAACCTAAGATTTAGTAGATAAACCTTAGTCCATGTTTTTTTTCTTGTCTTTTTATCTTTCTTTTTTATTCACTTTTTTTTTGTTCCTTTTTTATTCACGTTTTTTTCTTAATTAACGTTTTTTTTTTTTTTTTTTTTTTTTTTTTTTTTTTTCGCGTTTGTTTTATTCGTGTTTTTTTTCTTCGATTTCATACGTTTTCATCTGTTTTCATACGTTCTTATCCGTTTTCTTACGTTTTCGCCCGTTTTCATCATTGTTCTTTCATTTTCGTCCATTTTTCATACGTTTTCATACGTGTTTTTACTCTTTCATACGTTTTCGCCTGTTTTCATACGAATTCGTCCGTATTCTTACGTTTTCGTCCATTTTCTTAAGTTTTTGTTCGTTTTCATACGTTTCTGACTATCACAAGTGATTTCTGTGATTTTCATAATATCACTTGTGATTATCTGAATATCACTTTGTGATATTCTGAAAAACACAAGTGATATTTTGTTAATATCACTTTGTGATTTTCTGAATATCACGTTGTGATATTCTGAATATCACTTGTGATTTTGTTAATATCACTCTGTGATATTTTGAATATCACTCTGTGATATTCTGAATATCACTCTGTGATATTATGAATATGAGTTTGCGATATTCTGAATATCACTTTGCGATAGTATGAATATCACTTTACGATATTATCAATATCACTTGTGATTTTCTTGATATCACCGTGTGATATTTTGAATATCACGTATGATTTTCATGTTACAAAACATTAGTTGAAAATCACTTGTTATATTCAAAAAATCACTTGTGGTATTCAGAATATCACAAGTGATATTCTGAATATCACAGAATATCACTTGTGATATTCAAAATATCACATAACATCACATGCGATATTCACAGTATCATTTGTGATATTCAGAATATCACTTGTGCTATTCATAATATCACTTGTGATATTCAGAAACGTATGAAAACGTTTAAAAACGGCCGAAAACATTTAATAACGGACGAAACGTATGAAAACGGACGAATATGTATGAAAACGTAAAAACACGTATGAAAACGGACGAAAACGTATGAATAATGGAAGAAAACGTAAGAAAACGGGCGAAAACGTATGAAAACGGACAAAATTATATGAAAACGGACAAAAACGTATGAAATCGGGCGAAAACGTATGAAAACGGACAAAATTGTATGAAAACGGACAAAAACGTATGAAATCGGGCGAAAACGTATGAAAACTGACGAAATATAGATGAAAACGTATTAAAACTGACGAAATATATATGGAAGAAAAAAAACACGAATTAAAAAAACGTAAATAACGTGATTTAGAAAAAACAAACAAACAAAAGAAAACGTGAATATTAAAAAATGCGAATTTTGAAAAAATTGAACGTGAATATTAACAAAAAAACGTTTATTAAAAAAAAAAAAAAAAACAAAAACAAAAAAAAAAACAAAAACAAAAACTGATTATAACAAAAAAACGTGAATAATAATAAAAAAAAAACAAAAAAAAAAGAAAAAAAAAACAAAAGAAGAAAGAAGAAAGCAAGAAAGAAAGAAAGAAAAAAAACAAAAAGACAAGAAAAAAATGTGGACTTAGGTTTATACATATTAAATCTTAGGTTAATCCTACACTATAATAATTGCATTATAATGTACACTAATGACACATTAAATTTTAGTATTAAAATGAATGTTACAAACTTACAATAATACAAATTTATAATTGTAAATTTAATCATAAACATTCAAGTTTTATAAAGTTCAAATGAATATAAGTATAGATATCTATAGTTGTATTAATATATTTTACGGAAATTCAAACACGCATCTACTCTTTTCGAGCTATCAAACGGGTAAACTGTTAAATACCGACTCTCATTGCATACCGCTTAAAGATTAAGGTACGAGAAAACTGACATGTTGGATATCGCCACTGCTTTGCGCGGGATACTATGCTAGTCATTGTGATACGTATCTTGTACTTTCACCATTCTTGGAAAATGTCTTAGTTCTGAACACATTTATGCCGTACAAGCTAGATGGACCTTTATTTTCTATTGGGGCAGTTTATACGACTTTTACGAGGGTTTTCAATCATTTCACGCATTGATTTGCATTACAATGTTATACTATGTGTTTCGCGGTTTGTATGGTTAACCCATAAGAGATCTTATAACATATCTCTTTTCTTAATTTGAAAGTTGTATTAACAATGTTTTCAAAATTAGAAAAGAAGAGGAAAAGAAATACTATGCCGTACAAGCTAGATGGACCTTTATTTTCTATTAATATGCTTATGCAAATGTGTGAAATCCAAGTTTTCCTTTTATTAATCTGAAAGTTGTATTAACAAACAATGTTTTCAAAATTAGGAAAGAAGTGGAAAAGAAATACGTCCACATGTTGGGCATGTTTGGTATAGAGCGGTGTAAAGTTTTTTAGAATGGTGAACGGTGAGCAATAAACATTTTTATTGTAAGTAATCGTTTGGCAAAGTAGTGGTGATCTTTTCTATTTTTTAAGAATGCTTATTTTTTCAATGCTTCTTTGAGAAGCTGTAAGCGTTGAGTTGTGACTAGTACTCACAGCTCACTGCTACTGCCCACTGCTACCGCTCCATGCTTCTTTTAACAAACACACCCGTTATCAATCGACACATAAAAGCCAATTTATTTATATTAGTTTTTCTTGATTAAGCTACATATTCAAAGTTTAAAACATATAGAGTCGTACGAATCTCAATTGAAGAATATCTCATGACTTAAACTACTTCAAGCGTTTTGATGTTGCCATTTGCTGAAGTGCAAACAACTAAACATATAGCTAGACTTTTTCTACTTTTTGAAGACTCCTAAGAGTTTATACCTAACAACGACAATACGAATTACCTTGGCTCGCATATATCATCCATTTGAACACAAGATCTATTAGTCAGAATTAATATAGATATACTTAATGGGTTAGGATTGTATCTTATGTAATTCTATTGTACTCAAGTGTAAATTATTTATCTATTTATATCATATGCATCCTCACATTGAGGATCATCCATTCAATCAAATCCTTTCAAATCCTTTCTTTAATTCTCTCATGGTATCATCCGCTCAGGTTCCTCTCCCCCTTTAATCTTTCCGACCTATCGTTTCTCCTTCCCTCCTCTATTCACCTTCTTCCCCACCATGTCAACCTCCGATGATTCCCTGTCCATGACAGCTCTCCTACACTCCCTCAAAATCCAATTATCATCCACCAATTACCTACTGTGGAAGAACCAAATATGGCCATTGTTGATGGATCAAGGCCTCATCAGTCACATCGATGGCTCTGAGGAAGCCCCACCAGCACAATTGATTGATGGAGACAAAACCACTGCCAATCCGCTATTCACCACATGGAAGGCTGCCGATCGTCATGCAGTCATTCTCATCAATTCGTCTCTGTCTGAAGACGCGGTGTCCGTGACTGTTGGCCTCACCACTGCCCGGGAAATCTGGCAGGCTCTTGAAACCGAGTATTGCAATGCCTCAGTTGAGCGAGTTCACAATATTCGTGATAAGTTGCGCTCACTTGTCAAAGGGGCTGACTCTGTGGCAGTTTTTGGACACAAGTTTAAGGCGTTATGTGATCAACTATCAGCTATTGGTCATGCCGTTTCAGCCACTGATAAGTTATATTGGTTCACCACGGGTCTTGGGGTGGATTACATCACCTTCACTTCAATTATCAGGGCGACTCGTCCAGCCCCCTCATTCCAAGATTTGGTTGCTCAGGCCGAGAGCCATGAGGTTCTCCTTCGTGGTGGTGGTGGTGGTGGACGTGGATACAATCGAAGTTCCCGCAATTATAGAGGAGGCAGAAACAATCGTGGTGGTCGTGGTTATAATGGTCCTCGTAACAATAACAGGAACTCCTCTGTTGTTCCTCATGTTTGCCAATTATGTGGTCTCCCTGGTCATATGGCTAGTTCCTGCCCTTCCCATGTGTCGTACCCCACTAGTGAAGCCCATCTTGCAAAATCTTTCCAGGCTCAATGTGAAGTTAATCCAAACAGTGCAAGTTGGTATGTGGACTCCGGCGCTACCGACCATATGACTAAATCTTCTGGTAATATTCATGACCTTGCTTCATGTAATGGGAAAGATAAGGTAATTTTTGGGAATGGCAATTCTCTGCCTATTTCCCACAGAGGACATACAAATATTGGCAACAATATTCATCTTAAAGATGTTCTTGTGGTTCCTCAAATCACAAAAAATCTTCTTTCTGTAAATAAGCTAACTATGGACAACTATGTTGATGTGCTTTTTTCTCAACCAAATTTCTATGTTCAGGATCGGGGAACGAGGCAGGTCTTAGCCCAAGGTCGATGTGAAAACGGGCTTTATGTGTTGAATCAAGATCATCAAGCTCTAAGTGCTGTCTCTACCAATAGAGCATCATATGAATTGTGGCATAGCCGTTTAGGACATGTGTCCAATGATGTTATTAAACTATTAAATAAAACGGGATTAGTGCAAGTCACATCCATTTTGCCAAAACCTGTTGTTTGTTCCTCGTGTCAAATGTCCAAAGCACATAAATTGCCATTTGATCTTAATCCAAAATGTGCTCTCTTTCCTCTCGACATAGTACATTGTGATTTATTGGGACCATCACCTGTCACATCTCATGAAGGTTATCGGTATTATGTTGCTTTTGTTGATGACTTTTCCAGGTTCACGTGGCTATATCCGTTACGCACCAAAGCAATGTTCTCGACCATTTTAACTACCTTTATCGCCTTTGTTCAAACTCAGTTCTCAAGAAAAATCAAGATTTTTCAAAGTGATGGAGGAATGGAATTTGTTAACAATCAAGTCAAAAAGATTTTTGAAGCCAATGGAACATTTCATAGACTCTCGTGTCCGTACACTCCTCAACAAAACGGGCGTGTGGAACGTAAACATCGTCACATTGTTGAAACCGGGCTTGCTATGATGTTCAATGCTAAAATACCTTCATCATATTGGGTTGAAGCCTTTAGCTCAGCGGTCTACACTATTAATCGTCTTCCATCCAAAATTCTTGAAGGCAAATCGCCATTTGAGCATATGTTCGGCCATGTTCCCAACTACAACAATTTTCGCGTCTTTGGGTGTCGTGTTTTTCCGTATCTGAGAAACTATTCGGAACATAAGTTGGCACCGCGTTCGTTACCGTGCATCTTCATTGGATATGCAACCCAATATAAAGGATTTCGATGTTTAGAACCCACCTCGCAACGTGTGTATATCACAAGACATGCCACATTTGATGAGTCATTTTTTCCATACTCAGGAGACTCTTGCCCACAAAATAATGTTAATCTTGAAATAACAGGCTTTGTTGACAATTCTTCTACAGGCACGGTCATAAATAAAGAAGTTGGGCCTCCTCCTCCATGTGGCCTCTGTACTGATGAAGAAAATGGGCCTCCATTATTCAACAATTCTCAAGAGCAATCTACTAATTCTAGTCTGACCAGTTCGCCTCCATCCAACAGTGCACCACAAACTGCTTCTTCAGAACATCAGACCGAGTCATCAGCTCCAGACACGCCAACTCCGCCTCTGCCTCCGCCACCGCCTCCACCAACAACGGGTCACCACATGACGACTCGTTCCAAAGCAGGTATTTTTAAACCGGTTCACAAACCAGATTTTGTTCCCTCACAACGTCACGGTCTTTATGCAGCACTATTTGCTGCATCAGATCCGAGGAGTTACAAAGCTGCTGCTAAGCAACGGGAATGGGTTATGGCCATGCGGAAAGAAATTGGTGCTCTACATCAAAACAAAACATGGACTCTTGTCCCTAGACCCCTACACATCAATATTGTTGGCTCAAAATGGATTTTTCGTACCAAGTTTCTTTCGGATGGCACGATTGAAAGGCACAAGGCTCGTTTAGTTGCTCAAGGGTTCACTCAAGTTCCTGGTCTTGACTACTCACAAACGTTCAGCCCGGTAGTTAAAGCTGCTACTATCCGCATTGTTTTATCATTGGCTGTCATAAATGGATGGAAACTCCATCAACTCGATGTCAATAATGCCTTCTTACACGGTGCCCTTCAAGAACAGGTATACATGGAACAACCACCTGGGTTCATTGACCCACAGTACCCAAACCATGTTTGTCGCCTCAACAAAGCTTTATATGGCCTAAAACAGGCGCCCCGAGCTTGGTTTCAACGTCTCAGTACATTTCTCATTCAGAATGGATTTTCCTGCAGTCGTGCTGACCCATCTCTCTTTGTTTTCAAACGAGATTCATGCATCATCTATCTATTGGCATATGTGGATGACTTAATTATCACTGGCAATCGGGAAAGTCTTATATCCTCCTTCATTCATAAACTCAATTCTGAGTTTGCTACCAAAGACTTGGGCGAATTAAGTTATTTTCTGGGTCTAGAAGTAACTCACTCACAGGGTCAACTATTTCTCAGCCAATCGAAATATGCTAGAGAGATCCTAGAACGGGCTAATATGTTACACGCCAAACCAATGGCCACTCCCCTTGCAGCTAATATTGTTTTTTCCTCCACTGGAGAGTCATTTGAAGACCCCACCTTATACCGATCTTTGGTTGGCGCTCTTCAATATCTAACTATCACTCGTCCCGATATTTCCTATGCCGTCAATCAAGTAAGCCAGTTTCTGCAGAATCCTACCACTGATCACTATCAGCATGTCAAACGAATACTCAGATATGTTAAAGGTACCATTGATTTTGGGATCACCTTTCGCCGCGCAACTCAGTCCAACATTCTTGGCTACTCAGATGCTGACTGGGCCCGTTGTATTGAAACCCGTCGATCAACTTATGGATATTCTATCTTTCTTGGGGGCAACCTTGTATCATGGAGTGCAAAGAAACAGCCGAGTGTAGCACGCTCCAGCTGTGAATCTGAGTATCGTGCTATGGCCAATACTGCTGCTGAAATTGTTTGGGTCACTCACCTACTCAGGGAGCTGCATGCGCTTCCACCTGATCGTCCCACTTTACTTTGTGACAATCAAAGTGCCATATTTTTAAGTCAAAATCCCATTGCTCATAAACGTGCTAAGCATATAGACATCGATTACCACTTCGTTCGGGAACTTGTCTTCTCAGGTAAGTTATACACAAAGTTTGTTCCTACCAAGCTCCAGGTGGCCGATATTTTTACTAAAAGTCTCCCAGGACCTCAGTTCGAACTCTTCAGAGACATGCTTTGCCTTGGGTCACCACCATCTCGCTTGCGGGGGGATATTAGTCAGAATTAATATAGATATACTTAATGGGTTAGGATTGTATCTTATGTAATTCTATTGTACTCAAGTGTAAATTATTTATCTATTTATATCATATGCATCCTCACATTGAGGATCATCCATTCAATCAAATCCTTTCAAATCCTTTCTTTAATTCTCTCAAGATCTACAACGTTAATATAAGACCCGTTGAACATCCCAAAGTATCGAAACCCCGACCAGACATTACAAAATGGCAAGTTTACAGGACGATATTGGTTCGCCTTTCATCTTGTAAGTTATCGACTTTACAACACCATTATCACCAATGCTGAATTGCTGATGTACTTTGCTCGATCAATTGTTTGAAAAGTCAAAGCATCAATTTACATGTATAGCTAAAATGCTTTTTAAAAGATATAAGGCACTCAACTTTTGCAACATGTTATCTATCTACATAAACACTTTTGTTTCATTTCTAGTTTAGTTATTTAGCTTTAGAAAATTGCTAAAACCATTCATTAAAACATGGTTTTCCTGTCTAAAGTACTTAAAATAGCCAAGTTTGAAGATTTTGGTAATGACCATGCAAAAGCATACTAATAAAGATACCAGCTATTAATGCATTTTCTTTACTTATTATAAACTTATTTTTAAGTCATCTTGTTACGTTTGGCAGCGAACTTTTAAAAGCGTTTTGAAGCGATTAGCAATTAACGCTTAGCGTTTTGTACACATATGCTTGTTTGACACAAAGCAACTAGTATTTTTAATTTCTCTAAACGTCCTAAATCTAAATATTACTTTTAATAGCCTTTACTTGCAACTAGCGCTTTTAAGTAGTAATTTTAGCTATACAGCTATGCTATCAAATGCCTTATTAAGACAAACAACTACTACTTCATGCTACTGCTTACTGCTACTGTTTGTCTCTATTGCTTTCTGCTTCCTAACTGTTATTTTCGCCAAACATATTTATATATTTCATCAGATGAGCTTTGGAATTCAACTTTTTTTTAATGGAAATATACATAAAAATTGATTAGTTAAGCTCTTGAACCATGTTTAAATTATCAATTAAATCGTTAGTGCTCGTCTATTTTACTCAATAATTCATTAAAAGTCACATGTATTCTGATAGAGGAACAAACATTGAATTATTACTCGGTTAAATGAACAAAAACAAAAATAAACTGATCTAACCGTCTATTGTGGTGAAACTTTTTCACCAATGATCCCACGGAGGCAATTCACATAGATAACAAAGTTGAATCTACATAAAAAGTAATACCATTGTGCCATGAAAAAGGGGAGAAAAACCAAGTGATAATAATGCTTGTTTCACGATTCAAGCTCGATAGAAGGAGACATGTGTTATTACACATGTTATGCATTATCTTTTTATTTTCAAACGAACACACAATAGAAATTCGATAGATTAATACTCAATTAATTACAATAATAATCCGTCCTAAAATTATAGTCCCCGTTTGACTTTTTTGGTCTTTCTTTTTCAACTTTAACCTTAAATATTTTTGTTTATGTTATACAATAGTTGATGAAAATTATACCAAATGAAAATACATTAAAAACTCAATCTATTCATATATTTTGCATCAAGTATTATATAACACAAACAAAAATACTTAAGGTTAAAGTTGTAAAAGAATGACCGAAAAAGTCAAAAGAGGACTATAATTTTGGGACGGAGGGAGTAATTTCTAACCAAATAAAATATCAATTAACTAATAATTTTCTTAATTAATAAGATTTGATGGTTTTATGAGAAGAGGAATTTTTAAATGATTACTCTTATTTTGGTGCTTACTAAGGGACAAATTCTCACCATTTATTTAGTTTGATCTAATGGTGGGGATTAACATAAGATTTAAAGATAAACTTAATTCCATTTTTTTTAATTCACGTTTTTTGTTTAAATTCACGTATTTTTTTAATTCACGTAATTTACGGTTTTTTTTAATTCGCGTTTTTTTCTTCGCTTTTATATGTTTTCGTCCGTTTTCATATGTTTTCTTACGTTTTCGCCCGTTTTCATACGTTTTTGTCCGTTTTCATACGTTTTTACCCGTTTTCATACGCTTTCATACTTTTTCGTCCTTTTTCATACGTTTTCGTCCGTTTTCATACGTTTCTTACGTTTTCGCCCATTTTCATACGTTTTTTCTGTTTTCATACGTTTTCTTCTGTCTTCTTACGTTTTCGTCCATTATTCATACGGTTTCGTCCATTTTCATACGTGTTTTTACGTTTTCATACATATTCATCCGATTTCTTACGTTTTTTTCCGTTTTCATACGTTTTCGTCCGTTTTTAAATATTTTCGGCCGTTTTCAGACGTTTCTGAACATCACAAGTGATATTTTGAATATCTTAAGTGATATTCTGTGATATTCAGAATATCACAAGTGATATTCTGTGATATTCAGAATATCACAAGTGATATATTTTGAATATCACTTGTGATAGTCAGAAACGTATGAAAATAGACGAAAACTTAAGAAAATGGACGAAAATCCTTAGCTTCAAAAGCCTTTGAACTCTTTTGTTCAGTTTTATTTTGAAAATGTTGAGAGGGATGAAGTAGTTTAGGTTGAAACTTGCTTTTTTCTAGTTGAAAGATTAGACCATGAAAATTTGTATGAGGGTTCTTAAGTCATTTTTGAAAAACAATCTTTAGCAAAATGACATTTTTTTACCACATTTGAAACATTCAGTAGTTGCATTTGCCTTACTTACTGAAAAATTAGATTTGTTTATTTTAATAAAACGTTTAGAATTTGCAAGGAGTGCCCTTTCTTGAAATTCAGTTTGTAAATCATTTAGGTGCTCCTCGCTGGTTCTTTCATCAACCTCATCATCAAAGTTTTCCTAAAAATCTTGAACAACACCATTTAGAGTAAAAAAGCAGTTGATATGGGTGCAGCATTCAAGGTCTTTTTGGTTTCTTGAGCCTTTTTTGAATTAGGGTATCTCCTAGAGATCAAGATTCTGTATGTGATTAGCATTTCTAAGACCCTGAGAGAAGGTTAACCACTTCTCAAGGAGACTGTTGACAAAGCCAATATTAATTTCATGCATAGACAGGGTGATACCATCATTAGACAACTCATTGAGCAATGTCTTAGAACGGATATAAGTCTTTGAGAGACTTTCAGAATCTTTGGCTCTGAAATTGTTATACTAAAGTTTCAGGTCCATGATCCTACTTTCCTTGGTATCTGAGGGCCCTCCAAGCTATGAACCAAGTCAGTCTAAGTCTGTTTGTCTGTTTTACAATTAATGACTGATTCCATTATATGGTCAGGGAGACAAGATATAATGATGCTTTTGAGGCGTTGGTCCTGATTTACCACCCTTCTCTCATTAGGAGTCCATTGAGCTTCAGGCTTGGGTGAACTTTCAGCAGTTTTAGGGGAAAATGAACCTTCATTAATATATTTAATATAGTAAGGTTCCATTCCATTTAAGTAGCAATACTTTTTCCACTTATTGAATTTTTCAACTTTAAGTTGGGGAGCAACACCTGAATAGCTTCCTCCTTTTGGTCGAATAGTTGAGGTACATCACTATCATCCATGGTATGATCTTGATTTTAAAAAATTTGAGACATTTTTTTTTTTTTTTTTAAGTTTTATAAACCAGAGGATCTGATACCACTTTTTGTTCCTGTTAATTTGGTTAGAATTAACTACAAAGTTAATCTATCCAAGCTCCATGACTAAGTAATGTAGTTAAATACTTTGTTTACAAACGAAGAAGAACGTAAAGTAAAATAGACATAAATATTTTTCAACATTTAATTCTATTTGAAATTAACAAAGAATTATACCAAAGTGTTTGCGGAACAACACTTGGGATTAAAATGACAAGTATGGTGTAGTCTCCTCTCTAAACTTAAGTTAAGCTTAAGTACAATTATGCTAACCAACTGAGCTAACCTCAGGGACTTAGTTTATTTGGAGGAGTAAAAGTGTTTGTGAATGTCTAAGCATTTAGTGCACAAATCGGCAAACTTTTACTCCTACATTATGATTCTATTTATACACAAGTATAATGTATTATTGTTATAAAGAAGACAAGAATGACATAAGCTATATTGGACAAAATACTTACGTATTTTGTCTTTGTTACAAATGGCTACTTTGGGTATAGGACAATGGTGCTTTCTCATCAATAATGATGACACACTCTTTGTCTTTAGCTTTTTAGGGAAAGTTTGACCTTTACTTGATAAGGATGTTAATACATTATTTATATTTTATGATATTCTAATGTTTTGTCGATAACAAACGTAAAATCATTTTAACGAAACAAATATAATACGTAAATGGTTTGAGCCAATAGTTTACTAACACACTTACATTTTCATATAAAACACTAAAAAAGTAATATTGTTTACATCTTATAGAAATGCATATGTATAACAACTAGTGTTTACGTAATATGGAAATGTACATATATACTTTGTATATATTGGAATGGGTAATATAATGGGTAAAAACCTAAGTCCATGACCCATGACCCATTGAACCATTGACTATGTACAATGAATTTTGTTGGGTAAAACCCAAAGTCCATAACCCATACCCATGGAGCATGATCCATAACCCATGACCCATTGCATGACATCATGCATGAAGTCATGTTGGGTATTATCCATATTCCATGACCCAAGACCCATGAACCAATGTCTAAATACATTGCATCTTGTTGGGTATCCATAATTCATTACCCATAACCCATGGTTCATAACCCATAACCCGGTTTGTAACCCGAAATCCGGACTTAAGCTGACCCAGCAGCCGGATCCCTAGGATTGCACTAGCCGGATCCCTCTAGGGAGGGATCCGTGGAAATGTGGGACAGTAGACATTTTTGTCTATAAATAGTGAGCCATTTCTTTCTTGCTCATCACCACTTTTACACATACTCTCTCTTAGTATTGTAACATCTCTAACCTCAGATCCAAAGGTTCATTCTATGTAGTTTTATGTTTGTGTGATTCTCTAGGTTCCTCTTAAAGGCGAGATCACCACCTCTTGAAGACGTGCAAGCTCAATGTCATGAGTTGCTAAGCTTCTTCATCATCAAGACCACTGAAGTGTATATTGTTGATAGTTCTTTTCTCCCTCCATAGAAGTGTTGTGTTGAAGGCATTAGTGAAAGGTGTCGAAGGGTCTTGTCAAAGGCATTAGTGAAAGGTACTGAAGGGTCGTGTCAAAGGCATTAGTGAAAGGTGCCAAGGGTGTACATTCGATATGGTGAATCAATGTACAAGATAGTTAGGCTGGGTTAAAAGGATAATGATATCCTTATGATGTTGTAATAAGGAGTGTGTCTCCTTTGGGGTAGTCATGTAGTGGTGTAGTGTTGGGTAGTAGTTCATCCTTTGTAATGGAACTCGGTATCTAGCCTTGTACCGGATAAAGTGTAGGCGACGTTGTGATACGTATGGTTCTACCTCGTGGAAGAACTCAGTGTCTATCCTAGTACCGGATAAAGAGTAGGCGACGTTGTGAAGGCTTTCTCCGCCACATTAAGGAGGTTGTGTTGTGTAGTGCTTACGAACTCTCGAGTGGGGAACTCGGGGAGTGGAGTAGGGCAAGGAAGGTATCCTTGTAGCCAAACCACTATAAACACTCGTGTCATGGTTTTGTATTCCTTTACTCTTTATCTTTTGCATTACTTATTTATATGCTTATCTATCATCATCCAACACACACATTAAATAGATTGACATAAGTCGATCTAAATTGTTTAAAACGAAGTTTTAATCGGTAAAACTATTCAACCCCCCCTCTTCTAGTTTTCCACAAAGGACTCCCCCTTATTCGTTTTAAACTCATCCCACCTTGTCCCACCTTTACTTCAGTCTTCAGTCTTCATAGTTGTTGAGGAAACTTGGGGTTCAATAAATTATTGTCATCACTCCCTGAACCAATCACCTTCTTCTTTGGCTTAAGTATCATTCACTAAGTCCCATCTCACTGAATGGAAAGTATTTCTCTTTAGGCTTGTCCTGAGCTTCCTGAAGGTGACTCACTAAGTGACTGTTCACTCAGTGACTTTGTAGATGTTCACGGTTGTTTAACACTTAAGTTATTCAAATCCTAGTTTAAGGATACTTGAGTTCTGAATGGACCCAACAGTATGTGTTTGTGTAAATTGAAGTTTTTTTATAGTATGTATTTGTGTTTGATAACCTGCTAGCGAGAAGTTGAAGATGACACTTAAAGGTTTTTATTATTATTATTATTATTATTATTTTATTTTATTTTATTTGGTTTTTCAATTTGAGTTATTCAAAATTGGTTGGCTAACTTTTAATATTCATTTATTAAGTTTTGCACCATTAGTCCTTATTAGATTTGAGTTAGTATTTTAAATTTTTTTCTTACATGATTAGTCCTTAATATGTATAAATTTGCTATTTTTTTTATTATTTGTTTTTAAGAACGGCACCACACTTGAAATCCGACCCCCAAGTTAAACTATCCCCCTGGGACCCGAACACTAGGAGAGACCCGCGAAGGGAAATCCCTAAAAATCACGACTTTCCACTAAGAGAAAAATCCGGATATCCTTTGTCTCTTGCGAGATTCGAACCCGAGTAAAACTCCTTTCCGAGCTCCAGAAGAAACTCAGATGGCCAACTGAGCTAAGTCAATTGGCTCATTTGGTAAGTTCTTTTATTAAAATTATGCAATGTTTTAAGTTTTGTATGTTGCTTTATTTATAAAAAGAAAAAATAAATAAAAAACCGTAAGTTCCGAGGATGTGTTTTGTAACTTGAGTGACAAGAGAAAATGCATTTTAATAGAGTTATAAGGCTATGCACAACCATGACCAGATTCGACCTGCCACATCAGCTTTCTCTCCAGCGACCTTCAGACGACCAATTTGCCACATGAGCGACCTTCTTATTTATTATTTATTTTTTTTAATTAAAATATTTTAAACAACAAATTTAATCTTCATTAATAATAAAACTTAAACTGTAATAACCTAGTTTTCGTCTCTTAATTTTTCCGTCATATATTTTGAACTTCAAAACGTCACAACTAAAATTTAAAATTTATAGGATGCGAGATAAATAAAGAACTTCATTCGAGTTATAAAAGACTACAATATACAAAATACTACGTCTCTACTAGGTAAATTACAAGCCTTATATATCTATAACCTAAGCTAAATAAAAAGTTACATTTAATTTGTACATCTATACATATATAGGCCCACATGACCATTTTTTTTTATTTTTTTTGTACACTACTTATATTTTACTATAATTTCTAGATACATTATTATTTGAAATATGAAAAGAGTCCTCTATAAAAAAAATCACGGCACAAAATACTACCCTTATTCCCTCATCTTTAAAAAAAACCGTACATCCATTCCATCCTTCTCTAAACCTTAAAACGTAAAACCAGTAACACAAAAGAAGCAGGAGAAGAAAAGATTTTTCCCAAAAAAATTCCTAGGGCACGTTTGGGGCAGCAGCACATCAATTGTGATCGTGGGTTCTTGAGGGTGGTGTTCCGATCATACAGTAGCAGCAGGTGGTCGTGGAGTCTTTAGGTTGGTGTCTTGATCGTGTAGGTGATAAGGGGTCGAGTGGGTCAGTTCTGTTCTCGTGTTTTCTGTTCTTAGATTCGACCAAGGTATCATTTTCTCTTTGTTTTCTTTTTCCAGTCGACCTCCATGGTTCTTGAATATGTTTTTATTGCACGTCATAATTTGTAATAGCCTCGTTAATAGGGTTTAGAACATGGTAACATATGATGTATTATAAAACATGGGACGATTTATTTTGTTTTGAAAATCTTCAACCCATTCTGTGGTGGCCTCGACATCAGGAGGGTTTTGTCCCTTAAGGAAACTTGATTCTATCTGCTTCCTGGGCCGAGGCCCCCCCCCCTTCGTAGCTTCTATACACTTTGATTGATTGACATAAAAGAAACCCTAGATAGTGTTTATGATTTTATGAGAAAGGGCCTTGGGGACGTTTATTAGCTCGTTAGAAATTTATAAGTATGGGTTGTTGTCATATCGTTTTTTGAGAATCCTTATTATGTATATAAAAGTGTGATGGAAGTAGTACTAATCGAGTTAACAAGATGAAACCCTAGGCGAATTAGTGGGAGGTTTATGATTTCATGTGGAATATTTGGTTGTTTGGTTCATTAAGCATTATAACGGGTGTGTATAAAATTCGTGAGGCGGAAAGTATGGAATGGTAAATATGCTAAGATGATATTAAAACAGGATGTGTAGCTTAAGTGAGTCATGGGTGCGTTTGGGTAAGTAAAACACGTAATACATTAACTTTAGACGGGTTTTTGGTTGGGACTGTTTTAAAAGCTGAATTTGGGAGCATTGTAACTTGAGTTTCATAAGGGTTAAAATATGGGTTTTTATTGGAAAAACTTATTTTATGTATTGGTTAAGTTCACAAATTGGTTTGAACGAATTTGGAGTTGTTTAAGTCGTATTTTTGAATTTTACGGGATCAAGTGTCAAAGCTGAGAAAATGAGTTTGAAATTCAGTTGGAGTCATTTTCAAACAAAAGGGAGTTTTGAGATCTCCTTACACAGGATTGATATTTAAGATATAAATGAATTTCTAGAATTTTTGGGAATTTTTCCAAGGTGTTTAAGCAGGTCTAATAAACGTAAACTTTTGAGGTATACTTCCTGTACACGATCTGGGCAGGTCTAAAAATATGAATTTTTAAAACACACTTAGGCTCTGAGATAAAATCTGCAAAAACTTGTGAAATTACTTAACTAATGTGGGAACCTCTGGAATTTTCTTATAATTTTTTGAGTACTTCTGATGGGTCAATAAATTCGTATAAAACTGGTCCAGATGTGAAGTTAAGGAAATAATAGACACAATGATGATACCAATAAGTAAAACACTTATAAATGTATGAGAAGCTTATAAAATGAATATGTTGGTGATGTGTAAGTATATTTACTGTAGATCTTGTGAAGAAGGAGAGGTGATTGGCTTTGTGTGCTTTGCTCTCGTGCATACACTTTGAGGTACATATATTCTGTCATTTCAGTAATGACACTTATTTCTCTCATAACTCTTGATCATATTCGATATTCGATTCGTACTCATTTTGCTTTGACTTGATACGATCCTATTTTGTTATGATATCCGTTTCTATCCATTTGATATGATCCTATCTGATATGACTCCTTTGTTATGATATTCGTTTAGTTACTCTGTTTGTCATGATATTCGTTTGATATCCCTAGCTTTGATATAATTCCGTTCAGTTTGATATGTTCGGTTAGAATTGATATGGTATGATATGATATGAGTTGATATGCTTTGATATGATTCGTTCTGTTCAGTTGCCCAAGCTAACTAGTCATGGAGGTACCATGACCATGTCATTGATGCACCAATAGCATGACACTATCTGGGGTGGTGTGATTAGTCCCCGACATTCCCTTTATGATATGATATGATATATGTGATCAATTGGCCATTATGAATACGTATGTACAGTCTCGAACTGGCATATGTATATATGATTTGTTTTGCAGGGAGCGTATGGATGCATCCTAGGTACTCAGTTCAGTTTTGGTGATGTGGTGAGTGTGTGCAATACACCTCCTCACAGTTTGGTACATTGGGCTAGCTACCCATGTACACTTTGATATGATTTGGCAGATTTGATATGGGATTTGATATGATTTGGCGGATATGTATTATGATATGTGATTTGGTATATTTGGCTATTGGAGTATCTCCTTTAGTAACTGATGCTCGTGGCAACATTTTGATTTTCTGTCAATGTGATTATCGGATACTCTTATTCATTCGGTTGCTATGCCCATTCAATTATTCAATTGACTACTTATTCACTCAGTATTCTTATGTGATTCATTTGACTACAATGCTCATACTTCAGTTCATTTGGTTATTATATTCATCTTCACTTCATTTGATTTACTGTGCTCTCACTCCATTTCGGTTGGCTGCCAAGCTTATACTTCATACTACCACTTCATCCATTTACCGAGCTATTATATGATTATTGGATTCATGTGTTGACTATGCTATTATATGATTATTTGATCCATCTGTTTACCATGCTGGTATATGATTACGTGATTCCTTTGTTTACTATGTTAATATGTGATTATCTGATTCATCTGTTATCATGCTAATATTTATGTAGTTGTTAACCATGATATAATGTGACTATTTGATTCGTCTGGTTGCCATGCTAGTAGGTAAGCATTCGACTTATCCGTTATCATGTTATACCTTCGTTCAGTTATTTCTGTGGGCTATAATTATCATTTAGTAATCTTATCTGCTATTTGTGACTACCATGTTTATACTTCTGTTTGGTATTTTCTGATGCTTATGTATTGGTTCGACATAGTAATTGATGTTACTTGACTTGGTGATCTGCCATGTTTACCCTTTTGTTTATACTATTGTTTGATGAAGGAATATGGCTCAACTTATGCTATCTGTTTAGTTGACTCGTTTAGTTTGTTATGCTATATTCTTGTTTAGCTGTTTCATTTTAATTATAATGCTCGTATAGTATTTCCTACCTATACCTGTGACCGACATGCTTATACTTCTGTTAGTATCACAGCTTGTTATGATATTTATTATGTTTATTAACTGGTAATTTTCTGACTTGTGTGACTGCCATGCTTACATTCTTTTCCGTTAATTTGGCCTGATTATAGAATTCTACTTAAATTATGTATATCTGATTATCTGATTTGTTTGTTTTGCCATATGTATGTTTAGTTGATCCGCTGACTGATATGTTTGTTCACTGTTTGGTTACTTGTTTTGATTATGATACTGTTCGCCAACTCCTATATGATTATATTTCGATACTTGTATGTTTGGTTATTTATATAAGCTTATATTTGTTCAATGATTTGCTTCTTTACTTTGCTTGGGTCTTCTTTGATTTCTGTTCCTTCTGTATATCTATTAATATTGTGTTCTGCAGGTTCCTTATTGACTCATAGACTCATTGTGCTCATTCGTTACGACTTTGTTATCAGTCTCCTTTGATTCGTTTTGTACTTTTGATTATGTTTAGATTTTGTTTTGTTATATCTGTTCACTGGGCTTTTTAAGCTCAGCCGCATTTCTTTTCCATGCGGCAGGTACCAAGTGGGATGCTGGGATTTGATGGGCTGAGAGTAGGAGCATTTGAGTGAACCTACCCTAGTTCCCTTATCATTTTGGACTCATTTGGAAGAACATTTGTTTTGATAATTCATTTCTTTTAGACACATTGGATTATGTATTTTACCTTTGTAAGTCATTCGTTTATATGACTTAGTATTTTATTTATTAAGACTTCCGCTTGCATTTTTATTAGCATGTTCTGATATGACTCCATAATGTGACATTCGGACCCTTTTCGGGTTGGGGTGTTACATAAACATCACAATACTTGGAATAAAATAAAAACATTACAAAGACAGCTAAAAATGTAAACTGTTGGGTTCAGTAAATACCCAAACCCCTTAATCTAGGATTTTAATAGAAAATAACCTAAGTGTTTAGACCGTTAAACACTAACAGGTCACTGAGTGCATAGTCTCTCAGTGAGCCATCTTCAGATACTCAGTATGAGGCGAAGAAGAAGTCTCTCCACTCAGTAAGGCGGAACTTAAAGGGTGAAGACTGAGTCAAGAAGAAGATGGTGGATTCAGTGAGTGATGACAATAACTCACTGAATCCCTATAACTCCTCTCCAACTACTTACACTGAAGACAAACTGAAGTAGAAGACTGAAGGATATGAAGACTGAAGAATGAGAGGGCTAAGGAGGGATAAGTTTGAATCAGATAAGACGAAGTCCTTATCAACCAAAGTCAACTTTCCCTGAATGGAAAACGATCAGGCTCAGTGTCATCACTGACCTTTGGAAAGCAGTCTTGTCTCTTACCTAAAATTGTCTTTGTAAACAGAGACAAAATACATCAGTATTTTGTCTTCTGTAAATTGTCTGTTTGTCACTTAGGAAAGAGTTAAAACTCATACTTGTATAAATAGCATAAGAGATGGAGTGAAAGATTTAAGCTTGTGAATTGTAAAAACACACACACACGCAAGCCATCTTTCACTCCTCCAAATACAACTTAATCCCTGAGATAGCTCAGTGGGTACTTGTAGTTGTGCTCATACTTAGCCTGAGCTTCGTGAGGAGTTACCAACCTTTGTCATTTCAATCCCAAGTACTATTCAACAAGTACTTGGGTAATGTATTCTTGTTTAATTTATATCTAATAAAGAATATTATGTTGAAAATTATTCAGTGTGTTTTACTTACATCTTATCAGTCATAGATTCACTATTAACTTGTTTTTAATACTTAAAACTGTTTTACGATAGTGAATTGGGAACAACAAGTGGTATCAGAGCGAGGCTGATTATAAATTTTTTTTAAGCCGCTCTAAAAACGTTTTTAAATCAGGATCCTTATGGCTGAAATTGATGTACCCCAACTAGTCGATAAAAAGGGTGGATCTTATTCAGATGTTGCCCCTAGACTTGAAGTTGGTAAATTCAACAGATGGAAAAAGCGTATGCTTTGCTATTTGATTGAGATGGAACCTTGTTATATCAAGTGTATAAATGAAGGTCCATTTATCCCAAAGACTTCTGAAGGTTTGCCGAAACCTGAAGCTCAGTGGACTCAGGACGAGAGGAGAGTGGTTAACCAGGACCAAAGACTCAAAAGTATCATCATATCATGTCTTCCTGATGATATTATGGAGTCAGTTATAAGCTGTAGTACAGCTAAACAAACATGGGATGACCTAGTTCATAGCCATGAAGGCCCATCTGATACAAAGAAAAACAGGATAATGGACCTGAAACTTGAGTATAACACCTTCAGGGCTAAAGACTCAGAAACTCTGTCTCAAACTTACACCCGATACAAAACTCTTTTAAATGAACTGTCAAATGATGGTGTTAAGTTGTCCAAACATGAAATCAATGTTGGTTTTGTCAATAGTCTCCCTAAGAAGTGGCTAAATTTCTCTCAGGGACTTAGGAATGCTAATCATATCCAGAATCTTGAACTTCCTGAAATTTATGGGAAATTTGTCTATGAGGAAAACCTCATCAACAGACGATACCCTGGCTTAAAAAAGTCTCAGGAAGTCAAGAAGTCCCTGACCACCACTTCAACACCAATATCAACTGCTTTCTATTCTAACAATGTGGTTCAAGATTTCCACGAAAATTCTGATGATGAGCCTGATGAGAGATCAAGTGAGGAGTACCTAAATGACCTGAACGTTGAATTTCAGGAAAGGGCACTCCTTGCTAACTCTCGGAGGTTTATAAAAAGAAACAAAGGTTTTTCAAATGCTAAAGCAAATGAGGACACTGAATGCTTTAAGTGTCACAAAAGAGGTCATTTTGCAAAAGACTGTTTTTCAAAAACAATTTCTGAACCCTCTTATAAACCATCAGGGTCAAATCAGTCATCAGGATTTAGCAAATTTCAACCAAAAATCTATCAGTCTCATCAAAACTTTCAAAACAAATCTGATCAAAACAAAACCGTTGATTTTGAAGCTAAGTATAGGAAATTCAAAGCTAGGCTTGCATTTCTTGAGGCCAGTCCCTCAGAAACAACAAAAAGTGTTCAATCTGTGCAGGTTAAAAACAAAGGCCTTGTTGCTGAAACCTTCGACTGGGATGAAGAGCCAGTCTCATCTGATGATGAAATGGTGCATGTCAGTGCACTGATGGCCCACTCAGAGGAAGACAAGCTAGCTGTTGGGAAAAATCATGCCAGGAATGGAGAATGGGTCAACATCACAATGAAGAAGGTAAATATTCTACTTTCTATGGATGATGACTCTGATTGGCAGTCTTATATGAACTATATCAATGTTGACCTTAAGTTTGTAGAGGAGCAATGATTAAATCTTTTTTCTAAGTACAACAAGTTAAGTTTTGAATTGAACAAGTGCAGGGATGAATTACTTCTGTTAAAACAAGCTAAGCTTGAGGTTGTTACTTTACAAATTCAAAACACTGAACTACTCAAAAGAAATCAGGCTCTTCAAGATGAACTAAAAAGGGAAAAAGAAATCATTAAAGGTTGGACTGCTAAAATCCAAGGGTCTTTGATGCTGTGGGAGCCCCTAGTAGCAAAAAGAGAGTCATAGGTAAAAATCATCTCCCTGACTTTCACAACAAAGACCAGAGTCCCAAACCATTTGTGTCTGGTGGCATGATTACCAGTATGTTGACGATTCCCAAGCCCAGTGATTGGATTGAATGGGTTAATCCTAAGAGTAAGCTTCCAAATTTTGATTCTGGAAGAATTTTGGAGACTGAAAGTCAAGCTCTAAAGAGCATGCTTGGACTCCCTGATGTGGCCAGTAGTACTGAACAAATCTCTGAGTCTGAAGCTGAATCTCAAGCACCACTTCCACCCCTGGAACCTCTTCAGGGTGCTGCTCCTAGCTCTGAGCCTACTCCATTACAATACAATCCACACTCACCTAAAGAAAGGTCTGGACTTGGTAGAACCATCCTGAAAAGACCATCAAAACCAATTAACAAGAATCTACCCCCACTGAGACTTCCACATCCTCTGTCCCTACTGAAGCTGACTAAATTCAGCAACTGACTGAACTTGGAATCCATCGAAAAAGTCCCTGAATCAATCAAGGAAACAAAGTCAGCTTCCTCTAGTTCCTCTAAGTCAAAAGCCACCACCAAACCCAAGCAGAAGTGTGATCTATGCCACTATACCAGTCATACCACTGACAACTGTTATAGAATCCTTTTTTGTATGATCTGCAAAAAGGATGATCACAAAACTTCTGATCACTTACAATATGTAAGTAAAGCAAACTATACCAAAGTTGGTCATCAATATGCTTCAACCTCCAAATCTGCTCAAAAGTTTAGAGCAAAACCCTTTCCTCCTTACCCACACTGTGGCTTTAATGATCATCATCCTAATGATTGTCTCATGAACACATGCTGTGATATATGCGAAAATCCAGCTCATGAGACATCCCAGCATGACATTGTCATCCAAGCAAGGAGAAGTTCCAAGCAACCAAGAATCACTGAGTCCTCCTCAGTCTCCAAATGCAAAACCTGTGGTAGCACAATGCACTCAACCACTGACCATGAGTCAATTGCCAAATTCAAACAGACCTTTAAGCCCAAGCCCACTAGTATGTGGCACAAGAGACTCTCACACATGAATTTCAAAAACATCAATAACTTGGCAAAACAAAACAAGGTCCTTGTCTTACCATCATTGGTTTTTGAAAAAGATAAACCATGCTCAGCCTGTGAAAAAGACAAACACCAAAGAGCATCTTTTAAAACAAAACAAAAAAATTCAATCAAAAGCTGCCTTCACCTCCTGCATATGGATCTCTTTGGACCAGTCAGTCCTAGATCAATCCAGCATGAGAAGTATACACTTGTCATTGTTGATGAGTTTTCATCAGGAACATTGAAAACCAGAATGACATTACTGTTAAACAAATCAGGACTGACAATGGTACTGAGTTCATAAATGAAGAGCTTGAGAGTTTCTGTGATGAAAAGGGAATCTCCCAAAATTTTCATCTCCTTACACCCCTGAACAAAATGGGGTAGCTGAATGGAAAAACATAACTCTCATTGAGGCTGCAAGAACCATGTTAAATGACTCAGCTCTATCAAAACATTTCTGGACTGAAGCAGTCAAAACAACCTGTTACACTCAAAATAGGTCTATCATTGTCAAAAGACATAACAAAACCCCATATGAGATATTCAAAGGTAGACTTCCTGATATCAGCTATTTTCATGTATTCAGATGTCTTGTGTGTATTCATAACCACAAGGATCATCTAGGCAAGTTTGATGCTAAAGCTAATGATGGATACTTTCTGGGTTACTCACTGATCTCCAAAGCCTTCAGGGTATTCAACACAAGGAGACAACAAGTTGAGGAAACCTTTCATGTCACCTTTGATGAGTTCAGAAAGCATCAGGTTCACCAACACCTCAGTGGAGGAAACATGAATTGATAACTCATTAAGATATCCTCCTGATGAGTATGACACTGAAATCAATTCCTCATACCAAGCTGATGCTGACATCTCATATTATGTCTTACCTCACAACCTGCCCCAACCAACTATCAGTGAATTCATTGATAATCAATCAGTCCCTGTTGGGATAGGTAACACTGAAACAAATGTTCTTAATGATTTTGTGGCTCATGCACCTGAACTCACTCCTGAGTCTCCAGTGACCTCTTCAAGCCTAGATCCTAGACCACAAAGTAAGTGGACAAAATCTCAGGACATTGAGCTTGTAAACATCATTGGTAAACCCACTGAGGGCATGCTCACTAGAAGCATGGCTGCTAAGTTAACTGCAGCTTCAGCCAATGAATGTCTATATGTTGATTACCTATCAGATATAGAACCTAAAAGTGTCACTGAGGCTCTAAAACACCCAAGCTGGGTTCAGGCCATACAAGAAGAACTTCAACAGTTTTATAAAAACAAGGTCATGACCTTGATCAAATGTCCTCAGGATGTCATTGTCATAGGAATGAAGTGGGTTTTCAGAAATAAAACTGATGAAAATGGCACTGTCGATAAAAACAAAGCCAAACTTGTAGCCAAAGGTTACAGTCAACAAGAAGGCATTGATTATGATGAGACATTTGCTCCTGTTGCAAGAATGGAAGCCATCAGGATCTTCCTTGCATATGCTACCTACATGAACTTCAAAGTTTACCAAATGGATGTAAAAAGTGCATTCCTAAATGGTGAACTCAAGGAAGATGTGTATGTTCAGCAATCTCCTGGCTTTGAGAGTAGTGAATTCCATGACTATGTCTGCAAGCTTGATAAAGCCCTTTATGGACTAAAACAAGCTCCCATGGCATGGTATGAAACTCTCTCAGCATTCCTGATTCAAAACAAGTTTGTCTGAGGAAAGATAGACAACACATTGTTTATCTACAGGACAAAACAATATGTGATACTGGTCCAAGTATATGTTGATTACATCATATTTGGCTCAACAAACTACACTCTTTGCAAACAGTTTGAAAAACTGATGACAAAGAAGTTTGAAATGAGCATGATGGGTGAACTCACATATTTCCTTGGACTACAAATCAGGAAAACTGATAAAGGAATCTCCATCAGACAAGAGAAATACACCAGAAATCTCTTGAAGAAATATGAGATATCTGACTGTGCCTCAGTGAAGACACCAATGGTCCCTCCTAACAACCTTGGACATGATCTCACTGGCAAATTAGTCAATCAAACCCATTTCAGAGGGATGGTTGGCTCACTGATGTATCTCACTGCTTCCAGACCAGACATACAATTCTCAGCCTGTCTAATAGCAAGATATCAGTCCAATCCTAAAGAATCCCATCTCACTGCAGCCAAAAGAATACTAAGATACCTGAAGGGAACTCCAAGCCTTGGACTCTACTAACCAAAGTGCCCAGGGTTTGACCTCAAAGGTTATTCTGATTCTGATTATGCTGGTTGCAACATGGACAGAAAAAGTACCTCAGAGTCCTGTCAATTTCTTGGAGGAAAACTGGTTTGTTTGAGTGCTAAAAAGCAACAATCAGTGGCTATTTCTTCAGCAGAAGCTGAGTATGTTGCTGCTGCAGGATGCCGTGCCAATGTATTATAGATGAAAAGTCAACTCAGTGACTATGACATCCACTACAAAATGGTACCCATCTTCTGTGACAACACTAGTGCCATTGCTATCTCCAACAACCCTGTCCTTCACCAAAGAACCAAACACATTGATATCAGATATCATTTCATCAGGGACCACATAATGAAAGGACACATAGAGCTTCATTTCATCCCTACAGAATATCAACTTGCTGATATCTTCACCAAACCCTTGGATGAACCGACCTTCAGGAGACTGAAAGCTGAATTGGGAATGCTAGACATTGAAAGTCAGCAACCTGAAAACCAATCCCAATCTTAGTAAGTTTTCCCTAAAATGGTTCATCCTCCCTGTACAAAACCTCAAAAATAACCCTCTCAATGAATGAGTAAGACTCATTCAGGGACCCTGACTCTTGATATTGAGCATTGAATGAGTAACTAAATGCACCAAGTATTAGTTACTTAAATGTCCTAGGTTGGTAAACACACCAATTAAATATAGGAATATCTGTCTCTCTATCTTACTGTCAAGGGTCCCTCAAACTTACCCAATCCCACTTGGCATTAAATGCCCCCTCTCACATGAAATATCTTATTGATATTTTATTGTTGCAAAATGCACTTTTACTGTGCAATGCAACTGTTCCTTGAAAATCAGGATTTTACAGCGGGTAGTGGAGTGGTGGCATTAAATGTGGAAATCGAAACGTTTTCAAAAACTAACTTTACAAATCCACATTTATGCATAAACTACCCCTCTCATCACTCTATAAATACCCCTCACAAAATCATCAAAACACACACAAAGTATTTCTGCAACAAAACGCTGTCAAAATACTCTTTCAAACCCATAAATCTTTGTGTTATTCAAACTGTAAAGATCGTTGTAACTCTTAGACTAGGTCTAATATTATATCTAGGAACACATAATAATGAAAGCGGAATATTCAAACATAGAATCAACATTATTATGAACAAGGTTTTTCATTATCATAAACTAACTAACTAACTATAATAAAGATCAAAGACTTGATCTAATACTAACTAAATAAACCCTAGGCATTTTCCCTACGCCTAGGTTCCCACACACACACACCTTTAGACGTCTACATCTTGTACGTACTTTAAAACTAATGACCCTATGTCTCTTTATATACTAGAGACATCTAGGGTTTACAAGATGAATCATAATATAATTAGGAAACTAAATATTCTTTTAAGCATATCTTCTAGAATCTTCCAAATCCTCCATCTTTTTGTAGTTTCTCTTCTTGTCACTTTTAGTCCTTCATGTTTCATTCTTCTTGTTTTGTATCATCAAATCTATAATAGACCCAACAATATTCCCCTATTTGATGATGACAAAACAAACACAATTCTTGTACGAACTTCCCTAGACGAAGTAGCAGAAATTGAGATAATTAAATCTCACCATGAATGAAACAATCTTGTCTTCCATGCTTCCCCTTGACTTGAACATGTCACTCAAACATCTCTTCCCCTTTTTGTAATTATCCAAATAGGGAACGTATGCAAATAATGATCTTGACCACCACGAACCAATATCATACTTCCAATCTAAGACTTCCAATGCTTCAAATCGCCCACCATTACGCACCATAAGAAAAATGGATCCAAAACAGTAGAAACTGCAACTAGCAGTAGTAATAATGATCAACAATAGTAAAAATCAAACACTTCCCCTTGAGTGATGCATGTACATCAATGATTCTTCAAAATCTGTAGACTTTATGTAATGATTACTTGTGAAGAAAACCGAGTATAACGAATTTGATGAAGAAGTAGAATTTCCCAAACTTGTGTCTTAAATCTTGTACTATCTACGGAACTCCATACTTATACGAACCAAATATAAGTAGACCGCAATCCCTTGACAAAAATCCTCAACTAGTATGAGACACTGAGCACTACAATGTAACTCCTTTAAGTGATAGCCAATGTGTGCATAGAGCATCATAAGAAAAATCACACATTGCTAGATTCATCAAGCTATATGATAAGAACACAAACCTGTGAAACTCAACTACAACATCAAATAAATGATGTTCAACCTTCTTCGTAATCAATTAATCTATAAAAATCAAATACGAGCCTTTTTGAATCTTTTAAGAACATAAATCCAAACTCCATGTGTGTGTGAACAATAACCTGTGTGTGTGTGTCGTCCAAAAACCATAACAATATGCTCGACTTCCCCTTAATTCCAAATCTCCTCGTAATAAACCATTATACTGCCAATCCAAATAAATTTTGCCATGCAAAAACCTTGAGCAGTACTTTGAGAAGAATCAGTACCTTAAGCAGTACTTTAAAAAGAAGCAGTACTTTGAACATAAACAGTACTTTGAACAAAATAACCTTACTGGTTCATATAAATATCAGTACCTTCAATCAATATCCAATTCACCAGTACTTTCATCAAACACCAATATTTTCATCAAACAACAGTACTTTAAAAACTCCAAGCAGTACTTTGCATCCAATGAGCAGTACTTTAATTCAAGAGCAGTACATTCATCCTAATGAGCAGTACTTTCGTGTCCAAGAGCAGTACTTTCGAATTCCAAGCAGTACTTTCGTGTCCAAGCATTACTTTGCTTGTAGGGGACCAATAACGCATAGCAGTACTTTGAAAATACACAGCAGTACTTTCAGCAGTACTTTCACATAAAAGCTCAGATGGAAGATCCCTTTAGTGGAAAGTTAGATAAGTATATAGAGAACATCCACCAAAACTTTCGTCACGATCCAACGGTTAACGAAAAAGTTATGATCGTTTAAAAACAGTGATGTTGTAACCTTACGAAAAATCAGCAGCAGACTTCGACAGCTTATAACTTTTGATTGAGAGCTCCGATTGACAATCCCTTCAGTGAGATTAAAGATAGATATACCAAGATGCTCCAGTTCAAATTTTAGCTCGATCCAACGGTTTAATAAAAAGTTATGCCTTCTGGAAAACAGTGCTGCAGAATTATTACGAATTTTTGACAGCTTCGAATTTTTCTTCCTTCTTCTTCAAGAAAACCTTGTAGATCCCTAGATATCACGAGCCCCAGGCTCTGATACCACATGTAAAGATCGTTGTAACTCTTAGACTAGGTCTAATATTATATCTAGGAACACATAATAATGAAAGCGGAATATTCAAACATAGAATCAACATTATTATGAACAAGGTTTTTCATTATCATAAACTAACTAACTAACTATAATAAAGATCAAAGACTTGATCTAACACTAACTAACTAAACCCTAGGCGTTTTCCCTACGCCTAGGTTCCCACACACACACACACCTTTAGACGTCTACATCTTGTACGTACTTTAAAACTAATGACCCTATGTCTCTTTATATACTAGAGACATCTAGGGTTTACAAGAGGAATCATAATATAATTAGGAAACTAAATATTCTTTTAAGCATATCTTCTAGAATCTTCCAAATCCTCCATCTTTTTGTAGTTTCCCTTCTTGTCACTTTTAGTCCTTCATGTTTCATTCTTCTTGTTTTGTATCATCAAATCTATAATAGACCCAACACAAACCTTTTTCTGAAAAATCTTCTCTGTAAACATTTACAAAAGTTTTTCATCACAAACTTGAGAGATTTAAAACTCTTTGATTGTTCTTGTCAAGATATGTTTTTTCAAAACCCTAAAACCTTTTCATGGAAATGGCAAGAACACAATCTCTTCAGTTTGCACCACAGTGGGTAGGGGATCTCAGTAACGTTGAATTTAAAACCAATAATGTCATAGGAAATTTTGAATACCCACAAAATGTCCCAGCCTATAAGGACATAATGAAATTTTTGTTCAACTGCCCACTGAAAACGGCCTTTGTTCAGTGTCCCTCTATACTGTACCAAAACCTCCTCAGGGAGTTTTGGGCAACAGCCATGGCCTATGACCCGTCACCCTCTACAAATGAGACTGACCTACGACCACTGAGGGAGTATCTCATTAAATTCAGTGTTTTCAATGGGGAACAATCAGTCACCCTGGACTATAAAACGTTTTGTACTGCAGGGTTAGACTAGAATAAAGGAGTCTATGTTGCCCATCCTGAACCCTCCACAGTGAAGGATGGTGTTGGATCGATGTACTCTAACCAAACTAACTATATAACTTGTTAAGGGTTTAATAACCTCGGATAAATCCTAAGTTATTAACAATGAAACACTGAGCAAACTCTATTAAGTATGCGGAATTTACTTAACAAAGCTAAGAAGAATTAACTTTAACTTTCAATGATATTATTAATAACACTAAATCTGCTTGTTATGCAGATTCTTTAACAACTCTAAAACTCTAATATCGTACTTTTCTGAAACTCTAAAAACACGTAATCTCTAATGCCAACCTAGGGGTCCTTTTATAGGCTTAAGGATAACCCTAGTCGGTTTACAATTTGTAACCTTGTACGACAAGTAATACTATACTAATCTAAGAACATTCTAGAATTTACACATTAATCCTTAACGTCTTTGCATAGCAGTCCTTTAAGAATGCAGTACTTTGATGAATGAGCAGTACTTTGACTTTATACTTAGCAGTACTTTGACTTCTTCAGCACTTTGACTTTCTATATCCCAATAACCTCCCCTAACTTGAATTCTACTTGCTTGACTTCAAGTTCCTTTGTATATTCAGCTTCAACATCTTTGTCTTCAAGAGAGATTGTGACTTTATCTTCAAATTTTTTCTTTGTAGATTCTGTGCTTATATCATCATCATCAAAGTAGTCTTTATCTTTGTAATTCTTTTCAGCAACAATCAGCAAGCTCCATCTTCTCAACTACTCAGCAACATATGACAATTTGTACATTAATTCAGTTAAGTTTCAGTATATTCTCATCACTTCCAGGTGTGTAAACTCCTGTGAGAGGTGAATCATTGAAATTGAATGGATTTTGATGTCTCTTTACCAAAGCCATTAACTCTGGAGTAGCCAAATGTTTAGGTGTGTAAGACCATGGTACATTGATAACCATATGATTTTTAGCAAATCATCAGCTATCAACATATTTGATTTGTCTTTACCAAAAGTTGTACCCTTTTGGACTAGTTAGTTCTTGCAATCATGGTGAACTAATTACCATATAAATTGTTTTTCCACAGCCTTTACCACAAACCATTTTCTTGTGGGCTAGCCAACTCTTTACATTTGCTGATATGGTGAGTTGATTACCATACAACTTATTAGCAAGTTGTCAACTATATAACGGATTTGAGATATCTTTACCAGAGCCGTTTGCTCATGGATTAGCTAGTTCTTTTGTAAACATGGTGAACTGATAACCTAATGTTATAACCATCTCAAAATTCCATTTGTTGCTTTTAACTTTTGTGTCAAAAATATTCTTTACTTAACAAAAGTTTTTCTTTCAAAACATTTACTGGTTTATGCTGCAAGCAGTACTTTGATTAAAGTACTATTTGTTCCAGCAGTACTTTGGATAAAGTACTTGTTTTTCAAAAATTTATATATTGTAAACATCATACCAGTATTTTATGCTTCATCCTCAGCCTTTGTCCATTTGATATATAACTCAATGACCATCAAGGCTGTGTCATTCTCTTCTTCAACCTCCATTCCATGATCCAGCATCCTTCTCATGAGATCTCTTGTTAAGGGATATCTTCTTTCTGCTAGCATGTGAACCATTGTTCCATCTTCCAACTCTAATGCATGAACTCCTGATTCTTCAAAGAATCTCCAGCTAGTAATCTCCCAGTTTTCTTGATTCTGCCAGAGCCCATCATTGCTTGTTTCTTTAGTCTCAAAAATGGTAGTCAGATCTCCTAGTAAGACTAATCCAACTCCACTAGATGGAATGTGTTCAAAATATTCTTGAACTAGTTGGTACAGTTGAAAAAGATTTGCTCTATCAATGATGTGCAGTATGTCCCATAGAAAATTGAAGACTCTTAAGCTTTCATCCTCTCTATGAAACATCAAATAATCACCATCATTTGATTTTACAACTTTAAAAGCAACCATCTTGTTCTTCTTTACTGCAACATCTTTTGATTTTGGAATCTCAAAGTCGACAACTCTTATGTAATTCCTTAGTTCATCAACTGTATCTGATCTCAGCTCAATATTCTTTGACTTTTCTTCAGTTTCAGTTGTTCTTTTTCTCTTCAAGCTTCTTTTCTTAAAATCCTCCATGTGCTTATCATCCTTGAATGAAACAATGCTTTCAACTTACTTCTGATAAGCTTCCCTTACAGCATTTTACAAATCTTTCATCTCAAGATGATTTAGCCTCTGTAATCCAGTAAATCCTTGACCTTTTAAGTAAGCCATCATTGCATTTCTTTCTTTAGCTTTACTCATTGGTCTTCTAGGTAAAACTGGTTTTTCTGATATATCAGCCTCAGCATTCAATTCATCTTGTAATTTCTTGGTTGCTTCTTTATTCTTAGCTTCTTCAATAGCAACTTCAGCATCAAATTCAGCTTGTACCTTTTTAGCAGCTTCTTCATTCTTAGCCACTTCAATTGATAGCCACTTCAATTTCTGCCAAAGTCAGCTTGTACCTTGTTTCCACCAGCTTACCTTTGCCTTTATCTTTTGGATCTATAACTGGTTGAGAAACTTGTTGTTGTTCTTCAGTAACACCAGGAATGCTAACACCTCTTGGTCTTGATAAATTCTGCAATATTTCAACAACTTCTTCATCCACAACTTCAGTGTGCTCAACCGTAGGTGTATCAACCTCCTCTTCGTGTAGAATAGTAGAGGGACCAGCTTCATCATCAAAGTTTAAAATTCTTGGTGTTATTTGTTCTTGTCTTTGAATACTTTTAAAATCAGTACTTTGATCACCAATATTTTCAAGTTCAGTACTTTGAATATTTAACTCTACTTCAGTACTTTGAGGTTCATTCTCCTTTTCTTCATATAGTTCAGCATCTTCTTTCAAATTCTTTTCTTCTAAATTCCTCCCCAATTGGATAGAAGAATGTTGAGGAACCTTTTTGCCTGAAGAAGGCTTCTTAAAACGCCTTCTCTTCTTCTTTTCAGCTTTGACCCATAACCTGTGATGTTTAACCAAGGGCCAAACAGACTTCTTGAACTTTCTAAACTTGATCTTCAATAAGGCTATTTGAGCAGCTTGAGCCTCAGTTGTTTTCTTCAATCTGACTAACTCCCTTGTGAGAACATAGTTATCCATCACTTCTCCTTCAGGGGGTATATCAGTTGCATTTCCTCTAGAGGATGATAAGGGAATAGGAACATCTTGTTCTGGTGACGCAATTGTTGGGTCCAATAAATTGACCCAATCACCCTGAACAAGATTTGAAAATAAAATAGCCTAACTCACTAAATAAATAGTGAGTGACTCAATGATAAAGAAATCAGTGAGTGTTGTTCAGTGCTCTTTACTTACTGATACGGTGTCAGTAAGTAAAATATATGAGCTACAAACAACACCAGTGACACTGAGATTTTGACAAATGTCTCAGTGATCCTGAAGACCTATCTCTACATACAGACTGAAAAATATTGGGTGGAACTTCCAAGAGAAGAAGTCAAACAAGTACAAGACTTTACCAAAGAAGTGGGAATATTGTATGACACATTCAAAAGAATGGTTGGTGCTATTCCAAAAGAGGAAAGATGAAGATGGACCACATGATGGATGACATCTCACCTACCACCACATGTTACATCCCACCTACCACCTCAAGTCTTTGTATTTTTCCTATATATATGTTTGTATTGTAATAGAGATATGTATGCATTCTAAACAAACACAATACATAGTATTAGTTGTTAGGATCATCCTCTCATTGAAACACAAGCATAGCTTGGATCAATGAGAGTTTATTTGTCATTCAATGAGGATAATATACCGAGATTATCCCCATAAAAAGTTGAGGATGTTATCATGTAGTCTAGTTGGTATTGAGAAATCTTGTATTAATTGTTCTTCATTATTAATGAATGTGTTCTTTATTTTTATCAAGATTTTCTCAATTATTTGGACCAACAAGTGGTATCAGAGCCAGGTTGATTATTCTCATGATCCAGATCCGTTCATAGACTGCTGATAACATTCTTAATAGTCAAATATCAAGTGTGAAACCTTCAAAAACTGCTACTGTTGTTGCATTTTTTGAGGGAGAGAAAGACACTGATATTGACTAAATGACAAAAACCCACCTGAATAACCCACTGATTGAAATAATCAGTAAAAAGCAACCCTTTACCCACCAAACAAAACCATATCTTCACTCATATCCATACATATCCCAACACACACACACAAACCCAGATCTAGATCTATTTCACAAAAAAATCCCAGATCCGGAGTTACAAAGAATGGATCTATCACTATCATCAAAAAAAAAAACTAATCTAAACCCAGATCTATCCCTCACCTCACAAATTCTAGTCAAACCGATCTCACATCTAAAATCAAACACCACATAAAAACACAAATATCATCACTCAAAATCGATAATCTTCAAAATACACCGAAAACAACAAAACTCACACACTCATAAATAATCACAGATCTCAAAAGAAGAGATCAAACACAAAAATCATTCCAGTCAAAAATCATATCATAACCCACCTCCCACCAAATCCACTCTCGATAACACAAATATCAACACACCATCACTCTCATCTCTATAACTGTCATGGTCAAGCGGAAAGACGGCAGAAACAAAAAGGATTGGGTTGAGTCGGTTTTGGAAAGGTTGAGTTGGATTTGATGGGTTTCAGACTCGGCAGAAGATGTCACTAATAATGATGAGTCAGGTTGAATTCCAAGTGGGTTTCAAGTTGATGTGTGGGTTACTTATTCTAAATCGGATTTGTGTTTGGAACTTGGGTCATTAATAATCTGTGTGTGGGTTGCTAATGATCAGTGTGGCAAATGGGTGTATCGAGTTAAGGATTTTTGGACTGAGACTGAAAAGGATACTGATTGATAAGTGTGATATAAATCAGTGTCCTCGCGGCTCAGGGAGTGATGAAGACGGGTAATGGGATACTTGAGTATTCAAGAATACGAATGTGGTGTGAATGTATGTTGGAGTTAAGCTTTTGTAAGCTAGTGTCATGACTCAGCGTGTTAATGATTCAGGGGATAGTTAGTTTTTTTTAAAGATGATGGAGATTATTGTTGAAGAGAGATGGGAGGTTGATTTGGAAAACATGGGTTGGCTCAGTGTGTAAACTGATTGTGATGTGAAGATGAGGTTAGCTGATAGTTGTGGGAGCATATCAGTGGATAAACAAAAATTACTCTCACTCACTGAAACCTGTCACGGGTCACTCAATCTGACAACCATAACTTTCAATCCTGAAACCGAACATGAAACCACCTTCATTAAACCCTGAAGGTGAACCTGATGAGCGAATTTACGCAGCGGAAGTGAGGGTGTGTTAAATGGGCTGAAAGGATTATCAAGGAGTGTTGGAATGTTTTTCAGGCAAAGCCTGAATAGGCTAAAGTGGTGTGTTTTTCAGGGTTCGGGTACAAATCAGGCTAGCTAATGGTGGTAAGTGTCTGAGTTGCGCATCGGAAGCGTGAAGGGCCCATAACCCAAGTTCCTAAAACCCGAGCCACTGAGCTCGTAGTGACTAAGACCGAGTCACTAAAAATGAGAACCCGACACCTGATAACCAGAGACCCTGGTGGTGTCAGTAAGCGTAATAGATTAATATATTTAGGCTTAGCCTAAAATGAAATGTAATGCTTATCACTTACCTGGGAAATTCATGTTGTAACTGAGGGTGGACAATGACACTGATGTATCAAATTGAACCAGGTCCTTAATTGTATCTTGTAAGAGGGTGGTGGACACTGATGAATCAAAGTGAACCATGTCCCTCAGGGTCTGAAAGAGGAAACTGAACTCTCAAAACTGAACCCCTTGAACCTTCTTGAACCTGAGTAGTGAACTCAGGTCAATGAACCCTTCAAACCCCCTGGTCACTGAACCCCAATGTCACTGAACCTGGTTATTGAACCTCCTGTTACTGAACCTAGTCACTGAGACTTAAAGGATCATACAGCCTGAACCTAGGTTCTGAACCCCGATCACTGAACAAACATGAACCCTCAGACTGAACCCTCAGTCTCATACCTTTTACCAAATCACTTTTAAGCTATTTGTATATTCAAATAGGGGGAGACTGTTGGGTCCAATAAATTGACCCAATCACCCTGAACAAGATTTGAAAATAAAATAGCCTGACTCACTAAATAAATAGTGAGTGACTCACTGATAAAGAAATCAGTGAAGTTGTTCAGTGCTCTTTACTTACTGATACGGTGTCAGTAAGTAAAATATATGAGCTACAAAAAACACCAGTGACACTGAGATTTGGACAAATGTCTCAGTGATCCTGAAGACCTATCTCTACATACAGACTGAAAAATATTGGGTGGAACTTCCAAGAGAAGAAGTCAAACAAGTACAAGACTTTACCAAAGAAGTGGGAATATTGTATGACACATTCAAAAGAATGGTTGGTGCTATTCCAAAAGAGGAAAGATGAAGATGGACCACATGGTGGATGACATCTCACCTACCACCACATGTTACATCCCACCTACCACCTCAAGTCTTTGTATTTTTCCTATATATATGTTTGTATTGTAATAGAGATATGTATGCATTCTAAACAAACACAATACATAGTATTAGTTGTTAGGATCATCCTCTCATTGAAACACAAGCATAGCTTGGATCAATGAGAGTTTATTTGTCATTCAATGGGGATAATATACCGAGATTATCCCCGTAAAAAGTTGAGGATGTTATCATATAGTCTAGTTGGTATTGAGAAATCTTGTATTAATTGTTCTTCATTATTAATGAATGTGTTCTTTATTTTTATCAAGATTTTCTCAATTATTTGGACCAACAGCAATAGGAGGAGTAGTATGGTGTGATGAGGTGGGAGAAACTGCAGTACCTTCATCAACATCAGTACCTTGTGAAGCAGTACCTTGGGATGCAGTTTCTTGAGATGCAGCACTTTGAGAAGCAGTACCTTGTGTTGAAGCAGTACCTTCTCTGTCATCACTCTCTGCAGCCTCATCACGTATTGCTTGAACAACCTCCATCATTGAAGTGGTTAATGGAGTGTTCCTTCCAGTAAACATATCACTTTTCCTAGCCATAAATGTGACGATCTTGGCTGGTTGTACACAAATAGGTAAAAGATTTGCAGGCTTTGGTACATCTGAAAGTTGTTTATTCAAGAAGACTTGAATAAGTCTCGGATACATTAACCATCTTGATCCATGAGAGATGTGAGAGAGCATTCCATCTAAGATTATCCTTGAAAAGTTAAACATACGGTTTGTAGCCAATCCTACCAGTGCAGATGCAATGTTTGAACCAAATTGCTCCCAAGAAGTACTTTTAGAACTGATACAATGAAGAAGAACATGTACCAAGTACTTCCAATGTGGACTGAACAAGGGCTTCTTGAATGTTGTTGTGTCAGCCAAAGACCCTTCATATCCAATATCTCTCAGTGTATCCCAAAGAAGCTGTTTATCAAACCTAATAGCTCCTTCTGCATCATCAAACAATAAATCTTCACGAATTGATGCTTCAGTAATCTTGATAAGCCTTCCAGCAACTTTAGCTTAAATATAGGGTTCATCATTCTCCATATGTGTCCTTGCAGTTGCCCAAAACTGTTGTATCCAGGGCTCAATTATATCAGGTTACACCAAAAGCACATAACTGATTGGGGAACCAGTTAAGAAATCAATTATGTCGTGGAAGATGACATTGGCCTCTGTTTTATCTAAATTCGCTACCATGTTATGTTTAGAAACTGTGTGTAGGTTTGCCATGGATGAGTGTTAAAGAAGATTGATTCTTGAATACGTAATGTGTGTGAGAGAGAGAAATATGGAAAAGATTGATACAAATAAAGATGAGAGGGAAAATCGGAAAGTAGTTATTTATAGGTTGGATTTGAAAAATCACAGCCCATAATAACAAAGTTACCGTTATTTGAATTTACCCCTCTTTTTGACCGTTGGAACAGTACGTTGATAAGACAATCAGTTCTTTCCACGTGCGCAGTACTTTCCAGAGCAGTACTTTCAGAGCAGTACTTTCATAGGACAAAACAGCAGTACTTTTCCATCTTGTTCTCTATAATAACAAATACTCCAAATAGGCATTGTAATGCCTCCTATTAAACAAAGCACTGGACTGTCTAACTAACTAACCAGTCCTCCCCTTAAACGTAGCTTAATAATTAATCATGCCAATGCTTACCACCAAGTGATTAAATCTTGAAACATCAAATCCTTTGGTGAGTAAATCAGCTACATTATCATCTGTATGCACCTTGACAACATTAATGAGCCTATGCTCATAACAATCTCTGGTGAAGTGATGCCTAATCTGAATATGCTTGGTCTTGGAGTGATAAACTGGATTCTTCACAATACAGATTGTACTCTCATTATCAATATTGATAGGAGTATTTTTGAAATTGAACCCATAATCCAAGAGTTGATTCTGCATCCACAAAACTTGTCCACAACAGCTTGCAGCAGCCACATATTCTGCTTCAGTAGAGGATGTTGCTGCAATTGTTTTCTTCTTACACTGCCATGAAACTAATCTTCTTCCAAGATATTGGCATCCTCTAGTAGTTGATCTTCTGTCATAGTTGTCACCTGCATAATCACTATCTGAAAAAGCTTCCAAGTGAAAAGGGGAATCCTTTGGATACTACAACCCTAACTTAGGTTGTTGTTTCAAATAACTGAAAATTCTCTTTACTGCATTCATATGAGAGACCTTAGGTGAGACTTGATATCTTGCACATAACCAAACAACAAACATGATATCAGGCCTAGATGAAGTTAAGTACATAAGACAGCCAATCATAGATGTGTACAGCTTGACTTCAACAGGTTGACCATCTTCATCCTTGCCCAATGAGTTGATTGATTTGATAGGTGTAGTGGCTGGCTTCATAGCATCAAAGTTAAACTTCTTGAGTATGTCGGAGACATACTTATCTTGACTGATGAAAATTCCTTCCTTTGACTGTTTAACTTGAAGTCCCAAAAAGAATGTTAACTCACCCATAGAACTCATTTGAAATTCATTCTGCATCAGCTGCTCAAACTCCTTAACCATGGACTGTTTGGTAGCTCCAAAGATGATATCATCAACATATACTTGAACTAACATGATATCCTTCTTGTCACTCTTGATAAACAAAGTCTTGTCTATAGCCCCCTTCTATAACCATGTTGCAATAAGAAAGTAGAGAGCCTTTCATACCAAGCTCTAGGTGCTTGATGAAGACCATAAAGACCCTTAACCACCTTGTAGACTTTGTTTGGATGTGCAGGATCTTCAAAGCCAGGAGGATGTTTGACATAAACCTCCTCTATAATAGTGCCATAGAGAAAGGCACTCTTGACATCCATTTGATATACCTGAAATCCCATATATGATGCAAAAGCAAGGAATATTCGAATAGCTTCAATTCTTGATACAGGAGCAAATACTTCATCATAATCTACTCCTTCTTCTTGTCTGTAGCCTTGTGCTACTAACCTTGCCTTGTTCTTGATGACATTACCTCTTTCATCTCTCTTGACTCTGAAAACCCACCTTGTTCCAATAACTTTCTTTCCATCTGGTAGATCACATAATACCCAAACTTCTTGAAGTTTGAATTGAAGAAGTTCTTCATGCATAGCTTCAACCCAACTTTCTTTAGATAATGCTTGAGCTATGTTCTTGGGTTCTTCTTGAGAGATAAAGCAAGTGAACAGGCATGTTTGATGATCCTTGTGATTCAACCTATTTTGTTTATAAACAAAGCTAAGTAAAGCATTGTGAGGTGTAGAAAGACCCTTAGCTTTGTTTCTTGTAAGTACACCAGAGGTAGAAGGTCCAATGATTTGACCAGTAGGATGATTCTTATGAACTCTTAAGATTGGTGTCTGTGGAACTTCAACATTTTCATCCAAATTTGTGAAATCAGCACCTTCATTGGAATTTGAGAAAATACCTTCATCATCAGTATCTTCTAAGCCAGGCATGGTAGGATCATCCAAATCATCCAAAGTGTTGTTATCAGGTGCAACAGTACTTTGATCTAAAGTACTGTTATCCAAAGTACTGTGAGAGAAATCTGCAGTCTTGTTCTTTTTCTTTGCTTCCTCATAAGCTCTTCTTTGATCATCATCATACGATTATGCTACTATATCTTGAAAAAGCACACTATTAAGCTCATCTTGAATAGCTTGATCTTCAGTAGACAATGTAGATTTTGGCTCATCAGTACCTTTGTCCTTCTCAACAGTTATAGATTCTTCATCAGGAACAACATCAGGTCTAATATTGACTCCATGAACAATGTACTGTAATTCATCGTCCTTGTGGTCTGCTTGATTTTCTTCTCTAACAGGTACATAATTCATAGAAGGAGTCAAAACCTCAAGATCAAACATCCAATCAGGACCTTTACCCTTCTGATTTTCTTGATCTTCTAAAAATTTAACATGAAGACAATCTTGAACCTTCTTGGTGACTCTATTGTATACTCTGAATCCTTTGCTATTGGTGCAGTATCCCAATAAGTATCCTTCTTCTGACTTTCCATCAAATTTGCCCAAATTATCAATTGTGTTGAGAATAGTAAGAGGGCATCCAAAAGGTTTCATAAAACAAATGTTGGGATTGATTCCCATCAGCAACTCATAAGGTGTCTTCATCTGAGGTTTGGTGACTGATACTCTGTTAAGCACATAACAAGCAGTACTTACACCTTCAGCCCAGAATTGAATAGATAGTAATCACTACTACACAAAAGGCTATAAACACCCCTAAATAGAGATTGGTTATATAAAACCCTATTCCTATGATGGCAAACTAACGGGAATGGAAGGACTTGAGATTGGTTTTCTTGAAAAAACCAGTTTTCATAATACATAAAGCATAAAAACTGGGTTTGCAGATAAAAACCGGTCTTTTTAAACAATCAAAGACACTGGTGTGTAGGTAACAACATGTCTCTATGTATTTATGTTATAGACACCGTTTTTGAAAAAAAAAACAACCGGTGTGAATATTCTCTATTTTGAACTTCCGAAAATAATGTACAAATAATTATTTTGGAGAAACATATAAAAATGGACGAAAACATATGAAAACTTATAAAAACAGATAAAAACGTAAGAAAGCATATAAAAATGGACGAAAACGCATAAAATGGATGAAAACATATAAAAAGGGATGGAAACAGATAAAAGCGGAGAAAAACGGATAAAAATACAAGAAAACGTATAAAAACGGATAAAAACATATGAAAATGTATAAAAACAGATGAAAACGGATAAAAACGTAAGAAAACATATAAAAACATACGAAAATGGATAAAAACATATAAAAACGGATAAAAGCGGAGAAAAACGGATAAAAACGTAAGAAACGTATAAAAACTAACGAAAGCGTAGAAAAACGAATGAAAACGTATTAAAATGGATGAAAACAATTAAAAACGTATGAAAACGGATAAAAGCGGATAAAACGAAAAAAATGTATGAAAATGTATATAAACGAATGAAAACGTATAAAACGGATAAAAACGAACGAAAACGTATAAAGATGGATGATGAACTATACAAACAGACGAAAACGTATAAAAAATGATAAAACGTATAATTGCGTATAAAATGAATGAAAACGTATAAAACCGGACGAAAATGGATAGAAACGTGATAACGCTACACGCGTCGTTTGGGGTCAAAGGAACTTCCTTTTCGTCGAGCAAGTTTTTCAACACCCTAGGCAGTGAACCTAATCGTTGTAGTGTAGTATTAGGGTAAGCCACGGGTATTGATATCGTTCTCTAGGGGAATAGGAATGCTAGTAAGAAGTTACTACGCTAAGGTTGGGGTTGAGGAATATTTTTTTTTTATCTTTTTATATTTTTTAGGAAATGGAAAGGTACGAATCTCGGGGTATTGGATTTGGGGGGTTGGTATTACTACCGATTACTCTACTTATCTAATTATCTAATCTAAGGTGTATGTAGTCTATGTCTAATTATTGTGTGCTCGTATGATAGTTTAAAGATGTGTTTACTTAGGTTTTACTACTCCTTAATTATCTCCTATTGGTGGTTGAATTGTCACGTCCTTATTCCTAGTTGCGTTGTGTGTCTAAGGTCGTAGGGTATGCATATGTTCCCTAACTCTTTGAACTTACCAAAGGGTCTCGTCTACAAAACCCACTAGGGATAATAAACTCTTACTCTAAGGCACTCTTTGGATGGTTTAGCTTACAACTACTCAAGGAGTCATATTCTAAGGTTCACAAAGATTCTATCAAGCATTAAGTACACAACGAATGACCTATCGCATTACTAGATCATTAATCAACTAAGATAAGAGACAACCAATCAATATTCAATAATTAAGTTTCATATTCCCTAAGCAAACACACAAGTAAATTAGCCGGACATGGAGAACATGCAAGCATACACACAAATAATCAAAGACATAATTGTATTAATGAAGTAAAACACTTATCTTGGTGTAAGATAGGGTTTGGCACCCTAAAATACTGTACAAGACAGCCTTGGTTCGGTTTAGGTTTTTACTCCAAAAGACTACACACACAATACTGAAAAATTCGGATTCTATATATAATATTACATATGCGACGGCGTCACCTTATGTTTTGTGACGCCGTCGTGTCGTCGTCATAAGGGTTTCGTCTTGGCCACGTTGGACTTGCGACGGCATCACCTTATGCTTGTGACGCCGTCCTCTTCAGCTTCTGACGCCGTCTGGATTACATCTAGGCCGTCTGAGTTGCGACGGCCTACTCTTTTATAACTTGACGTCGTCACTTGAAAATAGGAGTTTTGGCTTCTGTCCCGTCACAAAGATCTTCCGACGGCGTCGCAATTAACACCTGACGCCGTCACCTTATGTTTTCAGCAGCTTTGAGTGTCTCATGTAAGCAACTAGATAATTGAACTAAGGGTTTAGGGTGATAACAATAATGCACTAAAAGTGAGTGCATACAAGGTAGGCTAAGGCGATTTTGGTGTATATTTGGGGGTGGGGTGTAAACAATGCTCTTCATTGATATTTCGGAAAAACCAAAACATCACGAGAACCGCGAAAAGGATAGGCTCTGAGGGGTTAACTAGGGGTATCGTGTACTAAAGATGAGTACAACGCAAAGGGTGTGGGGGAATTACTCAACCGATGTGGAAGAAGTAATTATATTACGGGTATCAAACAAGGGTTATCCTAATGCCTCTTATCATTTAGCTATTCCTAACTACAAAAGTTCTAGAATCTAATATACTACCGGTTCACACTCTAAGCATTTAAGATGAATGCTTTTAATTCCTACTAATCTAAGGGCGATCCTCACATTTTGGGTGGAATTTTGGTGGTAAAGGGTTTTTTTGTGCTAGTCATGCAACTTCCTATCCGTGAGACGCTTTTGTTAAGACTAATGGCCCACTCCTATATGTCATGAAAAATTTTAAATTTCGTGCCAATATTACCCTAACCGACATTTTCTCATGGTTTATTACACAAATACAATTGGACAAAGCAAATAATCAAGGATAAGCATAGTTTCAAAGTTCCCGTTTTATTTTCCCTCCCTACACTTAAACTGAACATTGTCCCCAATGTTCCCCGAAAGTATCAAAGTTATGATAATGGAAGGTAATTAAAAACGAAAGAAACTAGTACTCCCCCGATTATCTCGGTAGGATCCGTGTGAAGTGGTGGTTAAATCCTTTCCAAGAAGAATTTATGCGTGAAAAGCTCCTTCCAATCTTATGTAACTTCTTCTTGATAAATTAAACCTGCACACTTGAAGAAACAAACGAAACCTTTGCGTAAAATCGGCGGTAATAATATATATAAGACTCGATTTAAACTAGGATATAATGCTTGTGGAATGGATGTTTACAGAATTTCTGGAAAATTAAGACCTGGAAAATTCTAAAAATTTTAAGTAGCTCAGAAAACGAGAAAAAAGTAATCTGTTGTTTTTACTCCTTCCTGACGCCGTCAGGTTGCGATCCTGACGCCGTCAGGTTATCCTGACAAAAACTGGTCTGCGATTTTCTGGAAAAAATTCTGGGAAAATTTACATCTTTAAAATCTGGAAAAAATTTCTACAAAACATCCATTATGACTCGATACAAGCATTTGGCTCGAACAAACACATAAATATATCTTTTAATGAATTGTTATTCTCATGTTTACGTTTCCTTGAAAACGTGTGTAATCCTCCCTACACTTATCCCTTATGTAAAATACCTTTATATGCAATTAAGACGAGGTTAAAAACAACATAAAGCATTTTTACAAATTTAAACATGAGAATAAACAATCAATAAAAGATATATGACACTAACAAGCAAACAATTAAGCATGGGTTGCCTCCCACGAAGCGCTTTTCTTTATTTAAGAGTCTTGTAGCTAGACTCGTAGTCGTGCTCCTACGTACCTATATAAGTAAGCCTATCCTCCACAATGTCATAAGGGTCAAACTTATCATTTAAGTTCCTAATAGTACATTCGGTTAGATATGCCTTTTCAAACTTTTCTCCATCGGGATCATAGATTGTTATCCTAATGTGCCATTCTCCATTACCGTCACTAGGCGGTCTATCCCAATCCCATTTGTGTTTAGATTTCTCAACTTTCCACCTATTCATGACAAGGTTGACGGGCAAGCTTCCTAAGAACTCGGTCATCTTCCTAAATACTAAGGCGTCCTCGAAAGGGTTCACTTCCATGTCCCTAGCCATTTCTTTTTCTTGGAAAGTTGCTTTACTAGTGAAGGCTTCATCTAGGTAAAAAGGTCTTTGGGGGCCTATGAGGTTCTTATCTATCCAAGGTCCATATCTAGAAGGCTCTCTATCCAACTTAATCTCATGTGGGATTTCCTCTTCTTTGTAGTACGTATACTTTTTGACATCGTAAATTGACCTAGCACTCCCCTCTCCTACCACTATTTTGGACATCTTACAATCGATGATGGCACTAGCGGTAGCTAAGAATCCTCTACCTACTAGTAATGGGCATGTCGGGTCCTTATTCATATCTAGCACATGGAAGTCGGCCAAAAGAGTCAACTCTCCTACGTGTACTACCATGTCTTTTATTATTCCTACAGGACGTGCAACACTACCGTCCGCTAGACCTAAGATGGTTTTCGTTGGTTATATTTTACCTAAGTTAAGGCTTCTATGGAGGGACAACGGAACAAGATTGATGCATGACCCTAAGTCGGCTAGAGCGTCGAGAGGTTTGGAAGTTCCAAGCCTACACGGAAGAGTGAATAGCCCGGGATCGTCTAACTTCTTTGGTAAATTATTTCGCACAAAAGCGGACCCATGTTTTCCAAGCTTAAGTTCTAACTCATATTTTTCTTTTAAAGCATTATAATAAGGTGCATGAGCTAAGACCTCAAGAATCGGTTTTTCTTGATGGAGTTCCTTGTACTCCTCCTCTAAACTAGGTTTGGATTCTTGGTTGACGAGTTTCTCAAAAGTAGGTTCCACCAACGGTGCAGGGCCTTGGTACCTTTTGGATGGCTTGGAACCCTTTTTGATAGCGTTTACCGAGTGAACCGTTGGGTGTGAGGGGCATGGATGTGTGTTCTCCCATGGTGAACAAGAACATGAAGTCGACGAAATCGAATTTACTTTTGGGTTCTTTATAGTATCACTTGGGAGTGCTCCAACTTCCCGTTCATTGAAGGCTTTTAAGAGGGCATCAAGCTTGTTTGTCATCTCGCTTTGTCTTTGCTTAAACTCGGCTTCAAGCTTAGTCAATCGAGTCTCTTGAGATGACAGGGATCTAGATGCAATTGCCTCAAGATTAGTGGGGTTCCCGGTGTTTAAAGAGTTGAACCTATTAGGTGGACTAGATGAGCTTTGGGGTGTGCTTGAGTTTTAGTTCCACTTAAGGTTAGGGTGATTTCTCCACGAGGGGTTGTAAGAGTTTCCTAAGTTGTTTTGTTCGGGCTTGAAAGTGTACCACTTTTCTCCCGCTCCGTCGGTACGCATGGAGGCGTAGTCCGCAAAAGCTTGTTCGGGAAGTCTTGTGCAATCACGAGTGTCATGGGGACCACTACATAACTCACAAGGTAGAGTGATTTTATTCACTTGATGTGAGGACTTAGGATTTTCGTAGGAACTCATTAGAAAATTAACTTGATCTTCAAGTTCGATCATCCTACGGTCGGAAGGTTGTGAGTTAAGGGGAGGCAAGGAGATTGTCTTAACGATTTTGGGCAGCTCACGGGGGTCATCCCAACTTTCGTTGTCATAGAGGGCGAGGTCCTCTATTATACCCTATGATTCTTCCACGGTGAGATCACTAAGTTTTCCACCGGCCGCTTGGTCAATGGATCGCTTGGTGGGGAAGTTGACATGATCATAGAAAATTTGGACTTGGAGCCAAAGATCAATGCCGTGATGAGGGACTTTATGAAGTAAGTCCTTGAATCGAGTCCATGCTTCGTAGAGAGATTCACCTTGACGTTGTTGGAACATCAAGATGTCATTCCTAAGCTCAATGGTTCTCCCCGGTGGGAAAAATTGAGCAAGGAAGCGAGAGGTAAGATCATCCCAACTTGAGATGGAGCCGGCGGGAAGTCGCTCAAGCCAATTACTAGCTTGGTCTCGTAGAGAGAATTGGAAGAGACGCAGGCGCGTGGTCTCCCGAGTAGTAGCATCAAGGTCGATGGAATCGACAATTTTAAGGAAATCCCTTAGATGCTGATTTGGATCTTCGGAACGAAGTCCATGGAATGCACATCCGTTTTGCACAAACCGGATGGTGTCGGATCGCAGGGCCGTAGTTTGGGCTTGGTCGGGAAGCTCAATGGTATTCATATAGCCTGAGTGGCTTGGTCTCGAGTATTCACCAAGAGTACGGGCTCTTGGCGGGTCAATTGGTGGTGGGTTGATGAACGGTGGGTGGTTATCACCTTCCATGATGAAAAGTGATGGGGTCACGAACAAAAGTCACGAAGAAGGGGGATAGACTAAGAGGAAGCTAAAAATGAGAAAAAAGTTTGCTTGATAGGAATCAAGTAAAGAAACCTAAACGAGGTGGACTACTAACTAGCTATTCTATTCCCCGGCAACGGCGCCAAAAACTTGATAACGCTACACGCGTCGTTCGGGGTCAAAGGAACTTCCTTTTCGTCGAGCAAGTTTTTCAACACCCTAGGCAGTGAACCTAATCGTTGTAGTGTAGTATTAGGGTAAGCCACGGGTATTGATATCGTTCTCTAGGGGAATAGGAATGCTAGTAAGAAGTTACTACGCTAAGGTTGGGGTTGAGGAAGATTTTTTTTTATCTTTTTATATTTTTTAGGAAATGGAAAGGTACGAATCTCGGGGTATTGGATTTGGGGGGTTGGTATTACTACCGATTACTCTACTTATCTAATTATCTAATCTAAGGTGTATGTAGTCTATGTCTAATTATTGTGTGCTCGTATGATAGTTTAAAGATGTGTTTACTTAGGTTTTACTACTCCTTAATTATCTCCTATTGGTGGTTGAATTGTCACGTCCTTATTCCTAGTTGCATTGTGTGTCTAAGGTCGTAGGGTATGCATATGTTCCCTAACTCTTTGAACTTACCAGAGGGTCTCGTCTACAAAACCCACTAGGGATAATAAACTTTTACTCTAAGGCACTCTTTGGATGGTTTAGCTTACAACTACTCAAGGAGTCATATTCTAAGGTTCACAAAGATTCTATCAAGCATTAAGTACACAACGAATGACCTATCGCATTACTAGATCATTAATCAACTAAGATAAGAGACAACCAATCAATATTCAATAATTAAGTTTCATATTCCCTAAGCAAACACACAAGTAAATTAGCCGGACATGGAGAACATGCAAGCATACACACAAATAATCAAAGACATAATTGTATTAATGAAGTAAAAAACTTATCTTGGTGTAAGATAGGGTTTGGAACCCTAAAATACTATACAAGACAGCCTTGGTTCGGTTTAGGTTTTTACTCCAAAAGACTACACACACAATACTGAAAAATTCGGATTCTATATATAATATTACATATGCGACGGCGTCACCTTATGTTTTGTGACGCCGTCGTGTCGCCGTCATTAGGGTTTCGTCTTGGCCACGTTAGACTTGCGACGGCGTCACCTTATGCTTGTGACGCCGTCCTCTTCAGCTTCTGACGCCGTCTGGATTACATCTAGGCCGTCTGAGTTGCGACGGCCTACTCTTTTATAACTTGACGTCGTCACTTGAAAATAGGAGTTTTGGCTTCTGTCCCGTCACAAAGATCTTCCGACGGCGTCGCAATTAACACCTGACGCCGTCACCTTATGTTTTCAGCAGCTTTGAGTGTCTCGATTCTGACTTTGGCCATTTTCTTCGTATAATCGCGCCTTTTCGTCCAAATAAGTGCCATTCCAGCATTTTGCCTTCAAGAGACCTAAAAAGTGAAAAGGAACGATATTAAGCAATAACGGATACAAAAGTGATCAAATAAGGGCTTAAACGACCCCTCAAAAAGGTACCTTTTAAAACCTTATCAAAACGTATGAAAACGTATAAAAACGAACAAAAACATATAAAAATGTATAAAATGAACCAAAGGGCGACCCACTTACAATCTAACCACTCGTAATTTTGCCGATCACTTTCACCGTCGTCGATCACCGTAATCATCTCCGACCACTTTCACCGTCACCACTCCACGTTGTTATCGACCACCACAAGCAAAATCTGACACGGGCACCGTCGTTACCATCTCTATCTCTATTTGGTCATCGATCGAAACCAAAACTCTTGCACCATCGTTACCGTAACTGTAGTCAATCTTCATCACCGTTATCAAGTTAAGTATAATACAACGATTCCTTTACATATAATTTTGAATATAATAGATTATAGCTGATTATGTGTTTATAAGTATGTGTTAATATGTGCCTATTAGGTTTTTAGACTTACTTTATACTTATATATTATATAAAACATGTATAATATGAGTCCTATAACAAATTAAGATAATAAGAACCAATGAAATATTGACACGTGTACAAACCTGCCTACTTGATAAGGGTGTTATTCGGGTTGACTCGGTTGGGTTCGGGTCAATTCGGGTCCAGGCTTAAAAAACATAACCGAACCAGACCTTGTTTAGAACTCGGTTCGGGTCAATTCGGGTAGGATCAGCTCAGGTTCGGGTCTAGGTCACTTAAAAATTATACAATTTTGGTGTTTACATGCAATTTAGAAAGAAAAAAAATGAAACTTGGGCTACTCGGATTGACCCGAACCTGAGTAAGAGACATATATTATACCCGAACCCGACATTGTTTAGAGCTCGGGTCATTTTTGATTGACCGAATATAATTTTGGACCCAACTAAACTGACCCGGAAAGCCATATTCGGGTTTGTGTTCTGGTGGGTAGGAATTTATGACACCCCATCTAGTTGATATTTCTAACGTATAAAAGCCCCCCAAAACACATAGTTTACACCTTCAAACACACACAAACGCTCTCAATTTCTTTTCCTCTCTATACTACCACCACAACCAGCACCTTCAACCGTCATCACACTCACCGCCACCACCTGCAACCGCTGGTTCTACATAAAACCTTACCACCATATCTACACCTAACAAATAACATTGACCACCGGTAAACGCGAATCCGACTCATGATCTACACTGGTTAATGAAACTCGCTTAAGATCTACACAAGATGACTGATACTGCCTAAATCGATACCTTGAAATCAGGTTATAATCAATTTTCAGTACCAAAAATTCTAGGGTTTTTATCAGGTATTATTTCGTGAGTAATTATAATAAAGCTATTATTTTCAATTATTGTGGCAATTAAATGAAATATTTGCCTTGTTATATATTTTTGAATGATTTGGTGGTGATTAGCGAACATAACTTATTTTAAACGAATTTGGTTTTTTTTATTGAATTGTTAAAAAGGTGATTATTGGTTTTGATAATCCTGTGGTTGTTTCGACATTATAAATCCTGAGGTTGTTTCGGATCCAGGTAGGTAGAAACCAGAACCGTAGAATATACAAGATTGGTGGTTCACACAGTTGGAGATGAAAATGGGATGTTTGGGACTGCTTATTACAAGTGGTTATTGTTTTTTGAAATTAGTTGTTTAGAGTTGCGAATTCCAAACTGCTTATTTAACTCACATGTCATCAAATAACCAGTTTGGATGAGCAATCCCAAATTCCCTCAAAATGGCGTATCTATTATTTTGAAATGTAATGATCAGATTTAATAATCGAAACCAAACACCCCTTTTATATATGAGTTGGTTTCGATATGTTTCGCACACGGTTCATGACATAAAAACTTCAAATGTGTTGAGGTCCTCACACTCTACTACATATCAAGGTTTATGTTGAAATTTAAACAGTAAACTAATTGCTGGTATGTCCCTCTAGGTGGATACTTCCATGGACGCGACGATCTAACTTATGGAATTGATATCAATCAGATACGATGGATGGGTATGCTACTGGTAGTCACTTCAAGCTATCCCTGAGGTTGCTTTTATAGCTCTAGTAATGAGTTTAATAGCATACTTAAGAGACATTAATATATATCTTATGGAGCGCCAGATAATGACGCCTTTTTTTGTCGTTTTAAAGTGGGTCTACAATTTTTTTGGGCTCACAGAGGCCTTTCACCCGTTGTCCAAATGTTAGACGTTTCAGTTTTTCCTTTTTCTTTTATTGATACCATTGAATAACTCATTTGTTAGTTCCGTTATTACAGTGGTAGGTGCTTCTGGGACGATGTAGCTTAAGGTTTGCTTCTTTGCGAAACGTTCAAAGATGCTGATCATGGAATATAAGGCATCGTTTTCATTCTGTGCAGCCTAATTCACTGCAGACAAAAAAGGATACGCTGTTATTGCGTAAACTGATACATATGTAACACTGTGAAGCTCTGTGAGTATTTCATTTTCCATATATTTCATGTCGATATTATACTATGACCAAGCTAAGTAAAATCTTTAGACCATTCACAGAACAAGGTTTGTTTATTTGCAAAGGAAAGAGGTTCTTCGTGTGAACAAGTTAACCAATTTTATAGTAAAATTGCACATTTTAAGAAGTGTTGCAACTGCACTTAGTCAATGGTAACTCTTAAATTTATAATTTAAATATGTATTAAGGCTGGAAAAAAACACGTGGGGGCATTTTGGCGTTTAAATTTTGATGAAAAAAAAACACAATTTAAAAAACTGCAACAACCAAGCTCCGCAGCAACACTCGGGGGCATTCCGGCTCATTCTTATCAAAAGCCACTTGTCTTATGGATTATTGTGTATATGAATGCAGATATAGGACATACTTTACCTGAAACTTTTGGTGATATGTATGAACATGTTCCTCAAAGTGATTCTGATTTTCAGCCGTACTCATATACTTTAACAAAAACTTTTGGTTATGTACCCCGATTAGCTGAAAATACTTTCTACCAGCAGCATATGGTCCAAGAAAAATATTGTGATGCCTATTCTGTTCCTCAATGGATTGGAGAGTATCTTGCAAGAAATGGGATCTCTAATATGCAAGGACATATACCATATGACACCACTGGAATCGGATGCAGCTCTTTCACCGACGAGCCTTTCTCTTAGCATGTATAACAATTAGGCAGAGCAAGGAGACGTTAACCAATATGTATGATTTCCATATGGTGATTCTTTTTTATACGAGTTATTATGCGCATTTTATCCGATATGATATCATGTTCTGCAAGCCAACATCATTTAACAATGGATATGGGCAAAACGTTTTTGGATAGTTTCAAATATCTAGGAAGATTATTCAATTGATGATCTTTAGATAGTTAATGTCTGGATGACAGGTTAATTATTTGACCAGCAACATGGAGAAGTTCTCTTGAACAGTTTTGAAACTACACAATCTGAAATATGCTATCAGGTCACTCAAAAATTAAGTTCCCTCCAATTCATAATGTCACACATACAGATTTTTTATACGCTATTTATTTCACTACGTTTTACATTTATTTTCTATTTAGATATTTCGTTATTTTTACAGAAGCAAGACCAAATAAAGGCCTAGATAATGCTGCTCAACACCAGACAAACATGTATGCGACGAACTCAGGTAGCGGAACCAAATCAGGCAAAAAGCGTATGTTATACCCTGATACAGATCGTGTACGTTTAACTTGTCAATAGCAGATCAATATCTTGTTGGACATATTAAGATCATTTACAGTTTAATGTGTCAAACCTGGAATACTGGTTTGTTTAACCTTTAAATCACTTTCATCATGTCCAAAGAAAATTGGAAGTTTGTTTTTATTGAACATGCAAGCCTCTACACATATGCATTTTTTTTACTAACTTGCTTGTTTGTTATTTCAGCGCCGAAAAACAAGGCTTAAAGAAGCACTAGACGCATTGGAAAATGTGCTTCCTTGGTCTAAAGAGGTAATATAACACACACAATGTGTGTCTACGTGGGGTGGGCGGTTATGCTTCTTACTCTGCTCCAGTTTTCAATAAAAAAATATGTTTATTGATGATGTGTCCAACAGGCCAGTTATAAAAAAATAATGTAAAATATAAAAGAGTCAAATATGCCGAACAGGTTAACAGGTGAATATTGACGTAAAAAGTTTTTTAACGCTTACAATGTCCTAAATTTATTTATTTAGAAGCAATTATATATGTAATCTATTAGTTATTTACAAAATTTATAATTAAGTCACTAAAAAGGATGGCAGGTTGAGTTGGGACTTGACTCTGTTTCAACTTCATATGCCCAACAATCTTTATTTTTGATCCGTATAATATTTCAAGCGTCATCCGAAGGCATCAATTACAAAATTTTGATAGCCTTTCCAATGCAAAGCAACTTGAGTATGAAAAATTTATAATTTGGTGTTTGAGCTTTTTCTTTAGATCAAAGAGGATTAGTCAGATTAGGTCAAGGTTCGTTACATTTTCGAATGTGAATGTGACTTCCAAATTCACTTGATGGATTGTTTGCTCTAATTCTGCAGGTAAACAAAGAAACTATTGTTGATGATTGTGAAGACTATATAAAGTCTTTGCAGCTTCATATAAAGGTGAGCCTCATACTCAACCCAGAACTGAAAAAAATATTTTGATGATTACTATATATGAATATTTAAGCAGTTTAAGTTCATGTAACGTAGCCTGCTGGTTAAACATATCAGTACCTTCTTGTGGTTGTGGAAACCCAAGCAAAACAATTTAGATTCCAAATCATTGTTATGATTTTCTTGACAAAAAAATCATTGTTTATATGGACTTTAAGCACAAAAACTATGTATCGAACTCGATTTTTGCAGCTTATACCATAACAAATGGGTCACCACGACCACCTCATCACCGACTCACCGTTGCTGTATGAAAAATTAATATGCTTTTTGTTACCGCATCAGTAAACTTTTTGTTATCTAATAGGCATTTTGCTAACCGTGTGATTGGATTTATAGGAAAAGAAGGTATCCTGCCAGACCAGCAAAGACTGATATTTGTCGGGAAGCAATTAGAGGACGGTCGGAAACTTGCTGATTACAACATCCAAAAGGTTAATTTCAATGTTGGAATCACTCCTAAACCTTAATCAAGTGTTAGTAATTCATATGTAATAGTTAGCTTAATTATGGCCTTTATGTTTGTTATTAGTCTTAAGCTTATGTAGAAGGCCCATGAGCTTAGGCCCAAGCCCATAGGAGAAAGGATGGGAACTAGGAGTGTTGCCCTAGCTTCCCTCCTATAAATACTCTTGTATAACCCTCACTTGAGGGTTGGTTGTTCAATTTATATCTTTCACATACATCTCTACGCATAACCGGCTACTCATATCTTGTGTGTGTGATTGATTTATTGTTCAATCGCCTTTATCTCTTTCTATTAAGCTTGTGTTGTAAAACTAGTGACCTAACAGTGGTATCAATCACCAAATAGTTGGGTTAACACTTTCATTTTTGAAGTTTTTGTTTTCGGTCTTACGCGTAAACGTGGTAAACACTTTGGATCGCTTAAAAACACGTTTTTTACACTTTTTAATCCAAGATTCTTGTACTTTCAATGTTTTAAGGTGTTAAAATAACTGTTTTTGGCAAAAAGTTTCAAACTTTATGCGTGGATCATAGTTTTTAAGCTTGTTTTTGTTCGTGGGTGTTGTTCTACGCGTAACCGGTTTAGCCATTTTGATTCATCAAGTTTCACACTTTTGTGTTATTTTGGTGATATTGAAGCTATTCCATAACAAAAATCTGGTTTAGAAACAACTTTGGGCAAAATCATTTTTACGAGTAAAGCTACGCGTATCAAAACCCTAGTTCTACGCGTAACTTTATCCGTGGTTTGATCTTCAGTTTCGTGGTTTACTCCGTGTTTTCTTGCTTGGATAAGACTGAAAATACGTCGACTTTGGATATCTTTTGCACTGTGATAGTGTAAAAGATCACTTGGGATAAAACCCTAAACTTACGCATAAGCATAAGCTTACGCGTAGAAAATCCTACGCATAAGATTCATCTTACGCCTAAGCCTAGTCTTACGCATAAGGTAATCCTACGCCTAAGTTTCTACGCCTAACTTTGTGTCTACGCATAACTTTAGTGTCTTTTCCCTACTTACGCGTAAGCTAAACCTACGCGTAACTCTTGACTGTTACGCGTAACTTTGGTGTTTTTACGCATAAGTGCTACTTGGATTATTGTGATTTCTACGCCTAAGGATACTTCATCAACAAAGGTTCATTCGACTACAAAGATCCATTTTTACCAACACAAGTTTTCAACATGTCACAACCACTATACTCTAACTATTTCCCTTACACTTATTCTCAACGACAACAACAACTAAGTCCACAACATCAATAATGGAATCAACAACAAGCAATTTATCAACAACAATTTAATCAACAACATACTCCACAACTTGGAGCAATTCCCCCACCACAAATGGTTTAAACACCACCAAGTGTTCAAGTTCAACCCTACACAAATGAATTCAATCAACATCTATCAAGGAACACTATGAAGGAACCCACTTGGTTTGCAAAGATGTGTGAAGCTTTAAGTAGCCAACAATCAATTCATGAGGCTGGATCACTTGATAGACCTCCAATGCTCACTCCAAGAAACTACGATCAATGGGTAATTAGGTTCTTTAGGTTTTGTGATCTGAAGAAGCCACATGGAAAGTTCTTAAAGAAGGTTATCTTGGAAGGTCCATTTCAGATGCCTACTGTCATTGTACCCAGAGATCCAAATGCTAATCCACCAAGGGATGAACAAACGAACATTGCTACTGTTGCAGACTTGAATCTAGAAGAACTTCTACACTATGAAGCTGATGAGCTTGCAATGCAATATATCCTTTTAGGATTGCCAAACCCAATTCTTCGAAGTGTTGATGCTCAAAAGACTGCAAAGAAAATGTGGGAACACATTCATCTTCTTATGGAAGGATCTGCACTCAATCAGGAGGATATGGAATCCAAAATTTACTTGGCTTATGAACACTTCTTGATTGAACCTGGAGAGAAACTAGAGTCTTATCATCATCGATTCTCATACATCATCAATGATTTGGATAAACACAACATCATCATGCCAAGAATTGCAGTTAATACTAAGTTCCTGAGTAGTCTTGGTCCTGAATGGGAGAAGTATGTCATTTTTCTCCGTCAAGCGAAGAACATGCATCATTCTACATACGGATTGTTGTATGATTACTTGAAGCCTCATGAAAAAGAAGTTGATAGGGAAAGGATTCTCCGTGCTCAAATTGCTTCAACGACAACTCCGGAAAATCAACAACTTGCCTTGTATGCTCAAAACAATTATTCTCCTCAACCAGCAACTTAACCAACTGCCACTATCACACCTAATGATCAATCACAACAATCTCAACATAATTAATTGGTTCCATACAATGCTCAAGCATTTGTCAGTGAAGCTAATGAGGAATCCGATCCATTCGAAGCATTGCAACAAGGATTTGTTATGATTGCTAATGCTTTTAGCCGTTATACCAACAAATCCAACAATCGTATTTGTTCCTCATCTAACACACGGAATCAAGCTATTGTGAACAATGGACGAGTTGAAGTTTAGAATCGTGGTTATGGTCGTCAGATGGGCGGTGGTCAAGGGTTTAATGCTATGGGTAGGAATAACAACAGAGCTCAAGTGGTGGAACAGGGAAATGCTCAGAATGGGTTGAATGGTCTTCGATGCTACAACTGCAATGAGAAGGGACACCTGGCTAATGCATGCCTAAAGCCGAGGACTAAGGGCAGTGCTTATTTCAAAGAGGCTCTTCTTTTGGCTCTTAAGGATGAAGTTGGTGGAACTCTCACAGACAAAGAACAGAGTTTTATGGCAGATGCAGACTCAGATGATGATATGGAGGACTTGCAGGCCAATGTAGTTGTTATGTTGATGGCTAATATGCATGAGTTACACATGAGTGACACAGGCCCAGTGTATGACACTGATGGCTTGTCTCAGGTACCCGAACAAACCATATTTATCTCTGATCTAATATGTTCGCCAACATCTGAATCCGGCAAGGCTCAGAATGTTCAAAATGAGTCATCTACATCTCATTCTGACGATTTTCAATTAGACCCCGTAGTTACAATTGACGATCAAGACGACCTTATGGTTTCCTTTGATAATCAAATTGACTCCGTGGTTATACTTGAGGATCTAAATAATGATCATGTTGTGACTCCCGCTGAACAAACCGAACTTTTGCCTCATCCAGATCTTGCTCTTTTACTTAAAGACCAACAATCCCAAATTGAAGAATGTTGTGCATTAAATCAGGACTTTAAAAGTAAAAATGCACTGTTAACCAAAGATTTTGAATGTTTAAAAATGCAACTCAACTTTTTCAAAACTCAAGAAATCCGTGAAAAAGGTTTTGAAGCCGCTTTTGCTAAATCTCATCAAAACGAAAAATATTTAGAGAGACAGATGCGTGATCTAGCCGCTTCGAAGAATGCTTTGTTGTCTGAAATAGAACAACTGAAACATGAACATAAAAAGCAAATTAACGCTCTCACCTTGGAAAATCAAAAAGCTAAGGCTGAGCTGTTAACTTGCCAAAAACAGTTCTCTGCATACAAAAAGCATTCCACGAAACGAATAGATGATCATCTTGAAGAAATTATCGGCTTGCAACGAAAACTTAAAGAGTTTAAAACTGTTGTTTACAAATATGGTGAGTTAGTAACTGCTATTGAAAAGTTTACTTTAAAACCCAATCCAAATGGATATGGACCGAATCTTGCTGATTACAAACCTAAGCTTTCAACCAAAGCATTCAAACCAAATCCTGAAGTTTCCAGTACAGAATATAAAATTGATAATTCTGTTATGAGTGTTGTTGAATATCATCGTCAAGAGGAATTAGATGCAGAAGACGAGAGTCGATCAAAATTAGAAACTGTTGTTTACAACAAACCTTTTAATTACTCAAAACCGGACACTTTCGTCACACCAACGGATTCTTCTAACACACCAAGGGTTATCATAAAAACGTTTGAGTCTTCTAATGTTAATCCCCAACCAGATTATGCACAAATTTATGGTCCTTTACCTTCCATCAGTGAAGTAAACTCAAAACCTGAAAATCGCAAAATTCTTAGATATTTTGACATTTTCATGGCTGACCTCAAAACTTTACAACATGATATAGAATATCATTCTGAAATCAAAGTTCAACATTTTCAATCACCTCTGGCGCGAGAACAAAGAGACATTTTTCAGAAAAATCTTTTACCAAATGTTAAAAATTTGAAAAATTGTGCATTGTCTTGGGAACGGGACTTTCATAAGGAACTTGGAGTGATGAAGGTTGTTTTTGAGAAAACAGAAACATCTATTTCTAATACTAAACGTAAAAAGAAAATGTTGAGAAAAGATGTTGATCGACTCTTGAATGCTGTTATCTGTGCTGATATCCATAATGTTGTGTTATTGAATTCTGTGCAATATGCATCTGATTATATCTCTACTGATACTGTTGACTCTGTGGTAACTGTTGAGAATACTGATAATGTGCTTCAGATCGAGTCTTTAAAAGCTGAAAATGAACGATTGCTTAACGAACTTTCCAATGCAAAACGTCGTCTTAATTGGTGTCAAAAAGATATTCACAATCAACAACTTGTTTTTCAAAACAAAATCGCTCAGTTGCGTGCAAAATCTTCTGATCCTAAAATTGAGCAACTGGATGATCAAAACGTGTCTTTAAAATGTAAAATCTCAAAATATGAACAAGAACTTGTAAAAGTTAAACAGGAATATGGTGTCATATATGATTTACTTAAAAAGACTCGTGATGATGCATCAAACGAACTTGATCATTATCTTGCACACACTAGAGAAGTAATGAATTTTGCTGGTAATATTCGTTCTGAAAATCAAGATTTGATTCACACTATCTCTAAGTTAAGAGAAATGTTATGAAAGTATGAACAACTTCCGCCAACCATCATTAAGAGATTAGCACCTGTAACACTTAGTAATCATGAACCTAGAATGCCTTCTGCCAAAACACAAGTTGCTAACGTGCTTCCTTCTACTGAAACAGAAATAGTTGCGTCTTTTCCAAACGTCCGTACTTCACAGCCTAGGAGCACTACATCGAAGAATAGGAAGTTGCGACCTAAGAAAAGATCAATAAGGAATGCTAAAGTAGAAGAACACCCTAGGACTATGAATAAGACTCACGTTGCTTCCACTATAGATATTGCGTCTGGCAAATGTAATAGAAATAGTGATGTAACGAATGCTAAACCTTTAAGTACTTTTGATATTCAGTCTGATGCACCTTGTGTTATTTGTCGTAAAAGTATGAATTCTGATTGTCATGACAAATGTTTTGCTAAAGCTATCATCTCTCGTTTACGGAATCCTAAGAACCGGAATACCTCTAGGCCCACTAATCATTCTAAGTCTGGGCTTGGTAAACCGCCCTTTTTAGATTCTAGGAAATGCATTGCTGTCCCTGTAGCTCCAGTTTCACCTCCTAAGAATGTAGTACCACCAAGTGCATTCACTAAGACTAAAGCAAATACTAGTTGGAGATGGCAGAAATGGATATATAACACACTAGGATTTAAATGGATGCCTAAAGTTATTGATGTGTGTATGTCTACTATAACTGCTCAGGAACCCTCTAACATTTCGGGTTCCACATCTACTTCTATTCCATATGTGTCGTCTATGTGTAATGCAGGTGATACAGATCATTCTCTGGATTGTTGATAGCGGATGTTCCCGACACATGACAGGCAATTTTAAATGTTATCAAACTTTATTGCAAAGTTCATTGGCACTGTCAGATTCGGGAATGATCACTTCGCAGCTATCATGGGCTACGGAGACTATATCAATGGGAACATCAAAATTAGCAGGGTTTATTATGTGGAAGGCCTCGGTCACAATCTGTTTTCAGTAGGTCAGTTCTGTGATGGAGATTTGGAGGTTGCTTACAGGGAGAAATCTTGTTTCATTCGTGATCTACAAGGAAACAACCTTATGTCTGGCTCGCGTAACTCAAGTCTTTACACTATCTCTATGCAAGACATGGTTGCTTCATCTCCCATCTGCTTACTTTCAAAGGCAACATCAACAAAATCCTGGCTATGGCACCGTCGTCTCTCACATTTAAACTTTCAAACTATAACCAATCTTGCTCGACACAAACTAGTTGAAGGTCTCCCACGATTTCGGTATTCAAAAGATCACCTTTGCTCAGCTTGTGAACAAGGGAAAATCACCCGTGCTCTTTTTCCTTCAAAGGTGGAACACAGCTCTCAGCATGTGCTTCATCTTCTTCACATGGATTTATGTGGCCCGATGCGCGTGCAAACGATTAATGGCAAACGCTACATCTTGGTAATAGTAGATGACTACTCACGCTGAAATTGGGTCTACTTTCTTCGAAGTAAAGACCAAGCTCCAAAGATGATCATCACCTTTCTCACAAAAATACAGGTTCAGCTCCGCAACACCGTCAGACTAATCCGAACAGACAAAGGAACTGAATTTGTTAACCAAACCCTTCGTGAATTTTATGAGAAAGTGGGAATTCAACATCAAACATCTATTGCCCGTACACCAGAACAAAACGGAGTTGTTGAAAGACGAAACCGAACGTTAGTGGAAGCTGCAAGAACAATGTTAATCAATGCTAAACTTCCAGATTACTTGTGGGCAGAAGCTGTATCTACTGCATACTACACTCAAAACTGTTCTATGATTACAAAACGCCACAACAAAACACCTTTCGAGCTTGTCCACAACCATAAACCGAATCTCAAACACTTTCATGTATTTGGATTCCTTTGCTATCCGAATAATGATCGTGATGATTTTGGAAAGCTCAAAGCCAAAGCTGACATTGGAGTCTTTATTGGATATTGTGAGAATTCTAAAGGTTACCGGATTTGGAATCGTCGTACAAAGCAGGTTATGGAAACGATTCATGCTCATTTTGATGAACTTATGGAAATGGCTTCTGAGTATAACAGCTTAGAACCCAGTCACAACTGCTTAAACTTCCCTCAACCCCCATCATCAGCTGAACAAAGCCCCCAGCTCACTCGTCAACAAATGGAAAGGTTATTTGCTCCTCTATTCAGTGACGATATTGATGAACGTGCTCCAGGTGTATCCGTTGTTTCCGCTGCTCAACCTGATACTACTCTTATACCTGATACACCTGCTACAACAACTACTGTTGAAGCAGCACCACCAGTTGACTCCACCACGACAGTTGAACAAACCGCTTCCAACAATGATGAACCAGCTGATGACATTCTTAATGAAGTACCCCCACCTACAGATTTTGATCCAAATGCGTTCTTTAACCCATTTGCTAATGAGACTGCTGCACCAGATGTCGCGGAATCTTCAACAAGCCATTTGAATCCTCAAAATCTGCACAATGTATACCAACATCAACCCTCTACACATAGATGGACAAAAGACCATCCTCTGGAAAATATTATTGGCAACCCAAATCAACTAGTCGTTACGAGACAACGTCTTCACTCAGACGGTGAACATTGCATATATGCTCTCACTGTCTGCCAATCTGAGCCTAAAAACATTAAAGACGCAATGACAAAAGATACCTGGATTGAATCCATGCAGGAAGAACTCAACCAATTTAAACGTCTTGAAGTATGGGAACTGGTTGAAAGACCAACAGGGGTCTACGTCATTGGTCTCAAATGGATTTGGAAGAACAAATTGGATGTTGAAGGGAACGTAATCCGAAACAAGTCACGTCTAGTTGCTAAAGGTTATCGTAAGGAAGAGGGTATAGACTTTGAAGAATATTTTGCTCCGGTTGCTCGTCTTGAGGCTGTTCGGATATTTCTTGCGTTCGCGGCTCATATGAATATGACGGTCTATCAGATGGATGTCAAAACTGCGTTTCTCAATGGACAACTTAAAGAAATGGTTTATGTCAGCCAACCAGATGGATTCATTGATCCTGAGTTTCCGAACCATGTCTACAAACTGAACAAAGCTCTGTATGGTCTCAAACAAGCTCCTCGGGCATGGTACGACAAGCTATCATCTTTTCTCATTGCCAATAATTTCACCAAAGGTTCGGTTGACCCTACTTTTTTTATACAATATCACGGGGCACATATCTTAATTGTTCAAATTTACGTGGATGACATCATTTTTGGGTCTACACATAAAAAGTACTCAATCGCTTTTGCAAAACTAATGAAGAAAAATTTTGAAATGTCCATGATGGGTGAACTTAAGTTCTTTCTAGGACTACAAGTTCATCAATCACCCCGTGGTATTTTCTTGAGTCAGTCCAAATATGCCCTTGAATTGTTACACAAATTTGGAATGAAAACCTGTGACACTTATGCCACACCAATGACTCATACCAAGAAGCTAGATGCTGATTTAAATGGGAAATTAGTGGACCCTACAAAATACCGTAGTGTTATTGGGTCTCTAATGTACCTAACAGCTAGCAGGCCTGATATTGTCTTTGCCGTTTATCTATGCTCCCGTTATCAGTCAAGACCAACTGAAACCCACCTCTCTGAGGCTAAAAGAATCCTCCGATACATCAAGGGAACCATTAATTTGGGGATCTGGTATCCGAAGGATTCTGGTTTTGAACTAATCGCTTTTTCAGATGCTGATCACGCAGGATGTTTAGACTCACGAAAAAGTACTTCAGGAGCACTACAATTTCTTGATGATAAATTGGTGTCTTGGCAATCGAAGAAGCAGGACTGTACATCGCTGTCATCAACCGAAGCAGAATATGTAGCCATGTCCGCATGTTGTGCTCAAGTCATCTGGATGAGAACACAACTCAAAGATTATGGTTACGTATTTGACCGAATCCCGATGTACTGCGACAATCGGAGTGCCATTGCGATCTCGTGCAACTCAGTTCAACACTCGAAATAAAAGCACATCGATCTTCGCTATCATTTCATCAAGGACCACGTGAAACAGGGTACAGTTGAATTATACTTCGTGGGTACAGAATACCAATTGGCAGATCTACTCACCAAAGCCTTGCCTCCCGCTAGGTTTAATGAGTTGGTCCACCGGATTGGTATGAGGTGTTTGACTCAAGAGGAATTGGATGACCTCCTAAAACAGTCTTAAAAACCTGTCAAACACCAAACTATCTTTTGTAAATAAATTTTTCAAAAACAAAATACAAAAATATAAAATATGATAAAACAACAAAAATATTCTTCTATCTATTTTTCTTTAAACATGTCAAGTACATCTCTTCTTTCAACACTCAAATCTTTCAAAATTTAGTATTTTTTCCAATCAAGTGTTGAGGGGGAGAAAATAAATACTTAATTGTTTCAAAATATCTGTGTATTTTCATGTTATACTATCCCGGTTGTTTCTTTTATCAATGGTGGTAAATTTTCTGGTTCATTGACACTCCTCGGACTAAAATTTATAACCTTTCATTATTTTCTTAAGTCAAGGGGGAGTGTCGTCAAGTTTCTTTCTTAAAATCGTTCGTTTGGTAACCAAAATGGAAGTTAAATGGCTTTGGATGAAAAAGAAAAAGGTGAAGGGACCAAAACTGCCTAAAGGTTAAAGTCATTTTAATAAAAACACCCCACCTAACATTTCACCCCACATTTATTACTCATAACCTAACTAATCCTACGCACAAAAATCGTTCAAGAAATCTGTGTTTTTGATCATCAAAGTGTAAGTGTTTTCATAATCTTAACGTTATTACAAGCAAAGGTTTTGAATTTTATGCAAATCCAACGGCTAAAACGTTAGATATGTGTGATTATGTGTTCTACGCATAAGCGTATGAACACACAATCATTGGTGTGTGTTTGTGGTTAAAAAGATTGTGCCAAAACGTGTCTATAACATCAATGATACTAGTTTTATCCTCAAAATCCACCCAAAAACACGAATTGATTGGTTTTCAAAATTAGGGTTTATGCGTAGTTTTTTTGGGTGTTTTCAAATGTGAATGTTTTTGGTCAAAAAGATTGATGTGTGATGTTAATATCATGTTGAATTGATGATATCCAGGCCTTATAACAACCCAGAAACACTAATTGATTGAAAATTGGAAATTAGGGTTTAATGTTCTTAGCTTTTGGGTATTTTTGATTCACTGAGATTTGGATGTTAAAACTTGGTTATTACACTCTCACAACATCTAAGACTTACCAGAAAACGTTTGGTGCAATTCCTATGGCTAGAAATCATACGCGTAATTCATAAACTTTAGGGTTTTGACTTACGCGTATGACTTTCTACTCGTAAACTGTAAAATGAGTTTCATGCCATGATCTGTCTTAAAATGAATATATGTGTTAAGATTAATGATATGATGATTTTATTTCAGGCTTGCTACGCATAAAACTCATAATCAAGGTCTTTGTAACTCTACGCATAAGGATCACCTTACGCGTAGAGAGTTATGCGTAAGAGAAATCTTACGCGTAACTATTACGCGTAAGGTTCTACAAAGGGATTACGCGTATCTTGTGAAGGATATGCGTAAACAGTGACTCTACGCATAAGGTTTACTCTTACGAGTAATCCTTACGCGTAAGGTTTATATACGCCTACGCGTAAGCTCTACGCATAAGGTCTCCTTTTTCCTACGCGTAATATTTCTTACGCGTAAGTAAGGATCCTACGCATAAGCTTGCGTCTACGCGTATACTTCTCATGTTTACGCATAAGCTACTATTCCTACGCATAAGCCTTGATCAAACCTTCGTTATGAATTGTTACGCGTGCAAACTTGAAAATAAATGAATCATATCATCACGAAACCAATAATGCCACTAATAAACTTAAACATTTGATATGTTGTGAACTATAAGTGATAACATAAACTTTAAAACTTAAAGTTAACTAACTCACGAAATGTTTCACGACGTCATTGGACTATTGGACAAACAAGTGACTTAGGACTCGTAAAAATCATTGACACTGTACATTCAATAATTAGACAATTAAAACCTTCTGTTGACTAACATTATGTCTTTCGATATGTTGGTTCTTTTGGCTAATGTTATTTCAGATCACGACATGGCTGCTCATATGAATGTGGATGCACCAGAAGTTCTCACAATTGCTAACATCTTCCCTAATGGCTATCTGAGAAAGATTGGAAAGAACAACCTTAGGGTTGACTTTGAAACCTTCACATGCTCGGAATCTTCTTGTTTGATTGCTATGGATATTCTTAAGAATCATCCCTACCAGAACATGCTCTCACACTCTGCTACATTACCGGAGATCTACATTCAACAGTTCTGGAATTCAATGCAAAGGATCAAAGGTCAAAGTGCAGTGACAGTGACGCTCAATCACAAACAAGTCACCATCACACATACAGACTTACGGGTTGTTCTTCTTATCCCTGACATCGAGCCAACCGACTTCTATGCCACACCTGCTGAAGAGACAGTTTTGCAATTCTTGATTGATATTGGCTATGATGAAGCATCAGGAATTATCACTAAGCATTCTCATGTGGAGCTTAAGAACATTCCTCAACCGTGGAGAACTCTCTACATCATCATCACCAAATCTGTCTCTGGTCGTGATAGCGGCTATGAGCATCCCAAGCTCATAGAACTGCAAATTTTTTGGTCATTAATCAACATGAAGCACATCGAGCTTGAAGCTCTGATATGGGATGACATGATGTCATTTCTCAAAAAGCTTGGCTCAAAGATTCCCTATGTCAGATACACTAAACTGTTGATCCAGAGAGCACTTGGACTTCATCCTGATATTCCCAAGAGGCTCAATGACCCCGACAATCACGACATGTTGACTGAGCCTCTTTTATCTATCAGAATCAAGGAATCTTCAACAAAGAAACAGGGTGCTGTATTACCTGATCACCTTCTGTCAAACAAAATCAAAAAGCTCGAGACATACAAATGGTATCTGGTAGCAGTGAAAGAAGGCAAAGTTGGTCATCTTGATGAGAAACCTTCTGGGACACCGACACGGAGAACCAGAAGAGGCAGTGCAGGGAGTGCTGCAAGCACTGAGAGTCAGAGGAAGTTTCCCAAAAGGAATCCTCCTCTTAAAAAGACTGTTCCTTCTAAGGAAGCTGGTCCTATTCCCATTCCAAAGCTTGAACCACAAAGAAAGCTAGTGGACGAAAGCTCTGAAGATACACAATCAGACAAAGAGGTCTTCTACTCTGAATCTGCAACCGAAGCACCTCCTTCAGTAGCAAAACCTCCCAGTCCACCAGCAGTTATAAGTAAAGGGAAGACTCCAGTACTTGTGCTTTATGAAGAGGATAGCTCAGAAGAAGAGCAACTGGATACATCCTACAGGAAGAAGTTTAAAATCGTTAAACACCTACAAAAAGCTAAAGAATTTAAACAAGATCAAATGCGTGGCCCTGGAGGGTCGAGTGGTGGTGTCCACTCTTCACCAGATCCTGATGCGGTTAATCGACCCGATAAGGGAGCTGGTGCCACCACTCTTGTCCAACAGCAAAAGCTTGTGGAGGACTCTACTGATTATAACATTGAGGAACCAGAAAAGGATAAGTCTGAGAAAGAAAAGACTGATGAAGAAGCCCAGGCTCAGACGGAAGTAAAAGCTAAATCTGGACAAGATAATGAAGGGAATTATGATGATTATCTTCTCAACAGTCCAATTCGTTCCAAGGAGGATACTTCTGCACCTCCAAAGGACCCTGAGCCTCCTCATGTCTCCTCATCATCAGATTCATCATCTCATTCTTCACCACCACCATCTAAAAGATCAACCAAATCAACATCCAAATCAGTGAAGAAGCCAACTCGATCTTGGATTTCTCATACTCATAAAAGAATTGTGAACGCTGTCAACAAAGTCAGAAAGAAAGACATGCTCTACAGGAAGATGAATTTCTACGCTGATCAGATACAGTATATTCATGATGAGATCGACGAGATGAAAGTTGAAAGGGAGTATGTCCAGAAGCTCATGAAAGATGATCTTCAAGGGAAAATGGACGAGATGATCAAAGGATACACTCACAAGTTCCTTCTTGACGTCATTCCTAAACTGACAAAGGAGATGTATACCAGACAACTTTATCCGAATCTCTTGCATCTGGCCAAGCAAACCATGAAATCAACTCCAATGAATGTGAACATAAATCCAATTGAACCCACAGTCTTTTTAGATGATGAATTGGTGAATCGGCTAGTAGCTCAAATGTCTAAACGCTCTGCAACGTTTGCCTCCCACGAAGCTAAATTGTTTGAAGCATTGCTAGAATACCAACTCAGGTCAGCATACAGAGAAGAAGCTGTAAGGCCTAAACGTTCAAGAGATGACGAAGACAAAGATCAGGATAAGGATAACGAGCCCAAACGCCCGAAGAAGTCTGGTGAATCATCTTCTATGCAACCTCCTCCCCAACGGACTCCTGCTCAACAAAGGTCTCCTCCTCGTTCTTCTACTGATAAACCTCAGGATTCTTCTGAATTACCACCCCAGTCTCAGAAAACCGGTGATCATTTTGAGTATACGGGTGGTGACGATGAGGAAGTCCGTTAGCCCCTACAACAACCCACCTCTCCCAAACAAGCTAAGAAACCATAATCTTCATCTAGGCCTAAGAAAAAGAAGAAGAAGGCGCCTACTACTGATGTAGTATCATGGCTAGATGAAGATGACACAGAGGAATTTGAATGGTTTTCTACACTTGTTAATTCCACCCCCTATCCAGCTGAAGGTCAAGATCTGGTAGATGGTAATACATTGGAGCATGCCAAGATACTGCAAGAAAAATTCCGAGTAAAGAAGATGACGAAATCTGAGTTGAGGCGAATCAAGAATGAAGAATTTCAACTTCTCAAAGACAGCTCAGAAAGTGCTATCGAAGTTGAATATCACCTCGATAATATAGCACGAGCCATGTCTAACAACATGGATTGGCTCAACCCAGAAGCAAACATCGACTTCACAAAAAGGGACAACCCTCCATATTACACCGACTGGTAAAAACCTCTACCAACAATTGGCCAACCAGATGAGCCAAGTATTCCATTCCGATATTTCTTCAATAAAGACTTGGATTTTCTTCTACATGGTGGCGATGGTTCAAGGAAATATGCTACATCTTTGACACTTCCATTCCCGGCAGCAATATACTCTAACTGCATAGCCATCGAGGAAAGAGCTAACCACTTGTTCTCCAACAATGTGGTAGAGTATGGCGGTGATGCAATGTATGGGATTCACCATTGTCGGAACGCCGAAGAATCTACTACAGAAGCTGCCAGGTTCAGAAGTCTCAACATGCAGTGTTCAGTACTAAAAGTATCGTTGCCATTCAACACGTTGATCTTTCTACCAAATGGGACTACACTTTTCTCAAGAAGATTGTGGTCAAAAGGCAAGACGAACAGGATTATGCATTCTCTGAAGCTGACTTTGAGAATTTGTCTATCAACGACATTGAAGACATGTACCTTGCCAAAGTACAGGGTCGCATGAGGCAATTTTCAACTGAAGTACAATGTGAATTCATCAAGTCACTGCTCATCTTCATCAGACGCATAGTCATCAAAGAACGTGTAGAAGATCTCCAGCTCGCAGTTGAATCATATCAGACCCGTGTCAACTTAACTCCACCTCAGCTTGATCTTCCCGACATCAACCAGCTTCCACAATACACGCTCGTCAGCAAACCGTTCAGTGTCGTTTATCGCAGTGAACTTCAACGCAATTGCTTGATGGCGTGTAGCGATCTTCACAAGTTTGGGGATCACACTTTGAAGATGGCTAGGGACGGATTGGCTTATCGGTTGAAGGATATAAATCTAAAGATTGGGTCTCCTAATCGATGGAATTCTCAGGATCGAAGGGATGTGCGGAGGATCATCAGAATGATTGATGAAAGGTTGTTTCGAAGGGATCAGTTCAGAACGTTGGAAAGCTTTGTTGGTGGTCGACCCAGGATTAACATCACCGGCTATCAACGCCCGGTTCGTACTCCTGGCAACATCACTGGACTTCCTGGTACCCCTTGAACTATTTCTTTCATTATTACATTTGGATGTGTGATTATATATGTCTATGGCTTGTGCACACATAACAGTGTACAACCCGTTATCTGTCAAGAAAGGACCCTGTGGTATGCTTCAGTGCCACAATCCTTATAAAACGAGCGAAAGCTTCTTACTTTTGAGTAAAACCTATCAAACCTTTCATTTTTCAAGGTTTTGCTCAAAAGAACAAGTACTTCCCCATATAATTCTTCAAAACCTCAACCGTTTATATTACTTGTTGAGGGGGAGTACTTGAGTTAAAACTTTGTTCACAAATTGTTCACAGTGGTCATCTTCCCGCAACACTCGAAATGGTCATATTTATTCTTAACTTTTCAAAAATAACATTTTATATGCCATTTTTGAGGGGGAGAAAATTATGTGATAAGAAATATGTTGTGTAAATACAAATAAATCTTTGTGTAATAGACTTAACCAACGAATTGACGGTACTAAACTGTTAGTAACTCAAAAAGACTTGTCCTGGACGGGTAATAATTTCAAGCTAGTTCGCTAGTAATGTAAACGTGTCTCGCAAAGGACTTGTCCGAGTAGAATGTACCATTCGAGAAACTCTTGGTAGACATGAACTCTGACGGGTTTGACAACCTTTCGAGGTTTGTCTACACCTTCAAGGTAGTTATTAGAGCTAGTTGTCACCTAAAAGCTGACAATGCAACTCTTTAACTATGCAACGTAACTGTGTCTTGCGGGGGATTGTCTATCTTGAGTTGACCAATTCATAAAGTGCGTGCTCTTTCCTCACTGTGCAGATTTCCGTAAAAACTCTTATGCACATGTGGAGGGGGATTATTTCTGAAAATCTAAAACTCTCGAAGTGTTCAAACATGTTTTTCATTCACAAACACTTTGAGAGATTTTCATGAAAAATGGTTTTATGGCAATGGAGTTATAAGGAGATTAAGGTTAGGAATAACCGTCCTATGATCCGCCAGAGCCGGAGGGATCTACCCAAGGACATCACAAATAGTTAGCATTTAGAAGTCCTTAGGAACGATTATAAAAAGGAGAAAATGAGAATCGGAGAAAGAATGAGTTGAATAATTAAAAAGAAATGCAAAGAAAAGGGTGAAAAGAAATAGCCCTCCAAATTATTCAACTTAGGGCAGACACCGGGTTCAATTCATATACTACTGGTTGTCACTGAGTGACGCCGGTATTGAAGATTAAAAGTCGTCATGGACCCAGTGACGCATGCACTAAACCTTCTTAGCCACTCAAGTTTCTCTCAACAGAAGCTTGTTTCATTCTCACAGGGAACCCTACGTAAACTATTGGCTTTCTCTTAGAGATCGCTGGTATTGAAGAAGGAGACCCTCTCCCTATTCTCCGCTCAGGAAAACCAAAACGCACTATTGAGTCTAGAGCCACGAGATTCATCAAAAGATCTCTTAGGTACACTTGACATTTCATCACTTGATGTTCAACAATAAGAACATCAGTGGTACGTTATCGAGTCCTTCACAGATCTTAGCAATCTGTCGAGAACATTTATGAGAGGTTCACAACTGTGATCCTCAGTGATTGAATGGAAACTCCTGCCAGGGTCAACGTCAAACAGCCCTGACAGCAGGTCACTTCGGTAACTCCCCGTGGATTACGCTTAGTGTGTCTCAAACGGTCTACAGTCGTGAGGTGATGCTTCGGTGTACCTCAGCGACTCATCTGAACTGTAGGTGTACTTCGGTACATCGTGTTATCTCACTTGTGGGACTCCAGTTCAGGAACGGCCCTTGTGAGAATTAGAGTTGTGTTTTCACACTATGCTGTTAACACTCTCGAAGTTCAAACTTGTAAGTGCCGGAATCCGCTTATTACTAACCGTTTTCATATTTTCTTCTTATGGAAGCTCCGGAGCTGGATGATCGTGCAGATTCTTCACATGCTTATGCCAACATCATCACTAATGGAAGTTCTATCCAAAAGCAACACAAAAGTCAGATTGATTCTTCATCAAATCAAAGAATCTACAAAGTTAAAAACTTAAAGAACTTCATCAGTACTGAAATCCAACGTCAAAGAGCGTGTGAGCATGTTGAAGAATGACGTGGAGACACTGGAGCAGCGAAGCAGACCTGAGGCAGACTTGATGCAGACTACTACATACTATCACTTTCATCACAAAAGAACAAAGAACAAAGTTAAAGATGACGTCAAAGCAGAACTGTTCAAAGAAGAAAATTTCTCTACACTGGGGAGATTGTTCGAATCAAGGCAATTCTTCTCACAAGAAAGAAGAATGTCAGAAGACGTCAAAGCTTCTATTACATCAACGCCTTCACCGTTTATATTCTTCATCACTAACACTTAGGGGGAGATTGTTGGAATCACTCCTAAACCTTAATCAAGTGTTAGTAATTCATATGTAATAGTTAGCTTAATTATGGCCTTTATGTTTGTTATTAGCCTTAAGCTTATGTAGAAGGCCCATGAGCTTAGGCCCAAGCCCATAGGAGAAAGGATGGGAACTAGGAGTGTTGCCCTAGCTTCCCTCCTATAAATACTCTTGTATAACCCTCACTTGAGGGTTGGTTGTTCAATTTATTTCTTTCACATACATCTCTACGCATAACCGGCTACTCATATCTTGTCTGTGTGTTTGATTTATTGTTCAATCGCCTTTATCTCTTTCTATTATGCTTGTGTTGTAAAACTAGTGACCTAACAGTCGATTTAGGATAATTTTTTGTATACTCAAGGTTTTAGGCAAATGCGCTTGTTAATTTATTTTTATTTGATGCTAATGACATGATTGATCGCCTTATGCTGTAATAACTTGGTAGTTTAATTCTTGCACTAAAAACTATCTTAGTTGTTGTATAACCATTTATTTTATTAATATACATGCAGGTACCTTGGAGTGACGAGCGTCCGTTAGAGAACAAAGAGCTGAATGCCATAATTGGTGCATGGTTTACATTGTTGCGCGATTAATCCCAAATAATGATGTTCAATCATGTTGAATTCTAGTGTATTTCTTTATAGTTTGTTGAATTCTAGAATTTTAATTTGGATTTTTTCTAGGATTTATGTTTAGTTGAATTGACATATTATCTTAATTTAGTTTGTTGATTTTGACAATTGTAGTGTATTTTAGTTACTTTGTATACATTTGTTGCATTTGTATATATTTCTTTATTTAAAAAAATCATTTTTAAAATTTTCCATTTCTAAAAATTGGAAAATTTTAAAAATGATTTTTTTTATTAAATTAGATTTACCAAAAAGACAGGTTTTGAGATAAAAACATATCTTTTTACTATATATAAAGATAGGTCAGATGCTTCTATTAAAACAGGTTGTGGGAGAACCAGTGTCAATGTCCAATAAAAGTATGTTTGTTTACTCTATAATTGAGACCGATTTTAAGGAGAAAACCGGTGTTGATGCTTCTAATAGAGACAGGTTGCCAAACTGGTTTCTATATGTTTCGATCATGGAGATACCCCCCTTCAGAGAGTGGTTCAAAAAACACTCTTCATGGGCCATTTTGACCGGTTTCCATGAGATTTTTTGTAGTAGTGAATGAATCTGCAAGCATTGTTCTGGCTGCTTCAATCAAAGTTCTGTTCTTTCTTTCTGCAACACCATTTTGCTATGGAGTTCTAGAAATACTGAACTCCCTCTTGATTCCTTTCTTAGCATAAAATTCATCCATAAGCTTGTTCTTGAATTCAGTCCCATTATCACATCTAATACCTCTTACTTTAAGTCTCAGTTGATTATCAAGGGCTATTATTAGATCATGAATAGCATCAAAGGTGTCATCTTTAAATCCCAAGAAAAATACCCAACTGAATCTACTGCAATCATCTGTCACAACCAGACAGTACTTTTTCTTGTTTAGACTAGCAACAGAAACAGGTCCAAACAAATCCATGTGCAGCAACTCCAAAGGTTCTCTAATAGTTCTGTCCTCAAGCTTCTTGCATGAAGCTTTGTGTTGTTTACCCTTCTTGCACGCCAAACATGAGTGATCATTCTTGTAAGTCTTGGAAGGTAAACCTCTAACTAAATTTCCTTTGACCAATTTGTTGATATTCTTGAAATTTACATAGCCCAATCTTCTATGCCACTGATGTGCTTCTTTAGATGTTGCTTTTGCCACTAAACATGTGGCTCTTCCAGAAGAGTGAAGACTCTTCATATCCAGACTATACACATCATTGGTTCTTGGTACTCTAAGTATTACCAAGTTATCATTAACAAGCTTGAATTCCGGGGAAAGGATGAGACATTCTGTGTCAGTGAATAACACAGGGTGCTTCTTATCACAGATCTGAGAGACTGACAAAAGGTTGAACTTGAGCTCCTTCACATATCTAACATTCTCAAAATCTATGCTCCCTGTTTTAATAGTTCCTTTGCCTGTAATTCTTCCTCCACTAGCATCATTCCCAAATGTAACTCTTCCTCCACAATAGGATCTAAAATCTGACAGAATATCTTTGTCTCCTGTCATACTTCCAGAGCAACCACTATCCACAATTAGATGATCTTTAAGCTCCTCTTCTGGGTTGCCCTGCACAAAGATAAAAGAGTTAGTTAATTTTAGGAACCCAAGCCATTACTGACTTGTGTTCCCCTTGTGGAGTTACATACTTAAATTCTTTAAGTATGTAATTTCCACTGTCTCTAAGCACATGATCAATTATCTTTGGTTGTTCCAAAACTTGTGTTGGTTTTTCAATAAAAATCTCTTTTTTAAGCAAGTTTTCTTTATTATTTTCAACAAAAATCTCTGTTTCAGTCTCACTTGCTGAAAGTACTATTTGTTCCCCATCAGTACTTTCCTTCTTAACCCATTTGGTTTTAACTTCTGGTGTAGAGTCCCTTGATCTAGCTACTTTCCATGAGTTGAAGCGCCTTATATATTGATAGTAATTAGATCTCCTAGGGTTCCTATTCCAAAAAGTGTTTGGTGAAAACTGTGCAGCACCTTGAGAAGGTACTGGTTTTGGCTTAACAGTACCTTGAAAAGTGTTTGAAGGTACTGGGGGTTTCGTAAAAGGTCTTCTCTGGTGAGGGTACCTATAGTCTTGTGAGAAGTTGCTATGGTTGACCCTATGTGAGTGATTTCAGACAGGTTTATTCTCTATAGACTTATGATTGGTTGATCTGTTCTTTGGGAATTTACTTAGGTACTCTGAGTGAAAGTCACAGTTCTTAATCAAATGGTTAGGACTGTAACAAACAAAACACAATTATTGACCTGTTATCCCAAAATTGTTTCCTCTATGTGTATGCCCAAACCTATCCTGTCTTCTAGATGAATGATGAGTATTATTATGACCAAAGTTATCCCAAAAAGGTTTAGCAGTATTTTGAAAAGATTTTCTTGAAGGTACTGCTGAATGTCTAGCAGTACTTTGAGAAGAAGGTACTACTTGACTCTTAACACTATCATCCTTAGGTTTCTCAAATGTTTTATTTGGGGTTTCAGAACTAGATGGACTTGTATTAGTTTGACCAATAAGCTTTTTCCTAAATTCTAGACAGTCTACTCCAAAACAAGAAACATCAGGCCTAAGAGGTTGAAAACTACCAGTGGGATGAGGGACAGCATGATAACCTTTATCTTTCTTATATTCAGGAGGTGTTTCGCTAAGTCATGCCTCATTACTAGATGTGTCTACATAATTAATGAGTTCATCATCACTAGTTGTTATATCCTCAAAATCAAGGTCATCCTGATTACTAGGTGGGTTCACTTCTATGCTACTGAAATCCATACCAAAACCTAGTCCAGTTCTAATGTAAGCTCTTCTCTGTTTTTCAACATAACTAACATGAGAAAGACCAGATTGTCCCCAAGCAGCAAACTTTTATAGCAATTTATCTCTCTCCTTAGTTATCTTTTCTAGTTCAGAGACCTTACACCCTAACTTCCATTAACTTAATTTTAACTGATAATCCTATTGTTCATACTTTTCAGCCCAAGCCATTTCATTATTTTCATGTGTTATTATTTTGGCTTCCATTGACTCTAAAGTAATTTGGTAACCAGCTACCTTAGCCCTTGCCATTCTACACTTATCTCTTTCAGTCACATAATCATTAAGTACTTTTTGATAAAAGTCATGACACTTAGAACATACCTCAGAGATAGGGGTGAACTTGGTAAAGTGGCTACCATAGCAAGCAGAACATGTTCATCTTCATTCTTCATGCTCCAATCATAGCTTCCAAGACCATCTCTGGATTCCAACGCGGCAAATCCAGGTTCCTCATCAAAAGCTGTGCTCCAATCAAACTCTTCCATTGCCACCATACAGTAGGTTACTGGTTCATCATCAAACTCAGCACTCTAGTCAACCTCTGATAGATTCTCTTAAGCAACCAAGGCTTTTGTTTCAGTAATAGGAATTTCCTTTAGTTCAAGCTTTGGTTTTTCAGTCATCCTGTTTGCCTGATATTTAGCAAACCTGCACTCCCTTGCAAAGTGTCTAGTCTTCTGACAGTTAAAGCATTCAATCTTGGATTTGTCAAAAGTAATACCTGCTTAGGCTTGAAGTCAATGCCTCTTCCTGTTTTCTTCATGAACTTCTTGATTCTTGCAGTGATCATAGCAACCTGCCACCTTATATCAATAGCTTCAAGAGCATCCTCTTCAATTTGTGACAAGTCTTCTTCATAAGTAACAGGTAGGGTAGCTTGCTGAGCAAAGAATGAGCATACGACTTCATCATAATGGATGGTGTTTGTTGGTGATGATGTGGGGTTGGTCATGGTTGTGATAGAATGAGCAGGATAGACAGTACTTTGAGCAACATTACTTTGAGTAGGGTGAGCAATACTTTTAATAGATGTACTGCCTCTCTTTTCAAAAGACACAAAAGCTATACTGTGAGACTTTGAACTTGTTTGGCCATTCATCTCATGCTCATACACCTTCAGATGGTTGTAGAGATCATCAAAGTCCATAGTGTCCAAACCATGTTGTCCTCTGATCATAGTAGCAATCACATGCCATGTAGATGGCAAACTCCTTAAGAACTTCAAATTGGCATCTTCAACAGATAGCTCTGCCTTGTATAACTCTAGCATGCTGAGGAGATTTTGAAATCTATCACAGGCAGCATCAAGACTTTCTCTTTCACCAACAGTGAAAGTTTCAAACTGTTTCTTCAACAGATTTCTGTGCATCATCTTGGAAGCATCATTACCTCCAAATCTAGTCTTGAGAGCAGCCCATAGTTGTTTTGCATCCTTAGCATCATGGAACTTCTGTGCATCATATGTTGAGAGCCTTCTCTTGATTCCTTATTGTGGCAGCTGGCAAGATGGGTTTAGGTGCTTTAGGTTGTCCAGGTATGTCTACAGGTTCGTCCACAACTTCATTGCCATTGACAATCACATTCCACAGTGCATGGTCTGTAATTGCAATATACTGCCTCATCTTCATGCTCCATAGATCGTATTCTCCCTTTTTGATGATTGATATTCTTAGTGAGGTGATGGATGGTTGTGGTGCAACTTCAGTCGACATCTTTAGGGTTTTGTTAAGTAGGTTTTTGAGGGTTTCTTCTTAGTCAGAGTTTCCACACAAGCTTTGATACCACTTTTTGGATCTATGTACTCTAACCAAACTAACTATATAGCTTGTTAAGGGTTTAATAACCTCGGATAAATCCTAAGTTATTAACAATGAAACACTGAGCAAACTCTATTAAGTATGCGGAATTTACTTAACAAAGCTAAGAAGAATTAACTTTAACTTTCAATGATATTATTAATAACACTAAATCTGCTTGTTATGCAGATTCTTTAACAACTCTAAAACTCTAATATCGTACTTCTCTAAAACTCAAAAAACACGTATTCTCTAATGCCAACCTAGGGGTCCTTTTATAGGCTTAAGGATAACCCTAGTCGGTTTACAATTTGTAACCTTGTACGACAAGTAATACTATACTAATCTAAGAACATTCTAGAATTTACACATTAATCCTTAACGTCTTTGCATAGCAGTCCTTTAAGCATGCAGTACTTTGATGAATGAGCAGTACTTTGACTTTATACTTAGCAGTACTTTGACTTCTTCAACACTTTGACTTTCTATATCCCAACAGATGGGTTAAAACAAATCGTTTTGGATCCAAAATTTTTGGACAAGACCCCAGTCACCAAGAGTTCATTTCCCGTGGCTTGGAGGATCCTATTCACTTTTGTGATTCAGGTCCTCGGCGGGAACCACTCATCCACTGAACAAGTTAACTCTATTCAGTTGATGATGGCATACTGCTTGATGAATGTCGACATAGGGGAGATTATTTACAGTGATCTCGTAACCAAGCTACTGAGCAAAACTAGGGCAAAATACGTTTCGTACCCTAGGTTTGTCTCATGTGCTTTACAAGTGTTACTAGGTTGCAATTATCCCCAGGAAGCAAAATATTGTGCTTTACCTGGCATCTTGAGTCAATCTAATTTTCAAAAGGACCCATCCCTTGTCATTAATATTGAATTGACGGCTCATATGGTCGTTGTAAACAACCAAAGGGACTCAGTGTCTCCTAACCCTGCTCCTAAAAAGAGAAAGGGGAAGTCTCAGACTGGGACTAAGACCAAACCAAGTCTCAGGGCCCTGAGGCTTCAGGAACATAGCCCAAAAGGCAAAAGAAGCCCAAGAATGATATGCCACCCACTGGAGACCAAGCAGCATCCACCCAGGTGACAACAAAGGACACTGATAAATCACAATCAGTGCCCTTAGTCCCAACTACTACTCCCCAAGATCCAGAGGGAAACATACAACCCGCTGGTAGGGGAGTGCCTTCCACAACGCCCAAGGATGACATTAGCAAATCATAGCCTTTGTCTGAGGGCAAACTGAATGATCCCAAAGACTCAGAGGGAACTAAACAACCCGCTGATAGGGATATAACTATCACTGACTCCGCCAAAGGCACTGGGAAAAACCCATCAGTGTCTCAGGGGTCTCAGGGGGACAAAGACTCGGAGGGAAAGAAACAACCCACCGATACGGAACCCACCACCAATCCTGACTCCGGAGAAGACACTGGGAAAAACCCATCAGTGTCTGAGGAGTCAAAGGGGGACAAAGACTCAGAGGGATTAATACCACCCGCTGATACGGAACCCATCACCCCCACCTTGTTAACTGTTGCTGATGTTGCTGAGATACTATTTTCTGATGAACAACATGCTGAAAGTGAAGATGAAATTCTATCAGCAGGAGAAGAAGTGGACGCTGATGTTCAAGCTGAACAAGAACATCAGCCTGATCCACAAGAGCCTAATGAGTCACCATTTCAGCCTGAAGATAATGACTCTGACTCCTCTTCATCCAGTTCTGATGAATTCAGCCAGTTTGATAATATTCTTCCAATCACTGAAAGGCAGCTAGTTATGTGGATCACCAAAGCTTCAAGAAAGATATATTCTGGGGTCACTGACACATTGTGGGATCAACACACTGAAGCTGCTGCAAGTTATGCTGATCTAAAGTCCGATGTGCTCACTTTCAATGCTAACACTGATGAACACAGAGATATCATGTACGGGCATCTTCATAGATTGGATGATAACCTGGCTAAGTTTCTTAAACATCTTCAGGGTTGTGGGACAAGATTGATGAAATCAGGGACTCGGTCAAAGAAGAACCAGCACTCAACTCAAAAGTGCTGGAGGCTACTGAGGCTTACTTGAAGAATTCCTCAGACCTCACTGAACTAATCAACATGCTCAAATCTCTTCAATCTTCAGTTCAGTCTCTATAGGCAACATTGGGTTCTCTAGATGCTCAGGTGACCACTCTGGCCAAGGCATCATCATCATTGGCTTGGAATCTTGGGCCACAAATGACTGCTTTGGAATCATCTCAGGCTAATCTGGAGAAACAGGTCACCAGTCTTCAGCAGGATACTACTGACATTAAGGCTATGCTCACTGAAATTTATCAAGCCTTCAAAGGTCAAGCCACTGAAGCTCCCCCAGTGTCCGAAGCAACTCTTGCTCTCACTCATGTTGCGGAAACAGTTGAGGGGGAGAAGACTACTGAAGAGACTTCCTCTCACACTGAGGGGTAGCCAGCTCAACCAGTCCCTGCTATACCAATTTCATCAGTACCACCAACATCTTCAACAACAACAACAATGACAATGACTACACCAATAACAACAACAACACCGCCCCTGGTAGCATCATCTTCTTCAGGCCAGGACAAAGGAAAAGGCATAATGCATACACCACCTGAGCCTGAGAAGATTCCCTATATGATCGGCAACACTGAGTACCTGCTTACCCCACAACAGCTAAGTGCCTACCTTGCAAAGGAAGAGGGGAAAAAGAAACTTGCTGAGGAAGAAAGAAAGAGCAGAGAAGCCCTGGTAAAAGTTGTCGTTGAAGAACTGAGAATATTGGAATTGATCCTACGAAGCTTCAAAAGGGTCAGGCTGGACAAAAGTTCAAGAATGCTCAGGCTGCTAAGATGACTGAAATGAGAAAGCAGCTGGAAGAAAAGAACAGGAAAACTGCAGCCATCAGGAAGGCAAGAATTGATCACTACAACTGGTCAATGACAAATAGAAGGCTGCCTGAGAAAATCACAGATGTCAGAATCATCCCCAAGTCCAAAACACTGGCAATGGATGTTTACAGGGGGGATGATAAAAGACATTTCGAGGTTCATGATCCCCTAAAATTCACTGACTTTGGGATCACTGAACTCGATGAACTTGGTTCAATAATTGAAAAGAAACATAATGCGGTGGTTAAGGAGCTGATGAAAATGCTCAGCAAAAGGTATGAAAGACTGAGGGACGCACCAGCACAACTGGGGATTCAGCCTGCCTTAACTGCACCACAAGGATCTCAACCGCAGTCATCATAGGGCAAGAGAAAGAGAGTTGAGTTCCAGCCTGAGATCAAAGTGCCTGGACTTGAATGCAACAGGGAGCTGCCTGAAGGTGTGAAATTTGTCAACTGTCTCGTGATTGAAAAGCCTGAAAGAGGGCTATTTTTCATTGACGTCTATGGAAACCAAGCATTCCAAAGGTGAAGTGATATTGATCAGGCAGGAGTGGCTACAATGCTGAGCTACATACCAGTGGCCTCTCAAATTCAGACTCCTGCAAATGTCAGGTTCTGTGCTGACTTAAACGCCAAGATAAGAGAGCATCCTGACAGGGAAACACTCATCACTAAGAAAGTCAAGCTTTAAGCACTGGGAATCCATCTAGACTGACATCATTTTGCTTTATCTTTTGTACTAGTGATAGGAACCATGTAATTGATCAATAAACGATGTATGTTTTGTTAAAATATTCAGTGTTCCTTATTATGTTCATTAGTACATTCAGTGTAAGAAGAAGCCAATTGCTCACTTACACTGATCAAACACTTAGGCTATTTGTATATCCAAATAGGGGGAGACTGTTGGGTTCAGTAAATACCCAAACCCCTTAATCTAGGATTTTAATAGAAAATAACCTAAGTGTTTAGACCGTTAAACACTAACAGGTCACTGAGTGCATAGTCTCTCAGTGAGCCATATTCAGGATACTCAGTATGAGGCGAAGAAGAAGTCTCTCCACTCAGTAAGGCGGAACTTAAAGGGTGAAGACTGAGTCAAGAAGAAGATGGTGGATTCAGTGAGTGATGACAATAACTCACTGAATCCCTAAAACTCCTCTCCAACTACTTACACTGAAGACAAACTGAAGTAGAAGACTGAAGGATATGAAGACTGAAGAATGAGCGGGATAAGGCGGGATAAGTTTGAATCAGATAAGACGAAGTCCTTATCAACCAAAGTCAACTTTCCCTGAATGGCAAACGATCAGGCTCAGTGTCATCACTGACCTTTGGAAAACAGTCTTGTCTCTTACCTAAAATAGTCTTTGTAAACAGAGACAAAATACATCAGTATTTTGTCTTCTGTAAATTGTCAGTTTGTCACTTAGGAAAGAGTTAAAACTCATACTTGTATAAATAGCATAAGAGATGGAGTGAAAGATTTAAGCTTGTGAATTGTAAAAACACACACACACGCAAGCCATCTTTCACTCCTCCAAATACAACTTAATCCCTGAGATAGCTCAGTGGGTACTTGTAGTTGTGCTCAGACTTAGCCTGAGCTTCGTGAGGAGTTACCAACCTTTGTCATTTCAATCCCAAGTACTATTCTGCAAGTACTTGGGTAATGTATTCTTGTTTGATTTATATCTAATAAAGAATATTATGTTAAAAATTATTCAGTGTGTTTTACTTACATCTTATCAGTTATAGATTCACTATTAACTTGTTTTTAATACTTAAAACTGTTTTACGATAGTGAATTGGGAACAACATAAACTAATACTCTAAGCTATACATTTGCTTGATTGATGCCTTTATATCCATAAGTTCATGTTGTTGCCGTGGGGGCAAATTTGGGTCGATTGCTGAATTGTAGAAAATTATGTCTTAGTCCCGTTTCGTTTTTCCAACAATTCAATTTAATGATGTTGGAGCTCGCTTTTCTGAATTTCCAACTCCTCTTGTCGCCGACTTCTTGCCTCTTCCATCTCCATCTCTAGTTTCCTCAAGTTTATGTAGTCCTTTGTGATCTCTTTCTTTTTTCCTGATTTTGTCGACTTGAATTTGAAGTACTTCTCAGCTAACGAACTAACAAATGATGCAGGAGGCTCACGAGAGGAGGCAAATGATTTATTCTTGGATGCGTCACGACCCTTTGGTTGTGATTCTCGAGTCTCTTCCTCCTCAGAATCATCCATGTTGTGGAAATTCAAACCACCTTTTGTTGACCCCGAGGTGGTTTTCGAAGTCTTGGATTTCTTCCTACCCCTTATGTAGAAAAAAGGCATCTCAATAACCTTCCATGCAACATGATCCTTCAAAAATTTCCAGCACTCCTCCAATGAACACTCATGACCGTGAATCAAATAGTATTTTTTAAGAGCTTTTTGGTACGAATCGAGGTCATTTGCACCACTTTCGTGATTCTTCTCGATATTCTTCATGATTGCACAAAATGCACCAACCCTACAACGAAACCAATTCTTCCATTTGGTCATGATCGACTCGTACGTTTTGTCTGAACCAGTTTCATTTATAAAGTACGCTATCACCTCCTCCCAAAACCCCGACCTGTTGATATCGTTTCCTCTCGCGGATGAGTATACGCTTTACACAGCGCGACCTCTTACTCCTTTGTCCATTTTGTAGGCTTTAGCTCTTGGGTTGTGACATTCTTAGCCTTGGTTTGGTCCTTCGCCTTTGTAGCACGTCTCGAAGGCTTCTTTGGTTTGACGGGCGACGTCTCTTCGACATCCTTATCGTCTTCAACTGGAATGGAACCTGGAAACAAACCGTGGTGCGAACCATGACCCGAACCTTGCCCCATCGAAGCATCTTGACTCGGATAATGTTGAGTCGGATAGTTTTGACTCGGGTATTGTTGAGTCAGATAGTCTTGGATAAACTCCTCCAAATCATCCATATCAAGATTAACATCCTCAAGCGGGGAAAACGCTTGATTCGGTTGGGAAGCCTGTAAGAAATTCATGTTAGGATGATACGATGACCCACTTGGTGATTGGTGAAATTCGGTATTAGTACGATAAGGTGGGACATATGGACGATTAAGGTAAAATGCGTTTTGATTTTGTGGTGGTTGTGGTAGTCGTGTTTGATATTCAAAACTGGGTGCACGAAAGAGAATACGTTGACTTGGTGATGGTGTTACACCGGTTAATTGGAAATTCGGATCCGGCGAGAAATTCAAATTCGGAACATTTGAGGTAGTCGGGATTTTGGGGTTTTTGATTTGAGAGTTTTTTGCTTGACATGATGAATATTGATGAGAAGTTGTTTGAATTGTGTGTTTTAAGTTGGTATTTATAATATTGTAAAAGTATTAAAGTTTGTTTTTTTTATTATTATTATTATTTTTTTTGAAACGGTAACAACTTTTGTTTGTTTTTGAGATTCAAACTCTGTCGAATAACCGATCTAGTCTTTGGCTTCTTTGTTCCCGACCGAGCACAACTGATGGAGCCACAATAGGCCGACCAACCACGACCGAAGGTCGACCGACCCATTGCACATAGCCCAACTTGTTAGCTATAGAATAAAAATCTGACGTGAACGTATTTTTTACAACTAAACGACCCTCCACATCATCTTGTCAGGTTTGGAAATATGATATCTCGGGTGCATTAAATCGGTTACTAATTGTGTCACACACATGACTACCACGTGGCATTTCTTCTGTGAAGAAAAACCTCCCCTTTTAAGTTACTCCCATCCCATTTTTAACTTCTTTTTTTCTTTAATTTCAATTCCAATTCTTATCATAAACAGAGAACAAAAATAAATGCTACAAATAACTGTATTTATGAATCTTTTATTAATTTCAAAAGGGCTTTTCAGTTTTCTCTCCAATCAATTTTTATAAATTGAGAGAAAAAAAAATAACTTTTAGTATCTCAGTCAGTTACTGCATGTATATAATAGATACACAATCCTGTATCTATATATACCCTGAAACAAATAACTGAACCAAATAATCCATTTATGGATTTTGCAGATTGTTTTTTTATTTAGGGGGTTTTGTTGGGTTACTGAATTAAAACATTCTTGGGTTTGGTTAATTATTGTTTTATTATTATATGATGGCTGATGTTTATTCAACTTATAAAAAGAGAGATGATATCTGTGATGATGTTTGTGGTCAGGTATGTTTTTTAATAATAAAATTATTAAGGTTTTATTTTATTGTTTGTTTAGTATAAAATGTGTGTTTTTTTATGAATATTCTTCTTGGATTTTGCTTTAATTTTTGTGGGTATTATTTAATGTAAATTTTGAAGAGGTGAAGTACGCTGTAAAGGTTGTAGGGTTTTTAACTTTTAATTTTTAATTTAGGGTTTTAAGAATGTGGGCACAAATTAATTGGGGTTTAATATTTGGGCGTTTTGTAAAGGATAAAGCTTACCTGTCTGGAATAAAAGCTTTTACCTTTTTGTTGTTGATCCTACCAGATTCTGTATGTGGTGTGATTGGATTAGTTAATCTATATATTAGAAGTGGTACTTTTCTACAGTAAATTTTTTAAATGATACATAACGGGTGTTTGGATATTCATTTTATAAGTGATAATTGCACTTGTAAGAGTTAAGAGTACGATTAAAGCTTAGAGGTATTATCCTCAATAACATTGGTACTTTTATACTACTTTTTTAAAATGCTACATAACGGGTGTTTTAATTCACATCCTAATGCCCCTTTAAACCGATTAGCTTTGGTGTAGTCGTGTCCCTTTGTATTATGGGGAAAAAAAAATGCAATTTTGGGGTTTCTTTTCTTATTTCAAACTGAGAGTCTGAGATTTTATTGCGAAAACTTAAAACGAGAACTCTTTGCTCACTTGGATCCCTGTTCTTGGATCAAATTGCGGCCTGTTACAGATACTTAACCCCAGAAGCCTTGGTCACTTGGGTCGTCTGCACATGGGTCCCCCCTTTTTTTTACCACGATAATTGATTTTGTAGCAAGAAGCTTCTGATCATTTGATTGTTATTGCATATATTTTTAATTTAGTTTACATATATTGTGTCAAAAGGCTCACTCTTTCACCATTTGCTTGCTTTGTAGGAAGCAAGTAGGATGTCAAGAATCCGATGCCTGATGCAGAGTCTGGATTTACGATCAGTCATATTATTATTTATAATTATTCCAGTTGGGTTCGTTGGAGTGTACTTTCATGGTCAAAAATTCACTTACTTTCTAAGACCCTTATGGCAATCTCCCCCTCCACCTTTCATTCAAATACCTCATTACTATCACGAAAACGTCTCAATGTCTACTCTTTGCAATCTTCACGGTTGGAAAGTACGAGAGTACCCCCGAAGAGTCTATGATGCAGTCTTATTTAACAACGAAATTGACATGCTTACAATCAGATGGAAAGAACTTTACCCTTACATCACTCAGTTTGTGCTTCTTGAATCTAACTCAACTTTCACAGGCATACCAAAACCTCACTTCTTTGCTATTAATCAAGAAAGGTTTGACTTTGTGAAGCCTAGGTTGACTTATGCAACAATCCCTGGTGGATCAAGAAAGGGGAAGAATCCGTTCTATGAAGAGGCGTATCAACGAGTGGCAGTTGATAGGCTTCTGAGAATTGCTGGAATAGAAGATGATGATCTATTGATAATGTCTGATGTTGATGAGATACCTAGTGGACATACTATTGATCTTTTGAGATGGTGTGATGGGTCACCGCCAGTTATGCATCTTCACTTAAGAAACTTTTTGTATTCGTTCGAGTTTAATGTTGAACATAAAAGTTGGAGAGCTTCAGTGCATAAATATGAAAAGGGTAAAACAAGGTATGCTCATTTTCGTCAAACGGATCATCTTTTTGCTGATTCAGGATGGCATTGTAGTTTTTGTTTTAAAAAAATAAGTGACTTCGTGTTTAAAATGAAAGCTTATAGTCACTCAGATAGAATAAGGTTCTCTCATCATCTAGACCCGAAAAGAATACAGAAGGTAATTTGCAATGGCGATGACTTGTATGATATGCTTCCTGAGGAGTATACTTTCAGGCAAATTATCGGAAATATGGGACCGATCCCTCATTCGTATTCAGGAGTTCATTTGCCTTCTTATCTGTTGCATAATGTTGACGAGTACAAGTATTTGCTGCCTGGGAATTGTATTCGGGAAGCGGATTGAATCCTGACTATGCAGATTGTGTTGTAGTCAATGCAGCGAGGGTAGTACATGTGAGCAGGGTGATTGGAAGAGGGGTTGCAGGATTTGTTTTGATGTGTACCGTACAAGTATGTAGGCAGTAGACGTTGTTGGTGTTTTTTTGTGTATTATGCAAAGGCAAAATATACCTTCCAACTTCAATTTTGGAATTTGTTTTATGTTTATGGTCAGGGTTTAGGCAAAGCCCTTTGTAATCTCTCTATTCTATCCTTCCGTTTACATTATGTACAACCAAATTGTTGCTAATTATAGAAGGTTATTATGGCTAATTTCTTTGTTTAGTACTGTACTGAATTACAATGTTGTGTACAAAGAAAAAGCCAGAAGCGGCCAGTGCGACATTGTTTCGCACGTATTTGATCTCCATGATAGAAGGTGTCACCGTACCAGACTCGGTGTTATGATATAGCGCTAACCGGAAAATTTAAACATACAGTTGCTTTTTACATCTTCTTATTCAAAGCGAGATCTCTAAGGCTGGTTCAGTAAGGGGATTCAGCCCTTACTTTTCACTGCCACGTCAGCTTTCTCTCTCCAGCGACCTTCAGGCGATTGGGTGCCCCAGTAAGGACGACCAAGATCTTAACATTTTTAACACAAACTCAAATCTCATTAATAATTAAAACGTTACATAATAATTCAAATAAAATTAAAACATTACGACAATACAACGACTAAACTAGTTTTGATTATGACGATGCCAAATGTCTTCCACCAAATCGGCTTTGAGGCTAAGATGAGTTGTTTTGTTGCATATCTCCCTGGTAATTTCCAACGATTCCACATGCGTTCTTATGGGATCATACGAACGGTGCTGCTCTGCCGGAAAGAATACGGGAGATATCGCCCGCTCTTCGTCCTGAATTATCATATTATGTAATATGATGCATGTGTACATTATATGTGATAGACGCTCTTTGTCAAACCCATTAGCCGGATGTTTAATCATTAGCCACTTCTTCTTTAGTACACCAAAAGCACGTTTCACATATTTTCTTGCTGCTTCGTGCATCGTCTTATACAATATTCGTTTGTGATCATTCGTCCCTGGATTTTTAATGGACTTCATAATAACCGAGTATTCCGGATATATCCCATCAGCAAGATAATATCCGCGTTTATAAGGCACGCCGTTAGCAACGAATTCCACATCCGGTGCTCTCCCCGTTTTGAGATCATTGAAAAGAGGCGATGCACGTAAAACATTTACGTCGTTATTCATCCCGGCGACACCAAAGAACGCATGCCAAATCCATAAATCTTAGGACGCGATCGCTTCCAATAAAATGAAATGATTTTGCCCGTGATCACCCCTACAAAATTGAGCTTTTAAAGCATGTGGGCAATTCTCCCACGGCCAATCTGTGCAATCAACGCTTCCTATCATCCCACGAAACCCATGACTTTCGTAGTGATGAGCATAGAGTTTGTCAATGTCAGTAACCGTCGGCTTTCGCAAATACTCTGCACCATATAACTCCATTATGGCCTCACAAAATTTTTCGAGAGACTCACGAATTGTTGACGCACCCATTTGCACGTATTCGTCTAGAGCATCAGCATTGACCCCGTATGCCAATTGACGGATTGACGAAGTACACTTCATCAATGGAGAAATACCAAGTATGCCTGCACAACTAGGAGTTTGCTGGAAATAAGGTGAATGATCGGTTATATCTCGGACAATTCGTGTGAATAGTCGTCGGCTCATTCGGAAACGATCATGGAATGCTATATCGTCGTATCTGGGGGTCTTGCTGAAGTAAGCATCCACTAAATGGTTATGAGCACCCAAACGATCCCTACTAACAGTGTTTCGTGAGAGTTTAGTTTGTGACGCTTGAAAAGCCTCCCAACACTCTTCCGCAAACATCATAAACTCGGTACTAACTTCATTTTCATCATCCGATGACGAATCGACAATGAATAGCTCGTAAGAATTAAAACTCATAGTGTGGAAAGAATATAGAGAATGTGTGAAATGAGATTTGTGAATTTAATGTGTAAATATGTTGTGTATTTATAGGGTAGTTTAGTATGATTTTTTTTTTAAAGCCACAAACGTTCCAAATTTTAATTTATAACGGTAGGATTCTTTTTTTGTTTTGTTTTGATATGCAACGGATACATTTTATTTGTTTGAAAGTGTAAATGTCTAGTCGATCGTGGGGGGGGGGGATTCATTTGATTGTGTTTTTGGCCGATCGAGTGGCTCAACAACAAGGCGATCGACTTAGAAGCGATCGACTTAGTCGATCGTTTCTCTCTTTTGGAACCAACCTAAGAGCACTTGGTGTCATAACTCAAGTTATCCCATAACTCAGCGCCACATCAGCTTTAACATTTTAACTTTAACTCACAAAAAACACCATTTATTATAACTTACCTTAACCATAACATTTTAGGCCTCACTTTTGTTTAAAAAATAAAATTTACAAATTCAACCCTTTAACTAATATTTTCATTAAGAACATCACCGCATAAATAATAATTCATTAATTAAAGTCTATTATAAATAAAACGTACGAAATTTAAAAACATTCGGAAAACACACAAATTACAAATACATCGTCTTCGGAATATTCTTCCTCTTGTTGTTGTTGTCGTTCAAATTGTTTTTGCCATACATGTTCCATAAGGTCTTGTTGGAGACTAGTATGCGTTTTTCTGTCACGTATTTCTTTTGTCTTTTGACGATTGACATCACATATGTCGACCCACGTATATTTCCGCATATGTGGTACCGGATTCACCCACATTTCCTCGTACTCACGTAGTGCAAATTTTTGACCTTTTAAAATCATTTTATGCAAAATAATGCAAGAATACATGATTCTACTTATCCTGGTAACTTCGTATTGACGTGTCGGTTGTTGTAGTATACCCCAACGTCCTTGGAGCACACCAAAAGCACGTTCGACATCCTTTCGTGCACTTTCTTGTTTCCTTTTAAAATAACCATGTTTATCGTCAGTTGTTGCCGAGAATGATTTGACGAAAGTTGCCCACTGTGGGTAAATTCCGTCAGCTAAGTAATATCCCTTTTCATACATGGTTCCATTTACCATATATGGTCTACATCGACGTCATTAAGAATGTCGTCGAATAACGAAGAATTATCTAAAACATTAAAATCGTTATTCGCCCCCGTCACCACAAAAAATGCATGCCAAATCCATAAATCTTGCGAAGCAACAGCTTCATGCATTATTGTTGGGTATTTTTATCACCCCTATCATATTGCTCTTGCCAACCCACCGGACAATTTCTCCACTCCCAATGCATGCAGTCAATGCTACCAAACATTCCCGGAAAACCATGTTTTTGCTCATATCTTTCATAAATACTTTGAATGTCTGTAAGTGTTGGTTTTCTTAAATACTCCGGCATAAACAATTCAATAACACACTTTTTGTTGACGAATCGAGTAAGACCTCGTTAGTTATGTCGGAAGAGTTTAGTAATGACAACGTATCCTACGACGCCTTAGGACGTGATATAGTTTTGGAATAATAAGTAAGACGAATACATTGTAAAGTTTATCGAGTTGACAAATTCGATAAGTTTTGACAATATATTTAAGAGACTTATTAAACTACAAACTTGACTAATAGATGGTTGTGAATTTTGCTTTGTTGAGTTCTTAAGTAGCGTGTGTTCACATGAATCTTTTTGAGTCGACACAACGCACGCACGGATACCAAACACTAGAAACGTTATGAGAAAGAGTTTTGGGAATAAAACTAGAATATAGTCGGGATTGGGAAATATTGAATGGAGATGTAATCTAAGCCGAGTCTATGTTATTAGGTAGTGTCGAGTCAGTAGTTGATGTTTCCTGATAGTCGATACTCTTCTTGTTCCTGTTGATTCTTGTGCATTTGCTGGACTAAGGTGAGTTTCATAGCCCCACTTTTACTCGTACTTTGCTTTATTAAATCTTGAGGTGAGAAAACATGCACTTGTTTTGATTGGACCGATTATGAAACTGTGTTTTGCTTGTGCTTATTACGTAGTCTAGGCTAAGCTTTAGCCTCTCTTTAACTTTCCTACTATTAGGTCATTTATTAATGTTGTAGGTAGATCTATCATGGTTGACCGCCCCGTCTGGACTTGTTTGCCCGACTTGCGAGGGTGGCACCTGGATTTGTAGATGCAAAACTTGCCATGACGTATAACATTTTGGTTTTTGGTTTGTGTTTTGAGTATGATGGTGGCTTATTTGTTATGGTTTACTTGCGTAATAAGAGGATTTACTGTTTGGTCCAAATGCTTTGTTATTTACTTAAACCTATGAGCTCACCAGCTTTTTGCTGACTTTTTAGCATGTTTTTCTCAGGTAATTGATATGTTAGGCTTGGGCAGTTGATTTGGGAGGCGCTTGACAGCAACGGCATGGTCATGGATCTATTTCACTCTAATGTTTATTTGGGACCGCTTTTATGAATTACTTTCAATGGGCTTACTCTCGTACTTTTGAATAAATGTAAAACTTAATTACTATCTTCGACAATGTTATTAATTTATGGACGAGTTATTATGTTTTGCTATACTTGTGTTGTGTACCAATTCTCGTAGCACCCCAATGTTAGTAAGTCTTCCGCTGAACCTATTTTGGGGGTGTTACATTATTTGTGAAAATTCTTCTTCGGTGGATGCAGGTACTTGTAAAAGTGTTTAAGGTTCATATACCCAATGCGGTAAAGAAGAACTTTATGCCTATATCGCATGTGGAAATCCTTATCTAGTTCCACTCTTAACTCTACTTTTGCTTGTCCAAACTTAATTTTTCTTTCTTCAAAATTTCTTTGTAAATTTTTATGAAAATCAAAATTTCTTCTATAAAATCAAAATCAAAATACAAAATTAGAAAATTTTCAAAAAATTCAAAAACATTATAAAATCAAAAATCCAAAAATATTCTTTTACGACATATCTCTCGTATAATCGATATTCAGTACGTTTCTAGAAATGTCATTCAACACTGATACGGACATGTACAAATGCTTGAGCGAGAGTTCTCTAAAATGTTTTCAAAACATGTTGTTTCTATCTAAATTTATCAAAAATTTTCTTCTAAAATTTGATGGCTTGCAGTTACTTTAAACTATAACCCGGACTTCAAAATAATGGCTTTTAAGTATGTCAGCTTGCAACCCTGATAAGGTTTTAAAATGTACCATTTTGAGGGGTCGTTTAAGCCCTTATTTGATCACTTTTGTATCCGTTATTACTTAATATCGTTCCTTTTCACTTTTTAGGTATCTTGAAGGCAAATTGCTGGAATGACACTTATTCGGACGAAAAGGCGCGAATATACGAAGAAAATGGCCAAAGTCAAGAATCGAGACACTCAGGCTGCTGGAACTGAAGGGGACGGCGTCAGGTGTTATCTGCGACGCCGTCGGACAACTTTTGTGACGGCTCAGTAGCCAAATTGCTCATTTACAAGTGACGGCTTCAGGTTTTAAAAGAGTAGGGCGTCGCAACTCAGACAGCCTAGATTTGATCCAGACGACGTCAGAGACTGAAGGGGACGGCGTCACAAGCATAAGGTGACGCCGTCGCAAGACTAACGTGGCCAAGACGAAACCCTAATGATGGCGACCCGACGGCGTCACAAATCAAAGGGTGACGCCGTCGCATTTGTAATCTTATATATAGAATCCGAATTTTTTAGTTTTTAGTGTGTAGTCTTTTGGAGTAAAAACCTAAACCGAACCAAGGCATTCTTGTACAGTATTTTAGGGTTCCATACCATATCTTACATCAAGATAAGTATTTTACTTCATTAATTCAAGTATGTCTTCAATTAATTGCGTGTATGCTTGCATGTTTCCCATGTCCGGCTAATTTACTTGTGTGTTTGCTTAGGGAATATGAAACTTAATTATTGAATATTGATTAGTTGTCTCTTATCTTAATTGTTAATGATTTAGTATTGCGATAGGTCATCCGTTGTGTAGTTAATGCTTGATTAATCTTTGTGAACCTTAGCTTATAGTACCTAGAGTCATTGTAGGCTAAACCATCCGAAGAGTACTTTAGTGTTAAGTTTATAAATCCTAGAGATTTTGTAGGCATTAACCTTTGGTAGTTTCAAAGAGTTAGGGATAAACGCATACCCTACGACCTTAGACACACAACGCGATTAAGAATAAGGACGTGACCATTCAAGCATCAATAGGAGATAATTAAGGAGTAATAAAACCTAAGTAAACACATCTTTAAATCATCATACGAGCACACAATAATTAGACATCGACTACATACACCACCAGATTAGATAATTAGATAAGTAGAGTAATCGGTAGAAATACCAAAACCCACAAATCCAAACCCCGAGATTCGTACCTTTCCATTTCCTAAAAAACATAAAAAGATAAAAAATAATCTTCTTCAACCCCAACCTTAGCGTAGTAACTTCTCACTAGCATTCCTATTCCCCTAGAGAACGATATCAATTCCCGTGGCTTACCCTAATACTACACTACAACGATTAGGTTCACTGGCCAGGGTGTTGAAAAACTTGCTCGACGAAAAGGAAGTTCCTTTGACCCCGAACGACGCATGTAGCGTTATCAAGTTTTTGGCGCCGCTGTCGGGGAATAGAATAGCTAGTTAGGAGTCCACCTCGTTTAGGTTTCCTTGCTTGATTCCTATCAAGTAAGCTTTTTTCCCAATTTTTAGCTTCCTCATAGTCTATCCCCATTCTTCGTGACCTTTGTTCGTATCCCATCACTTTTCATCATGGAAGGTGATAACCAACCACCATTCATCAACCTACCACCATTCATTAACCTACCACCAAATGACCCGCCAAGAGGCCGTACTCTTGGTGAATACTCGAGACCAAGCCACCTAGGCTATAGGAACACCATTGAGCTTCCCGACCAAGCCCAAACTACGGCCCTGCGATCCGACACCATCCGGTTGGTGCAAAACGGATGTACATTTCATGGACTTCGTTCCGAAGATCCTAATCAGCATCTTAAGGATTTCCTTAAAATTGTCGATTCCATCGACCTCGATACTACTACTCGGGAGACCACGCGTCTGCGTCTCTTCCAATTCTCTCTACGGGACCAAAGCGACTTCCCGCCGACTCCATCTCAAGTTGGGATGATCTCACCTCTCGCTTCCTTGCTCAATTTTTCCCACCGGGGAGAACCACTAAGCTTTGGAATGATATCTTGATGTTCCAACAACGTCAAGGTGAATCTCTCTACGAAGCATGGACTCGATTCAAGGACTTACTCCATAAAGTCCCTCATCACGGCATTGATCTTTGGCTTCAAGTCCAACTCTTCTATGATCATGTCAACTTCCCCACCAAGCGATCCATTGACCTAGCGGCCGGTGGAAAACTTAGTGATCTCACCGCGGAAGAATCATGGGGTATAATAGAGGACCTTGCTCTCTATGACAACGAAAGTTGGAATGACCCCCGTGAGTTGCCCAAAACAGTTAAGGCAATCTCCTTGCCTCCCATTGACTTACAATCTTCCGATCGTAGGATGCTCGAGCTTGAAGATCAAGTTAAATTCCTAATGAGCTCCTACGAAAATCCTAAGTCTTCACGCCAAGTGAACAAAGTTTCTTCCTCGTGTGATCCGTGTAGTGATTCTCATAACACGCGCACTTGCACAAGATTCCCCGAAAAAGCTTCCGTTGACTACGCATCCTCGCGTACTAATGGAATGGGAGGAAGATTCCCTACAACACCCGGACCTAGGACTTTTACTGACGCCCGAGAAGCATGGAAGTGCAAGCCCTACTTTTATTGGGGACAAACCAAAGAATTCACATCCAATGATTTCTCATGGCCCCCATCTCACAACCCTAACCAAAAAAACATTGAGGGGATGTTGCAACACCTAGTCGCATCCCAATAAGCTCAAATAGCTAAGCTCTCGGACCGTTTTAACCAACAACAAGCCGAGATGGATAGGAAGATAGATAACCTCTTGAAAGCCATGACCAATAGTGATAGGAAGGTTAATGCTATCTCAACTCCCGAACCTTCCGGTGTAGAGATTAAGGACCCAAGTAAGCTAGCTAAGCACGTTCAATTCGTCAATACCATCACCTTAGTGAAACCTAATAGAACAAATGACGAAGCGAACCATGAAACGATACTTGAGGTTAGTGAAACACCGAGGAATGAAACAACCGAGGAAGTAGATGAAGTAGACAATGACTATTTCAATAAGTTTCCTACGGAAGAAGAACTATCTCGCCACCCTCACTTAGTGCGTGACCTCCGTCACATGTATATTAGGAGAAGCCCTAGGATCAAGTTTGGGAACCCTTGGAATCTTAACATACCATGTTGCATAGGACACCTTTTTGTGGCAAAGGCCTACATTGACCGCAAGTCCCCAATAAACATAATGACTAGCACCTAGTATAATTGGGTAATGAAGAAGCCTATCCCAACTAGGCAAGATCCCGATAATCCTAGGGTTAGTTGCAATTTTCTTGGTAGAGATAAGGGATTGCCCGTTTATATAGGTAGTTTCACGTTTCCTACGGATTTCATAATAGTGGAAGATATTAGTACGGCCATAGATCCTAGCTTGTCCCACGTTATTCTAGGGAAACCTTTCATAGAAAGCACCGGGATGACTTATGATCCCTCATTAGGAATAGTACGATTCAAGGATGAGATCGATGATGTAGCCTACCAAATGCTGTTTAAGATTGAGAAATTTTCATCACTCTCCAATGATGAAAAGGAACTTAAACTATCGGTCTACTATAGGAATAAGAAGGATAAGGAGAAAGGAGTGGATTATGTTATGGCCAAGATTTTCGGTTTCTATAAGGATTGCTTGAACTTAGGACCGGAATATAGAACTGAGTGGGGAGATGACGAACTCTTATAAAGGTGCATCATAGGGTACTTCTACAACATGGAATCACCCACTAGAGACCGTCAGAAGGAAGAAGGTGACGGTAATGAAGCAACGTAGGGGTACGACTTTGAGTCTAGCTACAAGACTCATAAATAAAGAAAAGCGCTTCGTGGGAGGCAACCCATGCTTAATTGTTTGCTTGTTTGTGTCATATATCTTTTATTGATTGTTTATTCTCATGTTTAAATTTGTAAAAATGCTTTATTGTGTCTTTAACCTCGTCTTAATTACATATAAAGGTATTTTACATAAGGGATAAGTGTAGGGAGGATTACACACGTTTTCAAAAGAGACGCAAACATGAGAATTTCAATTAATTAAAAGATATACATGTGTGTTTGTTCGAGTCAAATGCTTATATCGAGTCATAATGGATGTTTTGCAGGAAATTTTTTCCAGATTCTAAAGATGTAAATTTTCCAAAATTTTTTCCAGAAAATCGCAGACCAGTTTTTGTCTAGATAACCTGACGGCGTCAGGAAGGAGCAGAAACAACTGATTACATTTTCTCGTTTTCTGAGCTACTTATAAATTTTTGGAATTTCCCAGGTCTTAATTTTCCAGAAATTCTGTAAACATCCATTCCACAAGCATTATATCCTAGTCTAGTAGAGTCCTATATATTATTATTACCGCCGATTTTATGCGAAGGTTTCGTTTGTTTTCTTCAAGTGTTCAGGTTTAATTTACCAAGAAGAAGATACATAAGATGAGAAGGAGCCTTTCACGCAAACGTTCTTCTTGAAGAAAGATGTAACCACCACTTTACACGGATCCTACCGAGCTAATCAGGGGAGTATTAGTTTCTTTCATCTTTTATTACCTTCCATTATCATAAATTTGATACTTTCGGGGAACATTGGGGACAATGTTCAGTTTAAGTGTAGGGAGGGAAAATAAAACGAGAACTTTGAAACTATGCTTATCCTTGAATATTTGCTTTGTTCAATTGCATTTGTGTAATAAACCATGAGAAAATTTCCGTTAGGGTAATTTTGGCACCAAATTAAATTTTTTCATGACATATAGGAGTGGGCCATTAGTCTTAATAAAGCGTCTCATAGATAGGAAGTTATATGACTAGCACAAAAACCCTTTACCACTTAAATTCCACCCAAAATGTGAGGATCGCCCTTAGATTAGTAGGAATTAAAGCATTCATCTTTAATGCTTAGAGTGTGAACCAGTAGTATAATAGATTCTAGAACTTGTTTTGTGATGCATTCCGAGATCGCTAGTAAGACTACACTTGTGTAGTTAGGAATAACTAAATGATAAGAGGCATTAGGATAACCCTTGTTTGATACCCGTAATATAATTACTTCTTCCACATCGGTTGAGTAATTCCCTCACACCTTTGCGTTGTACTCATCTTTAGTACACGATACCCCTAGTTAACCTCTCAGAGCCTATCCTTTTCGCGGTTCTCGTGATGTTTCGGTTTTCCGGAATATCAATGAAGAGCATTGTTTATAATCCACCCCCAAATGTACACCCAAATCGCCTTAGCCTACCTTGTATGCACTCACTTTTAGTGCATTATTGTTATCACACTTAACCCTTAGTTCAATTATCGAGTTGCTTGCATAAGTTACTAAGTCGAGTCATATCTTTTGTACACAATTTTGGGACGATTGGGACTCATGGGAAAAGTTAAAGTTTATGATATGACGGGAAGGAACGTTAAATTCAAATTCCCTTTATTGCGTAATAATGTACTCCAAGTGTTTTGATCTTTTCTATTCTGGTCAAATTAGTGTTAGAGTAATAAAAACTCAAGTGTAGGGATGTGCCTATAAATCCCTATTATTTTGATGTTATCGTAGAGGATGGTAGAGTAAAAGTGTATGAAAAAAAAATCGAAAAAATAGAAAAGGAGAAAAAGAAAAAAAATAGAGTGTTCATTAAAAATTAAAAAAAAATAAAAAAAAAATAAAAAAAAATTTAAAAAAACATACGGGCTACCATCCTGCATCTATCTTTAAATTTATGTATGTTTATTTCAGTTATCTAGAGTTTAGAGTGTCGAGTCTTGGCTTAGCAACACCATTCTTTGCATGCTTGTAACATAAAGATTTTTGACTTGCCACCACTAAATAGCCTATCCCACCAAACCCTTTGTTTCCCTACCATAAGCCTATCATTACAACCCTTTAAAAGACCTCTTGGATAGTCTTTCCTAGGTGCTTACGCCAAAGCGATGGAGGTTTAATCTAGTCTCAAGCCTATGGTAATCTATGTACTAGGACCGGTTAATGAGTGTTTATCTTCCATTTCCAACTTGTTATATTTCATATACACCCGAGATATGTGAGTATCCAAACACCTCATGTGAGGTGCTAGTATGTAATTTCCGTGCTTGTTATGACTTTTGCGGGGCTTAAATATGTTGTGAATCGTTCTAAACTAATGCTTCATGACCTCTAACTTATAAATTGATTGGCTAAAAGCACATTTGCTTGAGGACAAGCAAATACCAAGTTTAGGGATATTTGATAAGGTTTTAAAATGTACCATTTTGAGGGGTCGTTTAAGCCCTTATTTGATCACTTTTGTATCCGTTATTACTTAATATCGTTCCTTTTCACTTTTTAGGTATCTTGAAGGCAAATTGCTGGAATGACACTTATTCAGACGAAAAGGCGCGAATATACGAAGAAAATGGCCAAAGTCAAGAATCGAGACACTCAGGCTGCTGGAACTGAAGGGGACGGCATCAGGTGTTATCTGCGACGCCGTCGGACAACTTTTGTGACGGCTCAGTAGCCAAATTGCTCATTTACAAGTGACGGCTTCAGGTTTTAAAAGAGTAGGGCGTCGCAACTCAGACGACCTAGATTTGATCCAGACGACGTCAGAGACTGAAGGGGACGCCGTCGCAAGACTAACATGGCCAAGACGAAACCCTAATGACGGCGACCCGACGGTGTCACAAATCAAAGGGTGACGCCGTCGCATTTGTAATCTTATACATAGAATCCGAATTTTTTAGTTTTCAGTGTGTAGTCTTTTGGAGTAAAAACCTATACCGAACCAAGGTTGTCTTGTACAGTATTTTAGGGTTCCATACCCTATCTTACATCAAGATAAGTATTTTACTTCATTAATTCAAGTATGTCTTCAATTAATTGTGTGTATGCTTGCATGTTTCCCATGTCCGGCTAATTTACTTGTGTGTTTGCTTAGGGAATATGAAACTTAATTATTGAATATTGATTGGTTGTCTCTTATGTTAATTGTTAATGATCTAGTATTGCGATAGGTCATCCGTTGTGTAGTTAATGCTTTATTAATCTTTGTGAACCTTAGCTTATAGTACCTAGAGTCATTGTAGGCTAAACCATCTAAAGAGTACCTTAGTATTAAGTTTATAAATCCTATAGATTTTGTAGGCATTAACCTTTGGTAGTTTCAAAGAGTTAGGGATAAACGCATACCCTACGACCTTAGACACACAACGTGATTAAGAATAAGGACGTGACAATTCAACCATCAATAGGAGATAATTAAGGAGTAATAAAACCTAAGTAAACACATCTTTAAATCATCATACGAGCACACAATAATTAGACATCGACTACATACACCACCAGATTAGATAATTAGATAAGTAGAGTAATCGGTTGAAATACCAAAACCCACAAATCCAAACCCCGAGATTCGTACCTTTCCATTTCCTAAAAAACATAAAAAGATAAAAAATAATCTTCTTCAACCCCAACCTTAGCGTAGTAACTTCTCACTAGCATTCCTATTCCCCTAGAGAACGATATCAATTCCCGTGGCTTACCCTAATACTACACTACAATGATTAGGTTCACTGCCTAGGGTGTTGAAAAACTTGCTCGAAGAAAAGGAAGTTCCTTTGACCCCGAACGACGCGTGTAGCGTTATCAAACCCTAACTTTAAAGAAAAGTGATACGCAAAATCGATTTTCAAAAATACCGAGCATTTATCCTGAAACAAATGAATATATTTCTCTCCAATATCTTCAAAAGATTTTCAAAATCTTCCTCATCTTGCGTACCATTGATTCGAAAATTTTCAAAAAGATTTCTCAAATCTCTCACATTTGGTACCAATATATCCCCCTCTTCAAAATTTCAAAATTTACTTTCTTTAAGGGGAGTATAAAACTAAAATTGTTCCAAAATTCATGCTAAATCAGTTTCTCTCCAAATGCTTTTCAAAAAACATATATTTTAATCATTTTATTTCAAAAACATCATAGATATGCTATTTTTGAGGGGGAGAAACGTGATTAAAATGTGATCAAAAATGTTTAAAGATTGTTGTTGAATCTCAAAAGAGCTCGACTCACTCGTAACCAATGAATTGACGATAAATTAAAGTCAGTACTCGAAAGACTTGTTCCTGGACGGGTAATAATTTCAAGCTGGTCTAACCAGTGATGTAAACGCGGCTCGCAAAGGACTTGTCTAAGTAGAATGTACCATCTCGAGAGACTTTCTTTGGACTTGCACCTGGACGGGTAATAATTTCAAGCTGGTCTAACCAGTGATGTAAACGTGTCTAGCAAAGTTCTCGTCTATTGAAAATCAATCAAATCAAAAAGTGCGAACTCTTCCCTCAAAATGCAAATTTATCTTAAAAATGTATGTGCACATGTGGAGAGGGAGTATTTCTAAAATATAAAACTCTCAAGGTGTTAACAAAATATGTTTTATAATCATAAACACTTTGAGAGACTTTCAAGAAAAGGTTTTATGGCAACATATAGTCATGAAGTTATAAGGTGACTAAGGATAGGAAATACGTTCTATGATTCGTCAGAGCTGGAGGGATCTACCCAAGGACAACACCAATAGTTTAGAACTAGAAAGTCCTTAGGTATGATTGAAAAAAGGAGTAATGTGAGAAAGGAGACAGAAGGGATTGAAGAATTAAAAAAAAAAAGTAAAGAAAAGGGTGAAATGAAATAGCCCTCCATAATTCAACTTAGGGCAGAAACCGGGTTTAATTCATCTGCTACTGGTTGTCATTAAGATGACACCAGTATTGAAGACAAATACTTCATGGACCCAGTGATGCAATGCACCTAACCTTCTAGCCACTCAATTCCTCTTAAAATGATTTGTTTCATTCTCACGGGGAACCCTGCATAATCTATCGACCTCTCATTCCGAGAAGTGATGATATTGAAACAGGAGACACCGCTCCAGTCTACGACTACTAAAACAAAATCGCACAAATCGAGTTTAGAGCCACGAGATTCATCAAAAGATCTCTTAGGAACACTGAACATTTCTACACTTGATGTTCAACAATAAGAACATAAGTTGTAATTTTTAGAGTCCTTCACAGATCTTAGTAATCTTGCCAGAACATTTATGAGAGGATTTACATATGTGATCCTCAGTGATTGAATGGAAATTCATGCCAGGGTTAACATCAAACAGCCCTGACAGCAGGTCACTTCGTTAATTCTTTACTGGTTACTCCAACGACTCACAACAACAATGTGATGATATTAAGTACGGGGACATGCCAATGACCATCCGGTCTAAGATTCGTCAAAGAACGCGCCAGCTATCTAGGATGTGCCTGTACAAAATATCTAAACACTCATGTCGGGAACTTTATTGCTAACTTTTTTCATGCATGTACTTATGAAGGCCCGGAGTTCCAACAGAGACCACTACCACCACCATTATCATCAACATCTATTTCCGCATGCTGATACCCACATCATAATGACATTCTCATCAAAGATCTACGCAAAAGAAAAGTTTAGAAAGATTCTACGCCAAAGTCCAAGAATCTACAAAGTTAAAAGACAAAGATCAAAGTTAAAAGTTGAGAACTACACAAGTATAAAGATTCAAAGTTATCAAGAAGTATGAGCATGTCGGAAAGGAAGAAAAGTCATCAGAAATAAAGATGTTGATTGAAGGCAAGAAAGATCAAAAGACGATGATTAAAGATCACAAAGCATGAAGGAACAAATAATCAAGACTATTCTATGTAAAACCCTAAAATCTCAAACGCGGGAAATGACAATTTTGCCCTCGAACTTAAAATTATACAAACTCGGAAAAACACGTCAACATCGTTTAACAAGTTATATCATCAATAATATATACACATTATGAAAATAATTAACTTATGTTATGAATTAAAAGAACATAGATAAATAAGTCCTAATGTACCTAAAAACTCTACAACATGTACACAATTAACCTAGACTACAAAAGAGACTACATACATAATGAAAAGATAAGCTTGGAAAGTCAAGGATTTGGTCCTTCCCCCCCCCCCCTAATGGCCGGCCATAATCACTCCCCCATTTAATCACTATATCAATTTCATTAACTCCCATTTACACATATCTTTCATTTCAAAAACACACAAAGAAAACCCTAATCCTCTTCTTCATCAAAAGTGGCGGCTACCTTTTTATTTCTCCATTTCCATCCGAAAATTTAACAAACAAAGTGTTCCAAGGAGGCTTGTGATCGTGGGTGATCGTCTAGTGGGTGTTGTGATCGTGTTTGGTTCGAATTGAAGCTAGGTCGTGGGTATTTATTCTTGGCCGTGGATTTGATAAAGCCAAGGGAGGCTTGGTTTTGATCGTGGTGATTTGATTCTTGTGTCCTTGTCACGTACACGCTACTAGGGTAACGTATCATCATCTCAAATCTTTTTCCTCCTTGTTTTCATAATCAATTCGTGGCATAGAAGTTTTCTAGGGCTTGTAATATGTAAATGGAACACATAAAATAATGAATATGTTTTCACGTAAAATGATGAAATAGACTACATAAAATCATGACTCTAAACATGTGTGATTCGAATGATATATGATATGTTAATCTTCATACGAAACTGAATTTTGATCTCTCTATATGTCGACATATGTATGGACTTTAAATGGATTTAATGAGCCTACGAAACTATGCTTATACGTATGTGATAAATGGAATCGATAACGAATGATTTACGAACTTGTTTTGGTCTTTTGGTGGGGCGTATAATCTGAATTGGGAAAAGGATGTCTCGACCTAATAATGGGTGTCTCATATGAGTTGTATAATCTTGTGATAATCAAGTCTAAATGTGTTAAAACGTATACGTAATCATAATCAAAAACTAGGGTTTTGTATTACATGATTTAATAAAGTTAAGGGGTTGTTTTATAAATTATGAAACTTGATGGATTAACTTGTTAATATAGTAACTAAATGGATTTAATGAGTAAAATGAGTAAACTTGCTATATTTACACTTTTAACCCTATACTTTGCATTATTGACATTTTAAACCCTAAACTCTTATAACTTGTCATAAATGATCCTTAAATCATAATAACACTCATTTTCATTATTTAACTTTAGATAAGTAACTAAAGTTACTAAATATGGAAACCTGCTATTTATGGAAAGTTACTAAATATGGAAACCTGCTATTTATGGAAAGTTACTAAAAGTAGAAACCTGCCTAAAATAGAAAGTTACCTAAAATAGAAAGTACTTAAAATGGAAAGATTACTAAAAGTGGAAACCTGCTAAAAATGGAAAGCCGTCTTAAACGAGTGATCTGATTCTTATAGAACGTTATTTAATTCATATAGGTTCCGGGCGACGGGATTGATTCATCGTGTGACTTACGTTTCTATTTTTGCTTGCTTCGATTGAGATACAGATATTCTGACCTTACCTCTTAAGGTTTCTCATGATTCGTATTCATCTTTCGGTTCTAGCTTGATATGTTATGCTTTACTCTAAGCCTCTTTATTTGGGCTTCCATATGACTCTGCTATGCTCCCTTTGATATGAAACTATATGAACATTTGATATGAAAACTTCGATATGAAACTTTGATATGAACTTTGATATGAAAACTTCGATATGAAACTTTGATATGAAATTTGATATGAACTCTGATATGACTTTGATATGAACCCTTATGATATGAATATGCTTTGACCCTTCAGTTTGATACCCGAGCCAAATATGTGTTCCTAGTCAGGAAGGTAACCTGACCGTGTCATTGATGCACCAATGGCATGACTCCAGTGTGCACGAGTGATGATGCACACCGTCCCCATTATGATATGATATGTTTATGAGCTCACTATATGTATATGATTTGGCCATTATGATATGTTCCGGGGGGCGTATGGATGCATCCTAGATATGATATGTTTCGAGGGATTTGATCTGTTTGGAGATATGATTTATATGGTGAATGATGTCGGGTGCAATCCGCGTCTTCACATTTCCGGGAGTTGATCACTCCACTGTTACTGAGGTCTCCCCTCCTATTATGTATGGTATTCCGAGGTCACCCCTCCGAATACAATGGCTACTTATGATATGATATGATATGATATGATATGATATGATATGTTTTCGGGCTCGGGTAGATTTCTGATAACCTTTACACTTTTGATAAACCTATATTGTACCTTCCGTATTCCCCAACGCACCATAATCTGTATTACTTGTTCATTACTCAATACCCTTATATGATTCACTTTTACCAAGATATAGATACTCCATTACATTGATCTGTCACACTTTCATTCCGTTACTTCAGACTATGGTTCCATTCACGTACCGAGTTATTATATGTCATTGGATTGATTATGATATTCATGTTTATACGACTACTGATTACTCTGTATGATATGTATGTATGCGATATAAGATTTACCTGTTGTCATCTGATGATATGCTATCTTACTGTTATGTGATCCTTTGATTTGTCTGGTAACCGTGCTTGTGTGAAACCGATTGTTGATCTGTTTATCTTTTGTACCTCGTTCGATTAATCTCGTGGACTATGACTATCCGTGGTGTCCTTAGCTGCTTGTTGTTGATCTGCCATGTTTGCATTTCTGTTTATGCTACGGTTTGATTGGGTAAATGGTTCAACTTATGAAGTCTAGCTTGTTAACTTGTTTAATTGCCCTGCTATGTATTTAATTCATTTAATTATAGTGTTCATACTGTATTCCCACTTGTTACGTGTGACTGCCATGTTTTGACTACCGTTATGATACTGATTATGTCTTCAACTAAGGGTTTTGACCTGTGTGAATTGCCATGCTCACTTATTAATTAATTGCTTCCGCTTTCCTGTAGACATCTGTTTGGCTTGTATGTCTCCTGAATTCCTGAATTGATCGTATTTCATATATGTTGTGTGGATGCTACGCCTGCTATACTTGCTTATGTTTCAGTCTTGTATGCCTGGTTTGTATGTGCTTGTTTATATGTCATCGATGCCTTGTTTTGCTTCGTTCTCCTTGTTATCTGTTCGTTTTGGATATCTGTAAAATTGTGTTCTGCAGGATCCTCATTGACTCATTATTCTCATTTCGCTGCGTCTATGTTATCCGTTTCCTTTGTTTCATTTTGCATTTCAGATTTTATTTAGCTTTCGTTTGTTATATCTGTTCACTGGGCTTTTTAAGCTCAGCCGCATTTCTTTTCCTGCGGCAGGTTTTAGGTTTGAAGATGGGCTTCGATGGGCTGAGAGTTAGAGTATCTTAGTGGACCAACCCTAGTACCATAGTATTTATGGACTTACTTTGAAGAGTTTTGTTTTGAGATTTCATTCATTTTGGATATTGTATTTTTCCTCGTCCGACAATTGTTTATACGATTTGAAACTTCATTTTAAGGTTTCCGTTTGTAAATATTTTAATTGTATGTTCTGATATGACACCAGAATGTGACACTTCTACCCTTGTCGGGTTGGGGTGTTACAATTCTATGTCGACACACAAAGTTCAAGCTCAAGAAGACTAAAGACCTAATCAAGTGGAGCATCTTTTGAATGAACACCCCTTAGGGGGAGATTGTTAGCCTTAATAGAAATTGATGGTCATTAACGACTAGGAATTTTGTAGCGTGTCTTAGATATTGTAATAGAATAGTCAATGGGCTCGTGGATTGGGCTAAGCTAATAAGTTAGTAGTTATTATAAGCTAGTATTTTATATTTCATGTAATCCATGTCCAATCCAAGTCCAAAAACGAGGCCCATGTCCAAGCCCTTTAGGGCTCCGCATTTGTAATATAAATACACCTCAAATGACACATTTGAGGTGTGTGCTTGAGTGTGTAATGTGTGTGTTTTATGAAATATAATTCTCTCTTCCATATGTCAAGTTTTGTCTCTCTAACTCACGCATAAATCTCAAGTCACCAAGGTTATAACGTGATATTAGTTGATATTTAAGGTCCTACATTTATTTATACTGTTTTATCACATTATTCTAATCAATTCATTGATTCACTCCAACACTTGCAAGTTTACACATAACCTTTGCTTTTTTTTTATTGATTTGTCATTTTTTTTCTACTGAAAAAAAATAATTAAAAAAATACAATAGGCCTATAAAACTAAGAATTTGGACTTTTTAAAATAAATAAACCATGCAAGTTTTCAAAATGAAAAATCTAAAACTGTCATAAAAGTTGGTACTCAAAAAGTAATTGTATTTAAAAAAAAAATAAAAGATCATTTAGGGACAAAACTTTATCTATATACCAAGGGACCAATCCCCACCTTTCATTCATTTTGATCTAATGGCTTAGATTAAACCTGATTTTAACACTGCAGGGGTATTTTAGTCTATATAAAAAGCATTTTTATCTTTCTTTTCAATTAAACGCTCTTTAATTTCACACACACAAAGTGTGTGTTTCCCTCTATTCTCTCATTTTTTCATCTTCTTCATCACGTAACCCTAATTCGTTTTCAATTAAACGATTCTTTTATGGATTCGATTCCAAATTCTTCAGTTTCTTCTGATCGTTCTTCTTCTATAACTGAATCTGATCGTTCTTCTTCTGATCGTTCTTCTTTTATAACTGAAAACGTCGTTGTTTCTATAACTGAATCTGCAACTGAAGATATTGTTGTTAGTGATGATGTTTCTGCTAAGTATACGGAGGAGAATGTAGCTTATGAACACGGTGATGAATCCACAGCTATTAAGAGTAAGACGTGTTTAATTTTTGTTTTTCATTGTGTTTTCTGTTTGAATAACAGTTTTAAGCTTTGAATAAGCTATTTAGTTAGGTTTATATTGAATTAAACAGTTTTAATCTAGTTTTAGATTGAATTAAGCAGTTTTAAGTTAGCTTCAAGCTGTGAATAAGCTATTATTTAGCTTTAGATTGAACTAAACTGTTAGTTTAGTGTTACGTGAAGAAGATGGATAAGGTGTTAATCATTTTAAAGCTCTGAATAAGTGATTAGTTACGTTTTAGATTCAAATTAAGCTGTTAATTAGTTTTTGATGAATTAAGCATATTAAGCTTTGAATAAGCTATTAGTTTATGCTTTGATTGAATTAAGTAGTTTAAGCTTTTGAATAAGCTATTAGTTATGTTTTGATAAGCACTTTTTATTTTGCATCACATTTGATATCATATGTGATATCACATATGATATATCACATGTGATATCACATTTGATATCACATATGATATTACATGTGATATCACATGTGACATATATCTGTTACATACAACACATATGTTATATCATATGTGATCATAAGAACTTGTGTTTGTTATTTCATTTTTACTTGATCAATGTTTTTATTTTGTGCTTTTTATTTCAAAACTGAATGCTTTGAAAACTCCTGAATCATTCTCTACTCACTCTAATTTTGATACTCCTGGTGGAACGGTTTATTATATTCCTAAAGTTCCTGTCGACATTTTACTAGCTAAGGGCAATGTTTATAATGCAGTTGATGAGTGCATTAGTGCGTATATGAAATATGCTTCAAAAGCGGGGTTTGTGGTTAGGAAATCATGTCAGAAAAGGTTGAGGAGCGGTATTGTTAAGCAAAAGTATCTAGTGTGTAATAGGGAAGGTTGTCCTAAGGGAATTCATGTAGACACACTAGATTTAGAGAATAGCGACAAGCAGAAGAGAAGTTCGAACCTACATATCACAGGTTGCAAAGCACGTGTTATGTTTGAGTTGATTCCTGGTTCTACAAACTATAAGTTGATTGTTTTTGATAGTATACATAACCGTAAGCTTGAACGTAAAGAATATAAGCATTTGTCAAAGACCGAAAGGTAGTTAACATATGCTGAGCAGTTGTTTATTGTTAAAGCTGCGAGCGTGAATATAGGTGCAACGAGAGCTCATCACTTGTTGACTGGTCTGAAGGGATCGTATTTGCTTGTTCATGGTACAATTGTTGACTTTAAGAACTTTTTTAGGAGTGTGAATTGTTATATAGGCGATAGTGATGCGCATATGCTTATAGCTAAGATGGAAAATAGACAGAAGCATGTTCCAGATTTTTCGTTTGATTACTTGGTTGAGAATGCTGAGCTTTCTGCAATTTTCTGGGCTGATGAAGTTTCCAAGTACAATTACAAAGAGTTTTGTGATGTTGTCTCTTTTGATGCTACGTACAGGACAAATAAGTAGGTGTTTGAGTGATATATATCATATTTTATTTGTATTACTTGTATTTTGTCTTCGTATTTGTTTTTTTTTTAACTATTTTTGTTTTTGTTTTTCAGGTACAAAATGATGTTTGTTCCTTTTACAGCAATTGATAATCATAGGAAGTGTGTTACGGTTGCTGCAGGCTTGCTGAAGAATGAAACTACAAACTCTTATATTTGGTTGCTCAAAGCATTTATAAAATATTTTGTTAAAGCTCCTAGTATCGTTGTCACTGATCAGGACGGGGCTATGAGAAAGGCGATTGAACAAGAATTTGCTGGATCGAAACACATATTGTGTATGTGGCATATTACACAAAAGCTTCCTGGAAAGGTACATTATGTGCTTTCTTGTTTTTTCTTTTGTTATATCATAAGTGATACTTTATGTGCTTTCTTGTATTTTATTTGCTTTCTTGTAGTTTCTAATGATTTATCATATGTGATATTTCATACTTTTTTCATTTGGTAAATCATTTGTTAAATCATATGTGATATTTGTTTGCAGATATGCTCAAAAATTTATGATCACACAGACTTTAAAAGGAAATTCAATCAAATTGTGTGGAATATGTATATTGGTCCTGGTGAGTTTGAGTATCAATGGGGAAAGTTATTAGATGAGTTTAATTTGCATAATCATAAGTGGTTAACAAAGATGTTTCGCATACGTTCATGTTGGATTCCTGCTTTTTTTGTGGACTCTCCTTTGTGTGGTTTGATGAGGACAACTTCTAGGTCTCAGAGTGAGAATTCCTTTTTCTCTCATTTTACTAATTCCAGTTCGACTCTCATGAATTTTATGAATTGTTTTGAGACGACAATGGAAAAACAGGGGCATATACAAGAGAGGTTAGATCATAAGTCGATTGATTCTATTCCTACACTTAGAACCTATCTTAAGATTGAACGTCATGCGTCAAAGGTTTATACTCGTCCCCTTTTCGAATTGGTTCAAGCTGAAATATTTGCAGGGACATGGTTTTGCCAAATAGATACCAAAAGTTTGGTTGAAGGATCTGAGGTGTCTGTTATTAAAGAGAAAAAGTTTGTTGATGAATTAATGGAAAAGAAGAAAGCTAAGAAAAAAGAGAAATTTAAGAAAAAAAGGTGATGATAATGATAAAAATAAAGAAGAAGAGGAGCCGATTAACTTGTTTCACAGAGAAGATGGACTGTATAAGGTTTGTTAGTTTCTTAACCAGTTTTATTGATGGTCTTTTAAAGCTTTTTTTAGTGTTAATTTTTATACTTTTATAATTTTGATAGATCATATGTGATATATCATATGTGATATATCATATGATATATCATATGTGATATATCATATATGATATATCAAATGATGTATCACATATGATCTATCATATATGATTTTTGACTATGTATTGTTTTTTTTGCATGGAGGTTCTGCGAAACATAGAAGATGGATCAATTGTTTGTTCCTGTCAGCTTTTTGTTAGAGTTGGAATATTGTGTAGACACATTTTTTGTGTCTTTAAGAATGAGAATGTTGAAATGATTCCAAATCAATACATCTTGAGGCGTTGGACAAAGAACTTGATACCTGCTGGTTTGAGGAACAAAAGGAACATGTACGGTTAGAAGAATGAGATTGTTGAGAATTATGCAAACGAGGCTACTTCTATTGTTGATCACTGTGTGCATATGTTGAGTAAAGACGAGACAAGGTTAGCTGCTTTTATTGAGAAGTTGAAGTTGCTAAAGTTAGATGTTGAAGCTGATTGCCCGAATCCTCCATCAAAGGACAAGCTTGATAATCTTGAAGAGTTTGTCGGAGTGCCAAAGCCTCCTGTAGTTGCTGTTTAGAATCCGTCTGGCTGTAAGCCCAAAGGACGTGAAAAGTCGCGTATAAAAGGTGGAAAAGAGCAAGCTATTGATGAGAGTTCAATTAATAGGAATTCATGATGGATCTAAACACACACCTTGTGTTAGTGATACTTTGAATTATATTAATAAGCACGCGGAATATACTTAGTAATACTTAGAAGATGGATTGTATGATGCAATGTAAGATAACAGTTTAACACAAAGCTTCAATATTATTAAGAAATAATACGAGTGTTCTTGCTTATCACTCGTTACACCTTGAAGCTTATATGAATAATACGTACTCTAAACAATGACCTAGGATCTCCTTTTATAGCACAAGGAGTCCTTTACAAGATAAGTATAATGCTAACAATATAGAATATACACAAGATCTTTTCTATACTTATCAATATACGGATACATAACAATTATCCTAATAGCAGTGGTAATAATGTACTGGCAGTGGTAATGTGTTTCCACTACTAGTGTAATCTTTAGCAGTGTTAACTACAAGCATATAAGTGGTAACTGTTAGCTTTATTCCAACAATCCTCCCCTAAACTTATGATTTCTGTGCAAATCAATAAGTTTCTTCAATCTGCATCTTCTGTAAGGATTTGGGGAATTCTTTCAAACACTTCACTTTCTCCTTAATTCCTGAATAGCTCTTGAACATTGATCTTGAAGCCTAAGTAACAATGCTCTGACCTTCTCATTATCTTCATGAACTCTTATTGTTGTACACAACATCACAATGAGAGTTCCAGCTCTGAGTGGGTATTCTTTCTCAGCAAACATGAATGCATCCACTCCATCTGATGTAGAAACATGATAAACTTCACATGAATCATAATAAAACCATTTAGTACCAGGACATGAACATGAGAATTTCCAGAAATCATCATTAGTATCTGGTTCATAGAGCCTTCTTAGATTAACCCATAACTGCATTTCCTTCATATCTTTGAGATTTTCAGCATCAAACCTTTCTTGAACCAATCTCCACAAAGTATCCAGATCATTGATTGGCTCCCAAACGGTCAGTTTTATTACACAAGTCAACCACTTGTGAATGGTCAACCGTAATAAAAGCCAGACAGCTTGAGAACGCAATGCAATTAAGTCCAGAGGAGTATAGTGTTTCCCCGGGTCGTTAAGTCCCAACGAGCTGTGCGACTGAATAACCAAACGTATAGTGATCGGGTGATATTGAACGGGAAAAGGTTTGTGGATTTTGAATAATTATACCTAAAGAAAAAGTTTGTAAATTACAGGGGCTTAAATGCAAATTAAAGAAAATTAAAAAGCTAGATTATATTAAATAAACGCTATCACTATTTTTAAAATTGGATTTTCTTGATTTTTCTTTTATAAATTTAAATTAAAAACTAATTTTAACTTTTAAAACTAAATTAAAATACTAAAAATTATGAAAATAAAGAGGAAAATTGTGAAACTATTTTTCAAAAATCTAAAATAACTAAAGAGAATTTTCAAAACTAATTTTTTATTTTTCTGATTTATATTCTAATTTCTATGATTTAAAAACTATTTAAAACTAATTAAATTGCTAAAAATTACTATTTAAACTAGGAAAATTATGGAAAAATATTTTTTTGGCTTTTTATATTTATCTTAATCTATGAAAATTGAAAACTTAATTTTTTGAAGATTTTCTGATTTATTTGTATTAAAAGCTATTTAAAAAGTCCTAAAAACTGATTTAAAATAGGAAAAATAGTAAACAGAACTAGAAAAATCTGAAAAATTCAGGAAAAGTCTAAAATAATATTCTAAATTTAAGAAAAATATAAAAACTATGGCTTATGTGTGAGAATATGAGGCTGCAGTGCAAACTGCTTATGAATAAGCACTTAATAATAAGCCAAAGACCACAAATGGACACCAAATGAACACAAAAGCTAGATTATGCTATAACAACCTAATACCAACCTATTCCAGCAACTCAGAACCTCAAGATAACCAGCTACAAGCTATTGAGTACAAGATCAAACAAGAGATTTTCAGTTCTGAGGTGCTTATTTCAAGCTTAAAAATAAGCTGTCTACCCTAGTTGGAACTCAAAACCAGATACCACAATCTCAAGTAGACCTGGCAAGGAGCATATAGACCAAAAATCAGACCAAGACAAGCTCTCATGAGCTTGTTGAGAGCTTCACACAAAACCTGTGCACACTCAGTATACACTGAGTGTGTGCACAGGGCACTTTCAGGCTAATAGACAAGCTGTTTTGAAGCTTATAAAAAATTACAAAAATTCTACAAAAATCAGATTTCAACTCTTGACCAACTGAAGTTAAATATCCCAGATTTTCAACAAAATTGGATCAGAAATGAAGCTATGAAAAATCTGCAAAGCTTGGGCAAAACTGGCTTTTTCAACTTTTGACTTTTCAAGACAATATTGAGATTTTGACCAAACTGAAATTTGAGATCAATTTGTGAACTGATAATGATGATTTAGGCCTAATTATGATTAATACAAGCTAGATCTACTGTTTTAAAACCAATATGCAAAGATTTAACCAACTGATTTTGACAGATTTGAAATTAAGAGCAGATTCAAATGGAATTTGACTTTCACAGTTCTAAGGTGCAAGTGAATGACAGATTTAGAAGAGATAATGCAATGTGACACTAAGGCAACCTAAATACACTACAGCATAATCCTTAAATGCAAATTTAAAGCTAATCCAAACACTAGTTAAGAAACTGAAATGCAAAATTAAATCTATAAACTGCCTAATCTTGGTGAGCCAATACTTGTTCTGTCTATAACTAACCCAGTTATACCTAGATGCAGAGATTAAAACAAGCACAAACTCAGAATCAATAAACACAATATTAATACAGTTTTAAGCTCAAAATGAGATAACAAACTGTGTTAAACACTTACAGCAGTCCAGCTTAATTGCAGCTTAAAACAATACCCAGTCTATACTAAAATAATCTAATTCACCCCAATCCAAGCTCTGAATCAACCCATATCCATTTTCATAACTGCTTAACCAAAATTTCCCCACAGTTTGACTTTCGTTGACCAGGCACCCAATTTACTTGCACTTGAGTTATAAGCTTACCAAAAGCTATCAATAGCTTAAATAAGCTTATTTGAGTTAAAAATAAGCTACTTGGAGCTTGAGTATAAGAGCATGAAAACTGATTTCATAACAGTGAACATAAAAACATGAAACTATGATAAAACTTTGAATTGATACTTGAAAATAGATTACAATGATAAAACAACTTAATTTTAGTACATAGAAACAGGAGATTACAACTTTAAACTTAAACTAAGACATTGATAATAAAAAAGATTTTACAAGAAACTCTAAAAATTAACTACTTGGCTTCTCTGCCTTCTCCTCTTCTATTTATACATCAAAAGTCTTCCCACGTGTCCTCTGAGTAAATCCCACCACTTTTCATAGCCATTGGATCACTTGGGATGATATTGGCCGTTTGATGAATTTTGGCGCCAAAGAGATAAATCAACTGGGGGGAGGATTGAGTGCAAGGAAGGAGAAGCTTTAAATGCATTTTGGATTGTTGGGTGAGGTGGAGGGATAAGGGGGTGGGTTGTGAGCTGGAGGTGAGGGGATGAGTGGTTTTGCAGGCAGGCAGGTGAAGGTGAAGGTGGTATTGGAGGGAAAAACAAGTGGGGTTTGACTGGGGATTGACCGGGGTTTAATATTAGTAGGCAGAGGGTCAAAACAGGGGGGGTCAAGGTGTTTTTGGCAGGGGTCATGGTCCAAGGGGTTCAATGGTTGTTTAGCTTTAATAACACAAGGACCAAGCTTGCATTTTCTGATATTTGAGGGACCAAAACTGCTAAATTTTCAAAGTTATTTCAAGGGACCAATTATGACAAGTTTCAATAGTACAAGGACCATTAAAGATATTTTTAAACTTCCAAGGACTATTTTTGCCAATTTTGAAACTTGAAGGACCAAACTTGTAATTTCTCCAAACTTTTTACCCAAGGATCATTTTTGATAAATTTTGATTTTGAAAGGACTTGGGTTGACTTTTATTCCAAAACAAATGCTCAGGGACTGATTTTGTCAAGATTTGAAAGTCGGGGGACTGAAACTGCCAATTATGCAAACTTAGCTCGTTTTTCATCTGATTTTAAACATTTTGCATCTGAAACATTTAAAATACACTTTTGGGATATTTTCAGTATTTTGATGCATTTCTGAGTGTTTTTAAATGTTTTGCAGTTCAGATTTGACCAAAAATGATGAGTATTTACACACTCATCAATCATGTATGTCACATGCTTTGATGAGTTCTTCAAATTGAATGAATGATGAAGTTTCATCACCCTAGCCTTGTAATCTTTCATGTTGGAGCAAAATTGCTAGCAGTAAACACTTCCCAATTAATAATAGGATGTCTGACTTGCAGTGGTTCAGGATAAAAATCTTCTTCTTCAATCAGTATCATTTCAGTCAGCTGTTCTTCAGTGAATTTCTTAGTTGGAACTTCTTGTTTTTCAGCAAATTTTGTCTTCTTAAATGTCTGAGATTCACTATCTTTGGCCTTTCTCTTCAGATTAGGATACCTTCTTTCTTCTTCTTCAGAGTCCATTGGAATAAAATCTTGGTCTTGCCTTTTAAATCTATAGTAGATACCTTCAACTTTATCATCAGGCATTCCTTTGAATTGATGTCTTTTCCTGCCACCAACACTGCAACAATAATCTTTCATCATTGAAGTCACATGTGCCTTGGTTGGTTGTCTTGGTTTCTTTTGACCCTTCTTGACTGAAACAATTGCATCTTGAAGTGCTTGATTATTCTTTATCTGAATGAAATCCTTTAACTGTGTTGTTCTTTGTTCTTTAGTTAAAGACTTATCTACAACTAGGTCAATTGCCTTCTTCTTGATCACTGGATCATTAGTAATCAAGAACTCAATCTCTTGTTCTGTAGGTACATAGATGAACTCTGGAGTCTTTTCTCTGAATATTGTAGGTGGAACAGTGGAAACTGGATTTACATCCATTGGATCAGTGGTGTCCATTCTGCCCAGCCTTTTAGCCTCCATGAAGTCTGCAATCTCTATTTCCTCCAGTTTTTTCTTATTAGCAACTTGATCTTCATTGATCTTTTTAGCAACCTCTGCATCATGAGCAATTTGGGCTTGTTCTTTCTTTTAAATCTTCCTTCTTTGTTGCTCTTCACTCTGCACAACTGCTTTACCTTTCATTTTCTTGATTTCTTCCTCTGGAGTCGTAATAACATGATCAACAGTGGTAACTTCTTCTGCAGTGGGAATGAAATCGGTGGTTGCAGTACTGAAAACTTCTTGCTCTAGTTGCTGTTGAGTAACTTCTTGAGTATCAGCTTCCTCATTACCTTTACTTGAAACACCTTCATCTCCAAATTCAATTCTCCTCCCCTTGGTTTCAGCATCTGTTTTCCTCCCTTGTTTGGGAGAATTTCCCAAATCTTTATTGAAATCTTCTGAATCACCATCATTAGGTGAGGATGGGGATGATATCACAATCTTTGCAGTTTTCCTTTACTTCAACCCCTGCAACTATTCCTTCAAGGTCTGAATCTCTTCTTTTAAATGTGTAATATCCTTGGCATGCTGCTTCTTTACTTGTGCCAAGTCTTGTTCCAGAGATTCAACCTGCTTTGCTAATTTGGTACAAAGTTCCATCAAATCCATTTGTTGCCCACTGCCCTCAACACTTCCAACTGTGTGACCTGTTGGGAGAGGTGAATTATAGGGCATTGGCTCAGATTCCTCCCTAGTTGGACTAGGTTGAAGCCTGGAACCACCACTGCTTGTTCCTAAACCAAAAGGATCAGGGACATGCTGTGTTGTAATGGGAAAAGTTGGTTGTTTGTGTTTCCTCTCATAGGTGTGAGAAACTGGTGGAGTGTAATCAATGTTTGGAACAGTGATTATTGGTGAGTTTTGTACCTGTGAAATCTTTGCAAGCATTTGAGGAAAAAGAGGTGTAATAATCCTATTGCCATCTTTGTTCATATTTTGAAAAACTTTAGGCTTAAGGCAACGGATTTTATAAACTCTTGTATGGGGTTGCAGTTGAAATTCATTTAACACTGCTTGCACAAACCTTGGATACATCAAAAAATTTGTTGAACTCTTTACATTGCCTTGCATACTTGTAAAAATATATTTAGACCAATTAAAAATCCTATCAGAGGCTAGACAAACCAAAGGGTAAGCCACTGTTGAACTGAATTGTTCATAAGAAGTTTTGTTAGGACTTAGGCAACGTAAAAGAGTATGTATTAAAAATCTCCAATGAGGACAGAAACCACTCTTTTTGAAAGTAGCATTTTTGTCAGTGGTATCATACCCCATGGAAGCAAGATGTTCATGAATTTCTGGCATAGGTAATGTGATGATACCATTGAGATCATCCAATTGGAGAATTCTCCTCAAGGATGCCTCAGTAACATCAATAGTTACCCCGTCCACAGTGTCTCTAAGAGCATCCACTGTTTCATGTGTATCTCTATTTTCAATTGTTATGGACTGAATAGAGTTCCAAAACTGTTTGATTTGAGAGATATAGATTGTGGGATTAAGAAGTAAAGCATACCTTATATGGGTAGTGTTTAGAAAGTCCACAATCTGATGAAAAACAGGGCCACTCTTCTCGTTTGACTTTTCCAAGTAGGCCATTTGGTTGTGCTTATCTGCAAAAGTGATAGGTGCCATAGAATATTTGATGAAAAATATATTATGTCAGTATGAATTGAATATATAACTCGCCAATTGAGAGAGAAAGATATATAGTGGTAGGGTTTAAGAGTTTTGCACAAGAAAGATTATCTAAGGAAAGGCTTTATCTTTAGAAGATAAATAACAATAAGGAAAGTAGATAATCTTCTAAAAATTTTACCCTATATATATGGAAAGCAATTTCTCTTCAACGGCTAGTAAAAAATTAGTTACTGACACAACAGTTGTAACGGCTAGATCAACAGTGGTAAAAATAACACTGTTAGTGGAAACTGTGAACTAGCAGCGGTAATTTTTCACAAAAAATTTCAAAGAGCAGTGGTAAAGAAAAACATATGAAAAACTGGAATGCTCTTTATCATACTTTTTATCAAACTACCAGCTATCAACGGATTTGATATGTCTTTACCATGAGCCGTTTGCTATGGACTAGCCAACTCTTAATCATAAAGAATATGGTGAGTTGATAACCATATAGTTTTTGGTAAACTATCAACCATAAACGGATTTGTTAAGTCTTTACCAGTAGCCGTTTGCTCTGGACTAGTTGATTTTTATGTGGATTAGACATGGTGAATCAATAACCATTTGTTGTGTGTCTCAGATACATACCTTTTAAGATCAACTCCTAGCCAAGATTGGTTATGTACCTGCATGTGTTAGTATAACTCAAAGAATATGCATAACTAACTTACTTTAACCAAAATTACTTTTAACCAAGCCACTATTTAAAAATATCTTCCCAAAGTCAACCCGATAATATCTATATTTACTCTTCAACCTACCAAAATAGGAAAAAGTAAATATATTCATTAATGAACCCTTGGGATCGACTTTGCCTATATAAAGGGGCTCGACACATCATAATCTTTATCAAAAACACATTCAAACTCACAAAATCCCTAAACATCACCATGAGCAATCCTTCCAACATTATTGACATCTCCTCTGATTCTGAGACAGAGATTGTGATCGCTTCTGAGTCATCTTCAGAGGCCTCATGGTGGGCAGGTTACTTTCCACCATGGGCTACAAGCACTTCTTCCAAGAAGTCAACAAAGAAGACTGCCAATCCTGTACCTGTTGCCAGACATGCACCTTCTCTTGAGTTCTAATCCAGTTCATCAGATGATGATGCTGATGATGAGACATATTCCTTTTCCAAAGATTTGCCAAGGGCTCTGACAAAAGCATTGGAAACAGCCCTCTCAAACATGAAGCAGATATCCATACCAGAGAAGCCTGCAAGATTACCAAGGCCTCCTCCACAAGTTCTTGGTCTTGCTTGTCCAAGAATGCAGTCAACCTTTGAGAACAAGAGGAAGAGAGCACAGAAGAAAAAGCATGACTATGAGGGCAAGGGCAAGAAGCCAATGGAGTAGCTGGTGTAGGGTGTAGGGATGTAGGATGTGTTAGATTGTTATCTTTTGTGTTTTGATTGTGGTTGGTAGCACTCTCTCTTAGAATGTAATAAATCTTTTTCATGAAAGGAATAAAGTTTCTTTGTTTTACTTTTTCCACTGTGAGAGTAACTGTTATCACTGCTTGCATTTTAGTTTCCAATGTTAGGCATAATTTCTACATAAAAGTTAGTGGACAACCAAAAATACAAGTACTTAAACAGCAACAACTCCAATGAATACAAAGAATCCTTCAAACCTGCATATCACAAACATAAACCACACACTGAAAGCATTGTTAAGGTTAGTAGTGATTAGTAAATAACTCGAAATGAATAAAATTTCTGCTGGCAGTTGTTAAAACAGTACTAAACCACCCAGTCAACAAGTCAACTACAAGTTATTTATCATGCCACCAAAGTCAAAGACTTCATTTACTCCTCAACAACTTATACCTTCCCCACATTAACTTACTAAATCCAACTTAACTTGTATTAAAGAACCTATAACTTACAAGCCACTCATATCACACATAGTATTAAAGAACCTATAACTCACAAGCCACTGATATCACACATACTCCAAAAACATTTCTCTCTCAAAAATTTACTTCTCTCCAAAAATCACCATGAGTCATTCAAACCCTATCAATGTCTCATCTGACAGCTCATTCTCGGATAGTGTTTGGGATGATAGTTTTTGGCATTTGTTCTGAACAATCCAGGTAGAGTGAAGAAAGAGGGTTTGTTCAAAATTTGAGAGATAGGACTTGTTGCCAGTCATGTGCCTTGAACATCCACTATCTGTGTAGCCTTGATCTGATCTTTTTGTCCTTAGATGTTCCTGCACATATAAGTAAGGAGTTAGTTTCCTTTGGGGACCCAAGCCATGATTGACTTGGATCTGCCTCGTGTATCAATATAGTTAAATCTATCAAAGGTCATTGATACACCATTGGGATTGGTTGTAGAGGTAATTCCTTTAGGTTTCCATTCCCAACGTGCTGAGGCCTTCACAACATTTCCCATGTTACCCCTGGTCTTGTTTACAACCCTTGCAGTGGGAACTTTTGATTGAGCAGTGGTAACTGCTGGTTTAGTTTTAGGTACCCACTGTTGGTTATATTTAACCCTTTTATCATAAAAAGACCTTTTCCCTGTTTGTGCAGATTTTCAAAAGTTGGTTTAGATTTTGCACTTGAAACAGGTGATTTAGGGTGAGTAGTGTTAACATTTTTAGCAGTGGCAAAAGTTTTAAGACCACTTCTGAGTTGAACTGCTCTTGGGACCATTTTGCTGTGTGAATTAGGGTGTGCATTATTTTGAAACTTGTTAGACTCCACCCTTTTATTCCTATGGACTTCTCTTCTCCCAACATGATAGTCACAATTAGCATGTAAATGATTAAAGCTACCACATATATAAGATGCTTTATTGTACATCACAAAATCACTACCTAGTTGTTGAGATTTGACATGATTCCAACTCCTCTGGTTACCCCTAGGATTTGATGACTTGTTTCTATACATCTCAGCATACCTTACAGTTGATCTAGGTTTGTTAACATGTTTCCTAGGTTCCTCTGTAATAGTATTAACAACTTTTGGGATAGAAGCCTCTACATTCTTTTTAACATTCTCATCTACAACAGATGAGTCACTTGCACTTTCAAAAACATCAGTTTCATGCTTAACATCTTCCCCACTTTTCACAAATTTAGGAGGACCATATTCAAGATTCAGATCCTGAAATTCCTCTAGACCTGTATGAGCTAAATCTATGCCAGGAGGTGATGGAACACCCCTTAGTGGTGGAGGAGCAGCGTTGTATCCCATACCAAACTTAACTTTACTAGTAATTTGAGCATTCCAAATTTTATCAATTGACTTAGACTGATAATAGCATGTGTCAACAGTTAAATTGACATTCTCATTTATCTTTTTAAGTTTTTCAAACTCTTCTTTTAATGCCTCATTCACTGCTGTCTTATGATCTATCTCTCTTCTAAGAATAATCATATCATCATTATATTTTAACTCATTTGCTCTATAATTCTCTAGTTGTTTTTCTAATACAGCTATGCCTCTTCTAAGGTTTAACACAGTATAATTAGCAGCATACAACTCTGTTCTTTGGTTGTCAAATAATTCATTAAGCCTTTCACATTCTTTAGAAGCCCTACATGTTTTAGAACAACTTTCAAAGTTTTGTACCTCAGAGTCAGAGAAAGCCATGAGAGCATGTTCTGTAGACACAAGAGCAGCATCTAAAGGTTTTTCCTCTTGTCCATCAGCCATGAAACTCCAATCATAGCTCACACCATCAATAGCCAGCATTGCCTTTGGTTCTTCCACAATTGGTTCTTTCTTTTGCTTGTACCAAGTAGACCTTTTGTCCTGGTTCCTTGGTCTTCTGCATTCTCTAGTAAAATGCCCCAACTTGTGAAAATTGAAACACTCTACTTTCTTTTTATCGAACCCTGCAGTTTCTCCACCATTGATTTGAATTGGCTTGCCAGTCTTCTTGTAGAATTTCCTAGCCCTCATGCTAAGAAGAGCTATTTGCCATTTTATGTCCATCTCCTCCAAATCATCTTCATCAATTTGTTTTATGTCTTCATGAGTTAATATAGAGCCATTACCTTGAGTGGAGATAAAAGCATAAAAGGTAGGATCTCCAATACCAGCAACCTTCTTCTTTGAACCTGCAGTGGTAACACTAGCATTACCAGTGGAAACTGTAGAACCAGTAGTGACAAAATCATCATCATTGTCATCTTCAGAATCATCACTGTCAACAGAGGTTGACAACAATGCCAAGCTGCCAGAGCTTGTACCAAGTTTCCCTGCCTTCTTCAATCTTTGTTCAATGAGTTTGAAGTTGTTGTAAAGATCATTGAGCTTCATATTTTCAATATCCGGTTTATTTTCCCAGACTGTAACATTTGTATGAAACTCAGAAGGCAAACTTCTTAGAAACTTCAAATTGAGGTCTTCCTTTTCTACCTTAATGCTAAACACAGTCAGTTGTGTGACAATCTTCTGGAGTTTGGTGAAGATGCTATCAAGTGAGTCATTGCTTGAAGTAGAGAAGTTTTCATAACTTTGCTTCAACAATGCCTTTTGAGTCTTCTTTGTAGCATCATTGCCACCAAAAACTGAGCAAATCTCTTCAAAAAGTTCTTTTGTTGTCTGGAATTTACTGAAAGCAATGATCTGGTCTTTAGGAAGAGTCATTAGTAACAAACTTCTGGCCTTCAGGTCATTCTTCTTCTTTGCTCTTTCATCATTAGTTTCAGGTACAGAAACTGTTACAACTTCTGTGTCACCAACTTTCTCAGTCTTCTTCTGAGACTGGAAGGAATTACCATTTAAAATGATTTCCCAAAGAGCATAGTCTTGTATGAGAAAGTATTGCTCAATCATTATCCTCCACATCTCAAAATCATTAAGTTTAAGCTTAGGAAGCCTTGGAGCAGAGTTGGACTAGTTGTTTTCCATCTCCATTGATTTGAGTGAGTAGGTTAAGCTTATTCCTTGGATCTTCTAAATCAAAATATCAGAACCTTCGCTCTGATACCACTTGATGTATCTAAACACACACCTTGTGTTAGTGATACTTTGAATTATATTAATAAGCACACGGAATATACTTAGTAATACTTAGAAGATGGATTGTATGATGTAATGTAAGTGAACAGTTTAACACAAAGCTTCAATATTATTAAGAAATAATACGAGTGATATTGCTTATCACTAGGGTTACACCTTGAAGCTTATATGAATAATACGTACTCTAAACAATGACCTAGGATATCCTTTTATAGCACAAGGAGTCCTTTACAAGATAAGTATAATGCTAACAATATAGAATATACACAAGATCTTTTCTATACTTATCAATATACTGATACATAACAATTATCCTAATAGCAGTGGTAATAATGTACTGGCAGTGGTAATATGTTTCCACTGCTAGTGTAATCTTTAGCAGTGTTAACTACAAGCGTATCAGTGGTAACTGTTAGCTTTATTCCCAACAATTCATGTTCAATATGTGGAGCTAAATATGGCCAAAACAAGAGGACCTGTCCAAATAAGTATAGAGTACAAGATGATTTGGTTCAATCTGAAGCTACATCAAAAATCTTTTTACTGTTTTTGTCCAAATAAGAATTCTGATTGAAGTACTTTGAATCTTCTTTGATTGTTTACATATTTTGTTTTATGAAATGGATTTTGATTTTTTTTGTGCTAAGTGATTTATCTTTACTTGTGTGGTTACTTTTATGAGAATTATCACATTTGATTTATCTAGTTTGTTTTTCCTGTTATATATCATATTTGATATACATACAAAATCACATTTGATTTTTTACTATTATATTTTTGTTGGGAATTATGTGAAAGTCTAGATTATGCTGATATTAATGCCGAAGTGTTTCTACTGAAGTGAAGTGGATTCTGCCGAAGACATAATCTACTGAAGTATAATAGTTATTAGTTTGTTTCTGCGGAAGTGTTTATTCCGTGTTTAGTTTACTTAGTGTGGATATACATGAGCTTTATTAGGAAGTGATTGTGTATATCTTATTTAGTTTTATGATTATACGTTTCTTAAAAAACGGGTTAGCGATATTGTTTAGGGTTCCTTATCTATAAAAGGAACACATTAGAAAAGAGTTAGGTACCGATTGGAAAAACTCAGTTTTAGTTAATATAAAGATCCATAGAGGATCAAGAAGTTCTTAGTTATTTGTTACTTGTGTTTATATTCCGCTGATAAACATTAGTAGTAGAGATTGTCTTTTATTGTGCTTGTGATTACATAGGCATACATAACGATCCACGAGCTCAAGATCTATCAAGGTCTTTGTTTGCTTCAACAAGTGGTATCAGAGCCTCGTGAGAGTCTCTACGATACTAAGGACAAGCTTTTTCTAAACACCCATACAACCATAACAAAATCATCATGCCTGGTTCAGATGCTGATACTGAACTCACCAACAATCAAAACTCCACCCATCTGCAGCAACTAAGTCTCTCTAATAGCAATGCTAAGTTTCCTTACCTTAAAAGGGAGGAATATGATCTTTGGGCTATGAAGATGCAAAACTGGATCTCCAACATTGATTGGAATCTATGGCAGGTAATTTTGAAAGGGAACAGTTTGAAGAGAACTACCACGGATGCTGCTGGTAATATGATGAATGTTCCACCCAAAACTGCTGAAGAGTTGCTGGCAGTTCAGAGAGAAACAAAGGTCAGAACTATTCTTCTGCAAGCTATTCCTGAGGATCACTTGAGTGATTTTCACTTCATGCAAGACGCCAAGGATATATGGTTAGCTATTAAGGCAAAGTTCGGTGGGAATGAGGAGTCTAGAAGGCTGAAGAAGTCCATGCTAAGACAACAGTTTCAGGACTTTCAGATCTCTGAAGAGGAAGGAATTCACAAGGGCTATGATAAGTTTCACAAGATCTTAAGTCAGTTGAACCAGCTACAGGCAAAGCCGAATAATGATGACTGTAACTCTAAGTTTCTGAGGTCATTACCTCCATCCTGGCTACATGTAAGCATAACTTTAAAAGCTAAAGGTGGTTTGGACATGATGACCTTTGATGAGTTGTATAACAAACTTAAAGCTCTTGAACATGATGTAAGAAGACCTTTTCGATCATCTTCTACTGCTAGTCATACTGCATTTGTTGGAGCCTCTACTCCAAAGTCTAGCTATGGTCCAAGCCCATATCCATCATCATCTTATGCTGCTCCTTCATCAAACTCTCTTCCTAGATCCAGTGGAATTATGGAAGATGTTCTTGGTTCTTTCTTTGCTGATTATGATCCTCAGCAGGATCTGGCTTATGAGGATTTTGATCAGGTGGATCCACTTGAATTTGAAGAGATGAAGCTGAGGTGGCAGTTGGCTATGCTTTCCATGGACATCAAGAGTTTTGAGCGAAAAGCTGGAAGAAGGTTTGGATTCAAAGGACGTGATCCAGCAAGGTTTGACAAGAGGAAGGTTAAATGCTTCACATGCCAACAGATGGGTCACTTTTCTAGAGAATGCAAAGACAGGAAAGCTGGTGATGAGACAAGATACACACTTCTTATCAGCAGTATCAGAATGAGGCAGGAACGTCAAAGGGATCAACTGCTTTGGTCACTCTTGATAGCAATGTGGACTGGAAGCAACATGAGGAGTCTGATAATGATGGTCCTGATAATGTTGGGTTGATTGCTAGCTGTACTTCAGAGGATAGGCATGATCAGATTGCCTTGATGGGCATCTCTCAGGTACAAAACTGTTTGTTTGGTTGTAGTGAGCGTTATAATGAACTCAAACAAGCTTATGATATTATGGAACCAAAATATAATGAATGCTATGTGGAAGTAGAAGCTTATAAACAGGCTTTAAAAACACTAGAAAGACAAAAGGTTTGGTTACAGAAGAATGAAATAGCTTATGGTGAGAAAATAGGTGTTTTAGAAAGAGATCTTGAATGTGCTACAAATGAATTAAAATGGTCTGAGAAGTTAAGAGCAGATGTAGAGTCAGAAAATCTAGAGCTTAAGGAGAAACTTAAGGAGGAAATTGCTAGGAATAATGAATGGATGATGAATGGTAATAAGTTGGCCAGTCTCATTTACAGTAGTCAAGCTCCCAATTCTACAGTGGCTTTAGGCTTTAAGAAATATGTAGGCTTAGAAGCTAGGGATGACACACGTAAATCTACACCAGCAGACCTAGCTAATTTTGTGAAAGAAGGTGACCTACATGCTGTACTGTCACACCCTCGCCGGAGGCGGAAACACGAGGTGTAACGGAAGGGAACATAAGCACAAGATAATAGAACATACCAACATTAATATTTAAAAGAAAGAGTACACCATTACAATACTAGTTTAGCCGTCATCGGCAAATATATTACAAGTTTAGTTCCCAAAATATTGCGTTCTATTACATAATGATTTGTAGTGACAAGTGAAAACTTCATTATGCAAGACCTGGAAAAAAAAAGCTTACTAACGATCACCTGAAATGCATGAGAGAAAAACGGGTCAACTATGAAAATAGTTGGTGAGTAAACATGTTTAGCAAAATAAGAAAACTCGAAAGAAAAATTCAAAGCTTTCGGTCAACGATAATGGTCCACAAAGCAAAGGCATTGTAAATCCACTCAGTTCCAAGTTCCGCCCATACAAAACTTGCAACCTTTGTATTCACAACCCATTGCACAAAAGATAGCGTATGAAGTAGTCAAGTATAAGCGGTCATAATAGTTCACAATATAGTACAACGAATATAATAATTCAGGGATACTCCTGATGAAACCAAATTAAGCTGGGTGCCACTACCCAAAGTTATGTTGGGTGCCTCTTCCCAAAGATGTACTGGGTGCCTCTTCCCAAAGATATACTGGGTGCCTCTTCCCAAAGATATTCTGGGTGCCTCTTCCCAAAGATATACTCCGAACATAGGAGTCTTAGTAGTGATGCTCCGAACATGGGAGACTTTATAGTGATGCTCCGAACATGGGAGACTTTATAGTGATGCTCCGAACATGGGAGACTTTATAGTGATGCTCCGAACATAGGAGACTTTAGGTCAAGGTCATGACATGTACGGTTCAATAAGTTCAAGTAAGGCATTATATCATAATTAAGTTCAAGGATTTGTTTCAAGTTCACAAGTTCTAGTCAAACTAGTTAATAAAAGTAGTAAACAATTTAGTTCAAGAACGGTTCATGCATTTCGCCCCAAAATATAGTAAAACGGTAAAAAAAGGGGGGTGTGATTACTCACTTGATGAATAGATGCGATGACAAAAGTGGTTACACCGAAATGTAGCGTGAATCCCGAAACTGACCTATTATGAATGATATGATATGCAATGAGTTGCAATGAAATGTTATGCATGCATTTCGTATGTTATTTATACCATTTGCGAGTTTTGAAATATATTACTTATCGTCGAAAAATACTCTTTTGACGTCTTGACCCTTCAAAAATGACTTTACAAGTATTTACGTCAAAATGTCATCCTACAATGGTTTTATAATGATTTATAGTGAAATTATCACTTTTCGTCGTAAAATAATGTCGTCGGAATTTTCATGAAAGTGATAAAAATGGCTTCGAAAAACTAGTCGTAAAATGGTGTACGTCGAGCGTTAGGAAACGAACTCGACGGTTTTGGAAAGTTTGTATCAAAATCTAGAAGTTTCAGTTCAGGAGTTTTCGTCATAAAGGTCTCGAACATAAAGATAATAAGGGTTAAAGATGGTGATTGTGTCGAATTGTGGTTCAAAAAGTGAGTTTCGGCCAAGTTTAAGCATCCGTAATTAATTTATTACAACTCCGCTATACAAACGGTTGGTCGTTTTGAAAAATATGCTCGGTGATCTTGATTTTATTAGAAGACATCTCGTTCCAAAAAGTTCCACATCATAGTTAAAAACAGCCTCCAACATGGTCGTTTTAGTTACCGTAACACTTGTCTCGTAAAAATAATATAGTTTTTCAGAAAATAATAGTTACGGCAATTTAATGAAAACGTGCATATCTTTGTCGTTTCAAATCCGTTTTCTACGTATAATACGTCCTTAGCTTCGTATCAAAGTATACTATTATATTTTTGATAAGTCGAAATAATTTGTGAAGCTTAAGGCTCGTTTTTGACTCGTACAAAATAGAAATAGTATGCTGAAATTTTCAGAAAACATATATTTCGTCGTCAAACTTGTAAAATCCATAACTTCTTCGTTATAACTCCGTTTTAATCCGTTCAAGCGGCCACGGATTCGTTTTAAAGTATATTTTCTAAATATCAAGGCCAAAATTTCGTGCCTACTGTCGGATTTTCCAGAAAATCAAAACAAGGACAGAACACTTTTTATATTTATCGAAAATAGTTTTTCTCGTACTAAACCTATTCCAATCCCTTCAAATCAACTCCAAAGCTAATCTAATCCTACCATACACCTTCTTAGGGTGTCATGGGTTCCTAGTCATCATCAAGACCAACATATACCAAGGGGATAATTATAGGATGACCATATATATATATAACTCTAAAATCAATGGATAAAATGGTATAAACAACACAAGTCTTGCATGCTTGTTCCAAAAATGAAGAGACACTTATGAAATGAAAAGAAGATATGAAAAATATAAATGATATGCTTACAAGCTAAAATGATGAGGTGAAAAGAACCAAGGTTAGCCTAAACACCCTAGGTTTTTATTTCAAAACCTTATAAAGAGTGTGATCTAGATTGTTTAACACTTGAGCTTGCAAAATTTGATGATTTCCTTGCTACCACCCTATATGGCCGGTTATGATATGAAGAACAAGGAGAAGAGAGAATTTTTGCTATCTTGATGAATTATTGGTCATGAATGAATGAAATGGTTAGTTGGAGTATAGATATGTCCCATTGAAAAAAGTTACCAACATTAAATGCATACTCCCCCCCCCATAGAACCGGTTTTTAGGGGGAGGTGTTTCCCAATTAAATTTTTTTTTCTTTCTTATATATACTTGTGTAAATATTTGTGTAATTTGTAAGAAAAGTGTAAGTGAAATAGATTCAAGTTAAGGTAATTGGTAGTTTTTAGGTACAAGTAAATTTTTAGTAGATCAAAATAGAGTATAATGATATCATAAAAATTGTAAAAATACATTCCTTGTGAAATTTGAGTGATATAAAAATTTTCGTGTAGTTTTTAAGAAAAACGTCTTAATAATATAACTTGAACGATTTATATACCAAATAAATTTAAAACACTAGGTAAACTCAAAATATAGTTTTTATAAACTAAATGTAAGTTTAAAAATATGTCGGGATCATTTTTGAAAGTAACGGATTAAATGTTCAAAATAATAACTCACGCGATAACGTTTATTTAATATAAAATTTACGCGTTTATCGTGAAATGAAAAAAAATCATGCATGAACTAATATGATGAATATTGAGTTTAAGAAATGACCGGAAATTGAGAATTGTGACATGTACGTGGACCAATTAGAGGTGAGCACTTGCCCATTGACCTTTCCACTCTTAATGACTTTGATGGATCACACCATCTGTATGGCAAAAAGTCAAGAGACTTGCCAGACCCTAATACTTCTACTAATGACTTTGTCTCTTGTGTTAACAGTGACAAGTCCTCCAAGCAAGGGTCTACAGAGTGTGATTCAAATGACAAGTCTGACCTTCCCAAGTCTGCCCTTCCCAAGTCTTCACCCCTGCCTGCACCCAAGACTACCAATAAGCATGACAGAGTTGCTGCCAAGGAATGCACTTCCAAGACAGTTGCCTATGAAGACTTGCTTTTTAATTCTTTGCATAATACTGTTAAAAACAATTCTTTTCATGGTTTTGATTTGAATACTTCTGCTTGTAAGAATACTTCTTTTGGTTTGAATAAATCTTCTCTTCAGAAGAAATGTTTTGTGTGTGGAAGTAAATCTCATTTAATTAAGGATTGTGATTATCATGAGCAAAGAATGAGTAGGTGTGGTGATTCTAGGAATGCTAGACCAATGTGGACCAATGTTAATGATATACCACCTTATGTTCCACAAGCTGCTAATTATAATACTTCTTTTCCTTGGAGAAGATCATTTGGAAAACCATATGTTCAACCAACCAGTGAATATTTTAAAAATGGTTTTTGGCCTAGATATGTAAACCCTATGACTGATGGGAAAGGGTACTGGGGTACTGCTGTCAAGACCTCAGCAGGTTGTTCTTGGAATAAACAGAGACCTAAGTTTCATTGGAAACCCAAGAACAATAGCGGATCTTATACTTCTAAATGGCACAACTCATATGATCCACAAGGCAGGTTCAAGTCAGCAATGACTTGAGCCTCCATAGCGTACTAATTCTTTGTATATTTTTATTGTTGTTGTAGGATCATCCCCTTAAGCATAAAGATGTTGGAATTGTTGACAGTGGTTGTTCTAGAAGTATGTCAGGAAACAGGGACATGATGCATAACTTCATTCCTATTGAAGGAGGAGGCAATGTAACCTTTGGAGGAAGTGATGGACGAATTACTGGAAAAGGGACCATCAAAACACCTCAGCTGGACTTTGAGAATGTTTACTATGTTAAGGAACTTCAACACTTCAATTTGTTTTCAGTCTCACAAATATGTGACACTAAGAACAAAGTACTCTTCACAGAGGATGAATGTCTTGTGCTGTCTAAAGACTTCAAACTCCCAGAAGATACTTCAATACTGCTGAAGGTTCCTCGAAGTCACAATCTGTATACATTCAACTTAACTAATGTCACACCAGCAGGTGACTTAACATGTTTGGTGGCTAAAGCATCTGTGGATGAGTCCACCAAATGGCACAGAAGGATGGCCCATGTCAATTTCAAGACCATCAACCAGCTCTCTAAGCTGGGCCTTGTTCAAGGTCTTCCTGCCAAAGTATTCACCAATGATCATAACTGTGTTGCATGCAACAAAGGAAAGCAGCATAGAGCCTCATACAAAGGTGTTCCTGTTACAGCAGTAACCATTATTTCTGAACCTCTTCAGCTGCTTCATATGGATCTGTTTGGTCCAACTAAAGTGAGAAGCATTGATCATAAATATTTTTGTCTGGTGATCACTGATGGTTTTAGCAAATTTTGTTGGGTATTCTTTCTAAGAACCAAAGATGAAACATCTGAAGTATTGAAAGACTTTATTACCCTTATTGAGAATCAGTTGAACAAGAAGGTGAAAGGAATTAGGTGTGATAATGGTACAGAGTTCAAAAATGCCATTCTACTAGAACTCTACAGGTTAAAGGGAATCAAAAGGGACTATAGCACTCCAAGAACCCCTCAACAAAATGGGGTGGCAGAAAGAAAAAATAGAACCTTAATAGAGGCTGCAAGATCAATGCTAGCAGACTCTAAACTTCCTACCATGTTTTGGACTGAAGCTGTTGGTACAGCTTGTTATGTACTCAATAGAGTGTCCATTACTAGACCACATCTTAAAACACCATATGAACTTCTCTTTGGAAAAGTTCCTGTTATTCATTACCTTAAACCGTTTGGCTGCCAAGTGAAAATTTTGAATACCAGTGATCCTTTGGGCAAATTTGATGAGAAAGCTGATGATGGTTACATTGTGGGATATTCTGCTCATAGTAAGGCATACAGAGTTTACAATGTATCTGCAAAGAAAATTGAGGAGACATTGAATCTGAGGTATCTTGAAGACAAGCCTAATGTTCAAGGCCAGGGTCATGTTTGGTCATTTGATCTTGATTACTTGACTGATTACTTGGGCTATGCTAGACATAAGGCTAATCAAAATGCAGATTCTGAAGCATCTCCAACTACTAATGCAGACGCTTTGGATGCTCATTCTGACAGTGGGTCTGATGATGAACAACCCATTGTTGTGCCTTCCTTCTCTCCTAACAATTTTGTAGGTGACACTTCTAAAGATTATACTGAAGTAGGTGAAGATGAATTCTATTATGCTGAGGACCTTGCCAGACTGAAGAAACAAGAGTATGCAGCTAATTTAGATGCTGAGAGGAATGTTGAAGAAAGTTCAAATGAAGTATTCGGCAGAAACTCCAATTCTGCTGAAAGGGAATCTGTTTCTCCTCACCTCTCCAATTCGGCTGAAAGACATGTTGACTCTACTCCTATTTCTACTAGAGTGTCAACAGACCTTGGAGAACCTTATACAAGGTTTCCAAAACCATCAGATCTTGGTCATCATCAACCTAAAGCAGGCATCTTCAACACACCTTCCTATGATACTGACTTTGAACCTACTGTGACTAATCTTGATTCCTCAATTGATGTCAACACCACCACTACTACAAGGATCAACAATGTTCATCCACAGTCTAATATTATTGGTGATCCAAATGCACCTGTTAGAACAAGAGGTACTGTGGCGCGTTCTAAATATGGACAGGTGGCTTTTGTCTCTTATGTCTCAAATCAGCAGAGAGACAATCACACAGACTATCAACATTGTCTGTTTGCTTGTTTTCTCTCACAAGTGGAACCAACCAGTGTTACTCAGGCTCTTGAAGACTCAAGTTGGCTTGAAGCTATGCAGGATGAGATGCAACAATTTCAAAATCAGCAGGTTTGGATATTGGTACCATTACCTGATGGAAAGTATGCTATTGGGACAAAATGGATTCTGAAGAATAAGAGAGATGCTCGGGGTGTTGTCATTAAAAACAAAGCCAGATTAGTTGCACAGGGTTATAGACAAGAGGAGGGGATCGATTATGATGAAGTGTTTGCACCAGTGGCAAGAGTTGAGGCGATACGGATTTTCTTAGCTTATGCATCCTATATGGGATTTATGGTCTATCAAATGGATGTTAAAGGAGCATTCTTGTATGGTGAAATTGATGAGGAGGTGTATGTCACTCAACCTAAAGGATTTGAAGATCCAGATCATCCTAATCATGTTTATAAGGTAGTCAAAGCTCTCTATGGACTACATCAGGCACCCAGAGCCTGGTATGCTAGGCTCTCTACATTTCTGCTGAAGCATGGTTACAGAAGAGGTGCAATTGATAAGACTCTTTTCCTAAAGAAGAATTCCACTGACATTATTCTTGTGCAAGTCTATGTTGATGACATTATCTTTGGATCCACAAAGGAAGCTTGGTGCAGGGAGTTTGAGGAGCTTATGAAGGGAGAGTTTCAGATGAGTGCAATGGGAGAGATGACTTTCTTTTTGGGTCTTCAAGTTCAGCAGAAACCTGATGGTATCTTTATCAGTCAGGACAAATATGTGAGGGACATCTTGAAGAAGTTTGGTATGGAGGGTGTAAGGACTGCTACTACACCTTATGAAGCTCCAAAGGCAAAGACCAACAATGAAGCTGATCCACCTGTGAATGTTCATTTGTACAGGTCTATGATTGGGTCTTTGATGTATTTAACTGCTTCCAGGCCTGATATTACTTTTGCTGTGAGTGTTTGTTCGCGACATCAAGTTACTCCACTGACTTCCCATCTCAATGCTGTTAAGAAGATCTTTAAGTACCTTAAAGGCCAACCTTTTCTAGGTCTTTGGTATCCAAAAGAGTCTCCTTTTAAGTTGGAAGCTTATAGTGATAGTGACTATGCTGGTGCTAATCTGGATAGGAGGTCCACCACTGGAGGTTGCCAATTCCTTGGAAAGAGATTGATTTCTTGGCAATGCAAGAAACAAACTATTGTGGCTACCTCATCTACTGAAGCAGAGTATGTGGCTGCTGCTAATTGATGTGGACAGGTTCTTTGGATTCAAAATCAGTTGTTGGATTATGGGTATAATTTCATGAACACAACAATTTTTATTGATAATCAAAGTACCATATGCATTGTTAAAAATCCAGTTTTTCACAGTCGAACAAAACATATTGAAATCAGGCACCACTTTATAAGAGATGCATATGATAAAAATTTGATAAATGTGGTCAAAATTCATACTGATGATAATGTGGCAGATTTGTTAACAAAGGCTTTTGAAGGACCAAGGTTTCAACACCTTGTGGTCCATATTGGCATGCTTAACCCTTAACTGCAAAGTTTAAGGGGAGGCATAGGCCTCAGGGGAGGCATATGCCTCAGGGGAGGATTTATGTATAACTTTGCATTTTGCTATGTAATTTTGTATATTTGGTCGATTTTAACTAACTCTAACCTGCTAATGTAATTTTAGTGTGTTTCTTTGTTGGTTTGTGTATGTTTCTGTGTTTGTTTTGCAGAATGGTTGTCTCTGATCAGTTGAGTTATGGTCAAGAAAGCTTAAGCTTGTTTCCACTGAATTCATTGTGCTGAAGTGTGTTATTTGTTTCCTCTGAAGTTAAAGTACTGAAGTTATATGATTCAATCAAAAGAAGTACAGAAGCAAATAGATCATTCATTCATTCAAGAAACAGTTTACAGCTTACAGATTACAGAGTACTGGCAACATCAAAAGCATTTACATGATCTAATAGTCCTAATCTATTACATATCATCTGTTCCAACATCTAAGATGAGCACGATGAGTATGACTGCTCACATCTTTTGGCACTATATGATGGCTATGCTTTTGTGATGAGCATAACCAACCCTAACAGATGCTAAGGATCAAAATGGAGAGGATGGATTGATGCAAACGAAGAAGCTGAAGTTGATTGTGGCAGAGAGATGAGACTGAAAGATTTTCATTTGCGCATCATCTACTCTTTCCATCATACAACAACTTACATCATTTTCCTTTTTCCGTTCCTCGATACGATATGTGATGATGCACCAAAACATGATGCAAAGAGACCAAGCACCACCTTTCTTCCCATAGGAAGTGGTGGATTTTTGGCTCGTGGCCTTCGTTGAGGCCTAGGTGCTGAGGGTTGGGAGTATGATGTTCCCTCATTATAGGATTCATCAGAATCTTCAGCAGATACACTTGGTTTCTCAACACTTTCATCTTCTGATGAGGAGAGAAAGGGTGACTTCTTTGGTAGTGGATATGGTTTTGGAAAATAGTGAAACCATGGATTGGTATCTTCACTAGAAGATGAGGATGATGATGAGGATATTGTTGTGAGATCTATGATCTCAGGTTTGGTACTCATGCTGATTATGGTTAATTTTGAAGGATTGAAGGAATTAGGGTTTGATATATTATTTGGGGATTTTTGATGAAGAAGTCTATGTGCATTGGGATTGTTTTATAGCCGGGTTCAAGTGGTAAGAGAATTAATGCGTGTGGGTGAAACAGTAAAAAGATATTTACTGAAGCTTCGTGAGTAAGTCATTGGTTTCTGCTGATTGTTCTACTTCAGCAGAATGGTTTCCGTTTCTACCGAAGTTATAAGTAAATCCGAGTAAAAGTAGAAATCCACGTCATCTTTGGTCAACTTTGACCAAAATTGGGAACTTTCTATTTATTCTCTACGGCATATTTTCGCTCCACATTAAGTGATTCGATTGTTACTCTCATTAAAAACACTTCCTTTTGTGCAAAATCGTAACCCTAATCTTCAAAATCTCTCATGGCACTTCAATTTAAACATGATCATAATAAGGTTGCTTTTCTTGGATCTGCTCGAGGAGATGAGCTTTATAGGCCGATGATTTCTTTCTTACTAAGATCAAAGATTCTGTATGCATTGACGCATTCTCCAAATGCTATATATGAAACTTTGATTACTCAATTTTGGGCGTCGGCAGAAAAGAGAGGTGATACTGAGATTGTTGCAAGTGTTGATGGACAAGTGTATGTGGTGACAGAGGAACTGATCAGAAGACAACTTCGCTTGGATGATGAGAATGGAGTTTATCATTCAGATTCTACAATGGTACTTGAAGGGCTTAGAGCAATTGGATATCAAAGTACGAGGACAGATATGTGGTTGAAAAATAAGCTTTGTCCTATGTGGAGGTTCTTGGTTCATACGTTGCTAAAGTGTATGAGCAATAAGTCTGGAGGATGGGATCAGTTTTCAACACAAATGGGATGTGGTATTGTTTGCTTATCTAAGGGTTTGACTTATAATTTCTCTAAGTATATCTTTGATAATATGGTAGAAAATATAACTAGGAAAAAGGGTAAGTTTTTGATGTACCCTAGGTTCTTACAGATGATATTGAATGTTTCTACACAAACCCAAGCTTTTCATCCCATAAGTGTTTTAACTCCTAAGTTATTTGCTACAATGAGGACTAAATTTGAAGGGACACATTTTCCTTTGTTAGCTGCCATGTTACCTCAGGAGAATGAGACTGCTAATGAGCTTAATATTGTTTTACCTTCTTCCATTCCTACTGATGAAAATCTTTCAGTAGATGGTGATGAGGGTCCTTCTGTTGTTGCTGAGGCATTTATACCTTCACCTAGATCATGTCCTAGTCCTGCAATTATACAAGTTCCTATTGATGAAGTCCAAGTTACTATTGATGAAGTTCAGGATCAAATTGATGAAGTTCAGGTTGATACTGATAGATTGCCTACACCAAGTCCTGTTAGGACTTCATTTGGTGAAGGATGTTCTAATGTTGATCAGGTTAATGTTGCTCCTGAACAGTCTACTGAAGTTCCAATTTCAACTGAGCAATCACCTGATGCTGATGAGGATCCTATTACACTTACCTCATTATATGCTCTGATGAACAAGCTTACAAGTGAGGTGACTGATCTTAAGAAAGAACTTGCAGAAACCAAGTCTATTCTTGGTAATAAGATTATGGAATTGGAGACTAAAGTTAAGCACTTGGAGGAATTATTAAGTCAGAAAGGTAACAAGAGTAGTTTGATTTCTTCTGAGAAGGAGGATGAAGAGAATCTTCATGAATCTCTTGAGATATTGGCTGATGTGGCACTTACATCTGATGTTTCTTCTCCTATTGCTAACTCTTCACGAAGAAAGGAGTCTAGCAAGGAACCTATTCTATATACTAGCAAAAGAAGAAGACAATCTTTGGATAAGGTATCTGCTGACACTTCAAAGGAGCTACATATGGAGGATGCATCTACTGATGGTCTAGTGAAAGAGGTTACTACTGATGGTCAAACTTCATCTATACCAGAACATTCAAATATTTCACCTTCAGCAGATGATGAAGAGGTTTTTATTGCTGGGAGAATGTATAAGTTGAATGCTTCATCTGAAGTTTTCTCTCCTGTTGAGGAATTGTCTCAACCTATTTCTTCTGATGTGGGTTTGATTGTTCCTTCTGAAGCTCACATTGGTTCTGCTGAAATTGGTTCTGCTGGGACATCTTCTGGGAAAGGACAGGACCCTATGATTGATGATCTGCTGAATTCAGGAATAGTGACTGAAGCACAAAATCAAGCTCAGGCTAGATTGTTTGCTGATTATGAAAATATACAGAAGAGTCGTATAGTGGCTAAATTTCTTCAAGATCAGTATGCTTCTGATTTGTCTCCTGGAAGGAAATTAGAGCTTGATGCATTCTTTCCTACGATTACTGATGATCAATGGGATGGTTATATTTCTCAAGGTGCTTCTGATCCTAATCTTGCAAAACTTATCTTAGGAGAATCTTTTAATGATGATAATTTTGTGGATAAGATGGTGGCACTTGGTAATCAAAGGAAGAAAGAATCTGCTGCACAGAGAAGAGCTCTTATTGATCAAAGAAATAAAGCCAAAAGAGAAAAACCTATGACTGTTGCTCAGAAGAGGAATTATATGAGGAGAGTTGTGAAGAATGCTGCTATGTATAATTCTGGTATGACAATGAAGCAAATTATGGCTTTGTCTGATGATGCTTTGATTAGACAGTATCATATGGTTATGAAGTTTTCTTCTTCTGGTTCTACTTCTTCTTCAATGACTGATGTTCCTACAGCCAAGAGACAGAAAACAGTTGAAATTGTGGATAATTTTGATACTGTTTTGCCTTCGGTGGTATCTCCAGTTGTTCCTTCTGATACAACTTCTGATGCTACTCCTTCTTCTGATATGGGTGTCTCTGTTGAATCTTCTTTGGTTTCTTCTGAAATGTTGTCAAGTGTGGAGCTAAGTGATTCTCTGATTCAGGAAACTGATCTATAGCTTGATACTGATAACATTGCTGATATGGGAAAGCAGAGTTTGGTTACAAGAAGTTCTGATAGATTGGCTAATAAACATGCTTCAAGGAATACTAATTTAGATCTTAAGGCTGATGAATCTACATTTATTGAGGTTGGATCTATTGAAGCTTTTCCTGAAGGTACTCATGTGGTTTTGGTTAATTGGACAGCTGGAAAGCTTAACACTGTTTATAGGCTGGATAATACTGTTCTTGAGTTCAACTTCTTAAAGGATATTCTTCATTTGGTGAATAGACATGATTTGAAGATGCTGTATGAACATGTCATTCAGTATTATAAGTTTCATTCAGCAACTGGTTCTGGTTTATATTTGTTGGGTGATCTTCAGGTTATGTTTGATTCTGATTCTCCAAATGGTAAAGGGTATTCTATTTGGAAGAATTCTTATAAATGGGAGATTGAGAGTTGGAGATTTTATCCTCTGCCTTGTGTTCATGTAGTTCAGACTACATGTGGGATGATTTTGTGTATGCTATCAGATAAGCTTTATCCTTTATCTGCACCTTTTATGGAAAGGTTGCTGAGACACAAGTTGGAAGTGCCTTCTAATCCGGTTGGCAATGATGATCTTCATGCTACTCAATGTGTTGGTTTGCTTAAAAATCAGCTTATGTCAGATCACGGTTCATCTTGCTTGTAATTTACTAGTTCTTTTGTAATATTTGTTTTCTTTATTTATTAAAAAAAAAAAAAAAAATGTTTTTGGTTTTATCTAACTTTTCTTGCAGGTTTGTTGTATATTTTTGGTTATTGACTCACCTGATGTACTTTGTGTATGTCAAAGAGTTAGCTAGTCCAAAGGGTACAGCTTTGGTAAAGACACATCAAATCTGTTGATAGCTGTAATGGTTTGCTAAAAATCATAGGGTATGCAACCACCTTTGCTTTATTGCTGAGTGTTGTATGGTTTTCAATTCACCATGGTTTATTCCTATTTGGAATCCAAGAATTGGCTAGCCCACATGTATATGGCTTGTGGTAAAGGCAGTGGCATTCCATATTTGGTTCTCAATTCACCAATTCTAAGAATTGACTAGTCCTGAGCAAACGGCTACAGGTAAAGACATTTCAAATCCGTTTATATGGTTGCTGGTTTGCCAATAAATCAGATGGTTATCAGTGTACCATAGTTTCAGAACTTAAACATATGGCTACTCCAGTAGTGATGGCTATTGGTAAAGCGACATCAAATCCATTTATTTTCAATGATTCACCTCTCACAGGAGTTAACACACCTGGATGTGATGAGAATAGTATGAAACTAATCTGTTTTGATAAGAAACTGGAACTTAACAAGTCAAATTCCAGTTTAGGGGAGGATTGTTGGGAATTATGTGAAAGTCTAGATTATGCTGATATTAATGCCGAAGTGTTTCTACTGAAGTGAAGTGGATTCTGCCGAAGACATAATCTACTGAAGTATAATAGTTATTAGTTTGTTTCTGCGGAAGTGTTTATTCCGTGTTTAGTTTACTTAGTGTGGATATACATGAGCTTTATTAGGAAGTGATTGTGTATATCTTATTTAGTTTTATGATTATACGTTTCTTAAAAAACGGTTTAGCGATATTGTTTAGGGTTCCTTATCTATAAAAGGAACACATTAGAAAAGAGTTAGGTACCGATTGGAAAAACTCAGTTTTAGTTAATATAAAGATCCATAGAGGATCAAGAAGTTCTTAGTTATTTGTTACTTGTGTTTATATTCCGCTGATAAACATTAGTAGTAGAGATTGTCTTTTATTGTGCTTGTGATTACATAGGCATACATAACGATCCACGAGCTCAAGATCTATCAAGGTCTTTGTTTGTTTCAACAATTTTGTTTTCAAAAATCATATGTGATACTACCATTAGCACATTTGTTAATCAGATCTCACATCATATGTTTTCAAAATGTATTTTGTACATATCCAATGTGTTATAAAACGCGGAGTCGGTTAGCAACATCATTTTATCCAATATATCAGTTTTGTGTAGCAAAACTTGTACAACAGCATATATAATCCAAAATCACATCCGCAAATGTGCCGCCATATTCATTAGATAACCATTTCAGATAGAAGTGTAATACTAGTTACGACATTGTAGCATACGACATAACATTCTAACATTGTACCATAAGACATAACATATTGTTCTAACCATTCTAAATGGTATACGATATCCCAAATTTAACTAAGCAGAAGTAAGTTTCTAACTGCATCACCATTGTCACTTCACCTTTACCCCAAAAAGAGTGACTTTTTTCTTCCCATCTATTCGTCAGCTCCTACCATCTATCAACTGTCTACTAGTAACTTTTACCTTCAAATTGCACTGGCAACATGGGTTGCATCTTGTTCTTTCCTCTTCTTGTCTATCTGCTCCTTTATGTATCTTTGTTTCATTGCTTTGTCTGTATGCTCCCTTGCAAACGCATGTGCTTCCTCGCTGATTCATTATCTGTGACTGTTAATTTCATGCTTTAACATTTTGGTTGCATACTTTACTCTCAGCTTGATTATTGCCATTTCTTGGCCTTCTTCTTCAGTTGGAAAGTTCAACTCCCAGTTCTTTGTCGTTTCACCATTGTACATCTCCATGTGCATCATAACAAAAACCCCGCAATCAATCACATTTTCTTTTGTTGCCCATTTGACCTTCATGACTGTTGTCTTGTTTTTCTTTATCTGCTTTGCTTTTGGATGGTTGAATGATTCCAAATACTGTGAAAACACTCTTTTCTGCACAAACAAAAGATTCAATTTACTTACTAGTGTTTTATCATATCTGATATTTCAAACAAAAGATTCAATTTACTTGCTAGTGTTTTATCATATATGATATTTTACTACCATATTTTAGTTTGTAATATTAAAGACAATTATATCATATATGATATTTTACTGTCATATTATAGTTTCTAATATTAAATGCAATTTATGTTCTTTCCATGCCTAGTTTGAGTTACTTACCAAAACATCGCATTCTTTCTTGTATTTGGTATCATATGTCTGCCCAGAGTTGGAGTTGTCAATGATCGTTGAAGTTCCTTTGGCTAGATTGAATACAACGACATAGAAGTATTCATGAGCGATTACTGGGAAGAATGCCTGTACAAATTGAAAGAAAATTATATTCATTTTAATTCAAATGAAATTCGAATCTCTATCTTCATAATAAGTGAAATAAGTTGTTACCATTTCTACATGTTGCAATGACATGTCATTTGGGTTTTCTTGAAACTCGCTTGTCATGCAATCAAGGAAAGCTTTATATTGCTTAGCTTCATCTTTCTTCGGCAACTCTACCATTTGGCTTGTCTGTTGTCAAAAATCAACAATATCATATAATTGTTAACAAACAGATTAGTAATTAGTTTCTAAGTTTTTATTTACTTACCAACATTCCTGTGTGAAAGTAATACTTCATCTTTTTTCCAGTATTGGTCACCATTTCTTCGTAGTTCAAAAGAGAAGCAAAGCTGTCAATAACACTAGCTTCCACCTTCAATTTTGGTGCCAGTGTTTGCATGTTGTCCCTTATGGTAGGGGCTCCCTTCATGCTTGGTTCAAAGACAAAGTCACTACACAAAATTTAAATCCTATACATATTATTATCACAATATTATTTTTTTTTTATGATTTTAAATAAGAAATAGCAGACTTACACTGGATTTCCTTCCATTGAAAATAGCACATATGTTATCATCACTTCATCTGGTTGTGGTGGTGTGTGGATTACAGTTTTTCTGTTCATATATGGTGATATCAGAAAACGTGGCGGTTTTTTGACTCTTTTTGCCAGATGTTCTTCTTCTTGTTTTGATTCTATTTCAGTCTCAACATCAGTGTCTCTCACCCTTTTTTCTGTCTTTTCTTCCAGTTTTGATGTTGTTTCAGTCTCAACAACAGCTTCTGTTGCCATTGGGCTTATACCAAGACTGAAAGATGGTAGCGTCATTGATTTTCTTATCTTTCCTCTTGTCATTTTCTCAGATGGTGGCGTCATTGATTTTCTTATTATTCCTCTTGTCATTTCTCTTTTGACCCTTGAATTTCTTTTGGATCACTCATCTCTGTTGTCCCATGAATCTCTTTTGGGTCACTCATCATCTCTGTTGTCCCAGCAATCTCTTTTTGATCACTCTTCTCTGTTTTCCCATGAAGCTTTTGATAATCTTGTTCTGCTTGACTCACGAGATTATCAAAGTTTTTCTTGATTCCAAAATTCATCTGGAGTTGCTACTCTCAACTTATAACCCGGTGTTACCTCCACAGTTGGAGTTCCTACTTCCTTTGCAACTTCAATCGGTTTTTCCTTCTCACTCACCTTCGCTACTTGAACTTCAGTTTGTTTTTCCTTCTCACTCACCTTCGTTACTGGAACTTCAGTTTATTTTACCTTCACACTCACCTTCACTACTGGAACTTCTCTTTCTTTCTCCGTTTCTGTTTCTTTCTCAGGTTGTTTTTGCGTTTTAGTTGGAGTTGCTTCTTCTTTTCCAACTTCGTTTTCCTTCTCAGTTTTGTTTTCCATATCATCTTTCTGAATTTCATCTTTGCTCTCACCCTCTTTTTCAACTACATTCTCTCTTTCATTCTCCTGTTCACTTTCGCTCTCACTTTCATTCTCTTTTTCAACTATATTCTCTTCTTCATTTGTTTCTTCTTGTTCCTCATCCTCACTTTCGCTCTCACTTTCATTCTCTTTTTCAACTACAATTTTTCCTTCATTTGTTTTTTCTTGATCCTCATCCTCACTGCTTTCATCGTTCTCACTATCAATATCATCATCCTCTTCCATTAAACTACTTTCTATATCGAAATCGATCTTGTTGAACAATCTCTTGTACTTCTTGCACAAGGTCAACATCACCTTGTCTCCCCTAAACTTCTTCAATCCCTCTCTCATCGTCTCAACCAAGTCTATCTTTTCTTTTGAAATTATTTCAAATTTCTCATCAATCTTTTCATAAAACTCTTGTAAAGTAAGTATTTCAGGTTAGTTTTTTAATGTATATGCAAAATCATATATGATTTTAAAAAATATCATATTAGTGTAATATCATATATGATATATATCATATATGATATGTAATATCACATGTGATATTAGTGTAATATCACATATGATATTACATATCATATATGATTTAACACTAATATCAAATGTGATATTGATCTTAGTGTTTTATCATATATGATATTTTTGCAAGCACAGCTGAATGTTAGCCTGCTGAAGGCTTAGTCGCTGGCATAGCCTTCGGCTATAGCCGAAGGCTATGCTTGCAGCTAATCTTAAGGTTTTGTTTTCTGTTAACTCTTTTAAACATGCTTTTTTAATAACAAGTAAAATATATCATAACATACTTTTTATAACAACATTTTTATAAATGAATTTAATAAAATTACCTCTCTTTCCACTGGCTTTCTGGGAGGCAACGGTTCATAGTATATGTCTGCTCCCTTGTACAAATTCAAGCCGGTTTGCTCCTCATCAGGATCAAACTCTCCGTGATGCTCTAACGTCCCCAAGAAACCGTCTCTCATTTCCATGTTTATTCTTTTCCTCATTGTTGGAGTGTTCCAACTTCTGAGGGCTGGGCGGTGACGCATAACTTGGAAGCTCGGGTAGTTTGTTGAGTCCAAGTATAGCAGCTTTTTTATACACAAAAATACAATTAAAATTTTGTTAGATAAGTTTTTATATGAGTGAATCATAGTTGATAAGTTTAATGGAAAATAACTTACACATAAGAATGTTAGAGGGCCATAATAGAAGTTGGTACCCGACTTGACTTGGGCCCAGTTTAGCTTACTGATCTGCAAGCATTCCATTATGTAGCTGCACCAATCGATATCAGAGATATCTTTTTCTTCTTTCACGTGCCTGAGGATTGTTGTGGGTACTTTTCCTGCACTCTCCAAAGTGCCCATGGTGCTTGCAAACAAAGTTAAGAAATTCATCTTGAACATGAAATCTGCTTCAGTTGTGCTCGATATCTCGAACGCTACAACAGGTGGTGTAATTCGTCCAAAATGAGCATACTATTCTTCCCATTCTCTACCAAAATCGTCATCATCAAATCTTTCCTCCAGATTTTCCAGCTTTCTTGTCCCCATCGGCACACCTAGCATATCATAAATTTTTTGCCTTGTTACCTTTATTGAACCTTTTTGTAATCTCAATTCCATGTTAGGTGGATGGAATTTATCGATTACATGGTACGCCAATGCAGCTGGAAGTTCAACTATAGGGAAGTTTATGAACCTCTCAAATCCCATCTCTTTCAAGCATTTCTTTCTCTCATTTGATAAACCGATCATCGCTTCATAGAGAGGTTTTGGTGATGACCTTGTTGAACATGTTGGGTAAATTTTTGTTTTTGTTTTCTCCTTTTTCACCTTAAGCTTCTTTTTATCTTCCTGATCTTCAACCTCCTTCTCAACAACTATTTCCTTCTTTCTCTTTTTGGTTTCTTTTACAACCAATTGTTGATCATTCTCTTCTTCGAGTCCTCTTCAGTCTCTTCCACTTCAGTCTCTTCTACCGTCTCAGCATCCTCATCATCACTTTTATCAGTATCTTTTTCCTCTTCAATTCTCCTAGCATCACCTCTAGTAAATCTTTTCAGAGTACTTTGCGTTTCTGATCATTGTCTTTTCTTTGGACGTTTCATTTGTTTCTTTGCTGAAGTGTCTTTTTCTTCTTGATTTTTAGTTTTTTTCTTATCTGCTTCATTCTTCCTTTGCTTTTCTTGCTCTGCTCTTCTCTTCTTAGCGTTTCTCTGTAATTCATTCAATCTTTGAGCAACTAATTTCGTTTTTGTCTGCAAAACAAATTTATATTATATCATTTGTGATTTAGTAATTGAAATATTCTCAGTACATAACGTGTTTCTTTAATAACATGATATGTACCTTTAGCAGGGCTTTTCACTTCACCAGTTGTTTTTAGTAGCGGCAATTTATAGATTAGATGCCCTACATCATCTTCTCCATCGTCATTTTCTTTATCACCTACATCATCAACAATGAACAATTACTTAATATCCTGACAGTTTTACTCGAAGGATTAGGTGCAGGCATATATTTTTTTGCAAATTTAGCCTATATATTACCAAAATTCTTTATAATATCATATTTGATACGTAACATAAATTTTTTTTAGCTACTGAATAATTGTTCATTTTTGTCAAATTCTTAGCCACAGGCATAGCCTTCGGCAAAGCCGAAGGCTATGCCTGTGGCTAAGCCTTTGCTTATCTGCACCCTAGTCAATTGACAAAGTTGAAAACATCTTTATTATATCATATGTGATATTAACATAAAATTTTTGGTAGCTACAAAATATGTTACAAACATGTATTTATGTTCAGAAATGTTGAAGACTATGCCTGTGGCTAAGCAAATGTTAATGATTGAAAGTTTTTGCCAAAGGCTATGCCTGTATCTAAGCCAAATCCTTTGTGTCTAAGGAAATTTTTAAGTTATCACATATTTAAAAGGCTATTTTAAAAGCAAATGTTTATTATATCATATTTGATATAGAATAAAAATTATATTTAAAAGCTTATTTTAAGTTATCATATATCCCCACAAAGCATTTTGTGCATCAGTCACAGCCTATTCGTTTGTCAAATGCTAAAGCATCTTATGCGGCTAAGCAAAAGGCTTAGCCACATAAGATGCCTTTGGCGAAGCCAAAGGCATGTTCTGTAGCTAAGCCAAAGGTTTAGCCGCATAAGATGCTTTATCATTTTGACAAAGGCATCTTCTGCGGCTAATCCTTTTACTTAGCTGCAGCCAAAGCCAAAGGCACCTTCCGCGGCTGAGCCAAAGGTTTAGCCGCCAAAGGCATCTTCTGCGGCTAATCCTTTTACTTAGCTGCAGCGAATGCTTTGTTGAAGCCTTTTGCATTCGTCAAAGCTTCCGCAGCTGAGCCAAAGGTTTAGCCGCATAAGATGCCTTTGGCGAACACCTTCCGCGGCTGAGCCAAAGTTTTAGCCGCATAAGATACCTTTGGCGAAGCCAAAGTCGAAGGCGTCTTATGCGGCTTAGCCGCATAAGACGCCTTCGATAAACACTTCTAATCTCGCAAACCTAGCTTCTAAACTGTTAAAACCTAACTCCTAATTATAACAAAAAATCTATAAACTGTTAAAACCTAACTTCTATTTGCACATTTCTTTATAATCATCGCTATAAACAGTTCAAAACATCATATAATCATAAATTAAAGTTGTATATATTGAAATAGTTGTTTAGAGTGTAAGATTATACCTGAAACCGGTTTTTTGACCGGTTTTTTGGCCGGTTGTTTGCTCGTAGTTCCTTTTTTTCTCAGTTCTTTTAACGTGATTGTTTCAGCTTCGGTATCTTCCATCTTCTTCGGTGATTTTGATAGTTTTTGATAATTTTTGCGGTGGTTTTTTGATCGGTGTAAATGTGTGAGTAGTGTGTGTTTTTAGTGTGTGTTAGGTAGGTTCAGTGACTGTGAGAAATGAAGAGTGATAGCGCGTTTTAGTATTTGTTGTGATTTGACGATTATACCCATCCGCTTTATTTTAGCGGATAGTGTGTTTTAATCTCAGCCATTGATTAAATTTGAATTAATGGTTGAGATGTGTCCCTTGGTATGTGAGGATTATTTGGTATGCAAAATAACCTCACTTTAAAAAATACATATTAAGTATCAAAATTTTATGATGCTAAAAGGATAAGTATTCCTTCCGTCTTAATTTTTTTTTAGTTTTGACTTTTTGATTTATTTTAAATTTGACCTTAACTATTTTATTTTGTATTATATAATACTGATTCATAATATGTTAATGACTTGGCCCGAGAGCAAAGAAAACAAAAAATATCGAAAACAATCAGACAACACAACATTGAGAAAATAAATAAAAAAATGAAATAATATAAAATATTTTACCTTTGAATCCTTATTCAATAAATATTTCATTGATAAAATTTTTATCAATTATTATATAATATTAATAAAAATACTTAAGGTTAAAATAAAAAAAAACCAGCTAAAAAGTTAAAATTAAACAAATAAATTAAGATGGAAGGCGTATTCTTTTTTTTTAAGAATGAGAATACTAAAAAGATGTTAATAAAAAGCTGTTGTCAAAAAGAATATTATCAAAAGTGAATTTTGGCCAGTCCGGCAATTTATTTTATTGTAGACGAATGATGAGCTTTAATAGATTTGTAATGCCAACTGACTTTTTCGGTCTTTCTTTTTCAACTTTGACCTTAAATATTTTTATTTATGTTATGCAATAGTTGATGAAAATTATACCAAATGAAAATGCATTAAAAGCTTAATCTATTCACATATTTTGCATTAAGTATTATATAACACAAACAAAAATATTTAAGGTAAAAGTTGTAAAAGAAAGACCGAAAATGTCAAAATGGGACTATAATTTTGGGACGGATGGAGTAATAGTTTTGCCACAGAAAATACTTAAACTAAAGATTTTGAACTATAAATGATATTTAACCTAACCTTTGGAACTAAAGCCATAGTTTCCATTTTAACTTCTTTTTTGGGTAAAAGGTTATCCCGGAAAAATATATTAAAACCGAAAATTAAGTACAAATAAAATGTGGCTGAAATACCACATTAGTTTCAGACAACTAAAAACAATGTTTATGACATGCCAAAAACAGTTGCAACTTAGACAACAAACTATCTAATATTAGACCCTCATAAGAAAGTTGATGTTTCATCATAGACATATTCCACCTCTTCTTCATCCTCAACATTTCCAGCTCTCCGTCCTCTTTAGAAAGAAGGTCATAAGAATGTTTGGAGAAGAAACTGACTCTTGAGGTCGATGCAACATTCTTACCAGTGTAATCATTACCGTTTCCATCCATATCTTCGGCTTTGACAACATAGACCCATCTTTATTACCACAATTGGGCATTTGGACGTACTAGAGCTCTTTTTAGTATTATTATTATTATCACCCATTAGTACAAACTTAAACGTAGACTAATTAACCACGTTTTTTAAAGCCACTTGAACGTTTGTTAACCACAACTTGAAATCCATCATTAGGCTCTTCAACATTAGAATCTGCAGGAACAATGATTCTAGGGCATTGATCAATAGCATGACCAAAAATCCTGCATGAATGACAACGTGACGGTTTCCATTCATACTCAACATGAATGGTCTCTGTATAGAACCTCGATCTATCAAGCAAAGGAATAGCAACAATAAGACTATCTTTCAATTCATTTTCAAAACTGATCTCAATTAAAACTTGAGCAAAACTACTTCGACTCCATGATTCTTCACACATAGTACTAGTAAACGAGTCAACCATCTTAGGGATACCAAGTTTGTAGCAATAAGACTTAACCCATCATCCGAAAAATTCGCCATATGAACATCATGTAGTTTAACCCATACCAGTACTATATTAAGGTCTTCCTTAAGCAAACGGTTTTTAACGACCATTCTTCAATAATAATAGGCACATTACAGATCATCCACGGTCCATTTTCCAGCACATCTTCCAAACCTTTCTTCATGTCAAAAATAATAAAGGATAATCCCTTTGCATTCCTCAGAACCTTAGTTATACCATATTTATACCACACATTAGGCACATAGTATTCGACCATTGAAAACGCAATGCTCTTGCCAATAAAATACCCATATAACGTGTTCTGAAATTTATTGCTAACTTTCTCAACCTTTTCACATGGTATAGGAACATCGTCCCCTTCACAATTAATTTCAGCAACTAGAGGACGAACATGTACCTTGGGTATGGCCGAGTCAGAATTCAACCCATTAACATACGAAACCGGCTTAGTATACACGAACAGACATTCTACTATGATTGGAAAACAGACTCAACAGTCACAAAAACACCAAAAGTTACCCAACGAGGTTTTGGTGTTTGCTTATTTGATCGTAACATCTTGCCATCATATTATTTATCTTTTTGGCCAACGAACTCAATAATGGAATTGTATTCTCTTCTCTTGTATCATCAAACATCACTCCTCCAACATAACTAAGCCAACAAAACAATTTTAACCAAAAAAAAAAAAAAAAAAAAAAAAAAAAACCCTAAAAACAAGCCATTATTCAAATGGAAATAACCCCAAAAAATTAGGGTTTGAAATTGAATAACAAATACAATTGAAACAAAAACCCTAATATCAATCCTATAAACTGAAACAAACGAGTAACTGAGGAAAAAAGAGTAAGACAAGAATTTTTAATCTCTTCCAATAACAGATCACACACAAGAAACAAGAACATGTCGATTAGGGTTCAAGATAAGTAATGAATAGCCGACAAAAGTTACCTCTAAATGCGAAAAAATCAGCAAACCTTTGGCAAAGAAATCGTTCTATGTTAAAGGAATGATAAACATGAATGTTAAGATCACTACAAAAAATGAAATCATGATCAAAAGATTTTAGTAGAAATCGAAATTAGGGTTTGAAAGGTTTTGGTCGCCGTTTAAGGAGAAAGAACTAACTTTTATTTACCTTTATAAAATTGCTATTTAACTTCTATTATGTTTTATTTATGATGTCATTGTTTTTGGCCTTGCCTCCAAATACGACGTCGGGACTTAACCTATTGTGTATATGCAATACGAGTATCATTACATAGTAATATGATTTTATAACAAAAAATAATTATAGTTGCGATTAGTAAAACATAATTAAAAAATATAATCTTATTCATCTTCTTTAATGATTTGTTTTTCTACATTTTTCTACAAATGATTGTGTTATATAATAGTAGAGTGTGTATATTATATACAGTATGTAGTTAAATGAGATTGGAGTACTTTTTAATAAAATGATGTATTTTTTGTACTAAATTTAAACATAAGACAACTTCCTTTAAACATAAGTCAACTATTCTTGATGAGAAATTAAACAAAATTTTGAAGCTTAAAATATTAAGATTAAAAAGGTGTTTCAGGCATAACAAATTACTCACTTTTAAATTTTGTAAGTTTTAAATATAACATTTTCTCTTTGTACATTCAGTAATTGTAATTGAGGTACACTTGTAGCTTTCACTTGCTATGAAATAATCTGGATATTATATTCGGTTAGACAACAAATGTGCAAACGAATTTCATATTCAATCGTAGTTTTCACTTACTATGAAATAATTTGGATGTTATATTCAGTTAGACAACAAATGTGCAAACGAATTTAATATTGGATGACAGCTCAGCGAATCATATATCTAGTGAGTGCTTGGGCTTAGTGGTGGCCCTTTATAAGGTCAAAAACCAACAACCATTATATAAGAAAAAATTACATGTTTGGTCCTTGTGGTTTGCTTAGATTTCATGTTTAGTCTCTAAGTTATTTTAATTATACCAGAAATACTTATTTTTGAAACCTTGCACTCATTTAGTCCTTATTTTGGATGAGTCGTTAGTTTATCCGTTGTGTTAAAATAATATGTGCCCATTAGTCCCCCCGTTAATATTTTTTGCACCGTTAGTCCTCATTTTTCAAAATGAATTAAAAGCTCGTTTTTATTCGTTTTCGTCAATCTTTTTTACGTTTTCGTCTATTTTTTTACGTTTTCGTTCGTTTTTTACGTTTTAGTCCGTTTTTAAACGTTTTCATATGTTTTTTTTTACGTTTTGTCCGGTTTTTTTTAGATTTCATCCATTTTTGTACGTTTTCGTTTGTTTTTATACGTTTTTGTCCAGCTTTTTACGTTTTTGTCAATTTTTGTACGTTTTCGTCTATTTTTAAACGTTTTCATTTGTTTTTATACGTTTTAGTCAGTTTTTTACGTGTTCGTCTGTTTTTTTTACGTTTTCGTCCATTTTTTACATCTTTGTCCTTTTTTAACGTTTTCAACCGTTTTTAAATGTTTTCATCTGTTTTTTTATGTTTTCGTTTTCTTTTTTACGGTTTTTTACGTTTTTGTCCGCTTTTTACTTTTTGTTCATTTTTTTACGTTTTCGTCAGTTTTTTACGTTTTCATCTGTTTTTTACGTTTTCGTTTGTTTTATATGTTTTTGACCATTTTTATATTTCCCTCCGTTTAAAATTGGACGAAAACGGACAAAAACGTAAAAACACAGGGCAAAACGTAAAATATTGACAAAAACGTAAAAAAATTTGACGAAAATGTAAAAAAAATAGATGAACACGTAAAAAAAACGGACAAAAACGTAAAAAAGATAAAAACGTTTAAAAACAAACGAAAACATAAAAAATGACTTGAACAGAAAAACGTAAAAAAAGGGACCAAATCGTAAAAAAAAAAGGACAAAAACAGACAAAAATGGACGAAAACGTAAAAAAACAGACTAAAACGAAAAAAAACAAACGAAAACGTAAAAAAAGATGAAAAAACGTTTAAAAACGGACGGAAACGTAAAAAAAACAAACTAAAATATAAAATATGGATGAAAACGAACAAAAACGTAAACATGGACGAAAACGTAACAAACAGTCAAAAATGTAAAAAAAAAAAAAAAAAAAAAAAAAAAAAAAAAAAAAAAAAAAAAAAACCGGATGAAAACGTTTGAAAACAAACGAAAACCTAAAAAAAGGGACAAAAACGAATAAAAATAAACGAAAATGTAAAAAACGGATGAAAAGGTTAAAAACGTAAAAAAAGGACAAAAATGTGAAAAGAACATATGAAAACGTTTAAAAGCGGACGAAAACGTAAAAAACGGAGACGCAAAAATAAAAAAATTGACGAACACGTAAAAAAACAGGTGAAAACATAAAAAAAACAGACGAAAAGTAAAAAAATAAATGAAAACGAATAAAAACGAGTTTTTAATTCATTTTAAAAAATGAGGACGAACGGTGCAAAAAATCTTAACGGAAGAACTAACGGGAACATATTATTTTAACACGTAACGGATAAACTAATAAGCCATCCAAAATAGGGACTAAATGAGTTCAAAGTTTCAAAATTAGGTATTTTAGGTGTAATTGTAACGACTTAGAGACTAAACATGAAATCTGAGTAAACCACAGGGGCCAAATGTGTAATTTTTTCATTATATAATGAGGCTTAATTTGTTTTGAGAAAATTGGACGGTTGGTCTCTGAACTGGATCATTAATTGATACAAAGAGAAAAAATTACAAGCTTTTATACTAATGATATATGGACTTAAATTTAGGCTCAAATTTAAACCTAAAACTACTTGACATCATCCGATTGTAAAATAAGTGAGTCCATGTTTGCAGTCATCAAAATGCTTACACTTAGTTTTAGGTTTAAGTTTAGTCATAAGTTTAGATCCATGTATTCTTTATAATAATAACCACAACTATAGGAGAGAAAAAAAAAAAAAAAAAAAAAAAAAGATGATTACCTTTTGACAGAGAATTTCTTAACATATATTAATGCAATTATGAATGTTTGTTTTATGCGTGTTATGTACACTTCCACTTCTTTAAACTTTTCCCCTCCAAAACCAAATTAACCAAATTTAGTCACTTTTACCCAATCAAATCACCTAATAACTACTCCTAATCAATCACAAACGTTTCCCACCATTTCTAACGACCGATTTCAAGTTTTATTGAATATCAACTTGATTGAAGTTTTGAAAATGTTTACGGAAGAAGATAGCTATAGTCCAATCAAAAGCAACTCAAAGTGCTCTCAAATCAGATATTGGGTCCTGAGTCAAGATTGTAGAATAGTTTGTGTAATTGAGTGCGTGTGTGTGTTGAGAGAGAATATGAGTTTAACAAGTTTTTCTCATGAATAGTTGCCTGATTCCTGAACATGATGGGCTGATTTCAACCGTTGGTTTTTAATCAGTAAATTGTGACAATAAGAAAGCACTATCTCGGAGAGGGATGGAACTCGATTCTCTATCTTATGTCCGAATTGTGAAAAGGCTGTGGAATCAATTAGTCATATTTTCTTTACTTGTTCCATGGTGAGAGAGAGATGTTTCTCGAAAAATTACTACTTGGTGCGATTTAGATTTTTTGAAACGTTTTCATTTGAGGAGTGGTTGGCTTGGTTTAAGAATTTCCATCTCTCGTCTAATCTAAAACAAGCGTTGGAAGGTGTGTTTTATATCACTCGGTGCCTTGTTTGGAATTTTCGTAACAAGACGTTATTTGGTTCGAGCATCCAGTCGAAAACGTGTTTGATTGATGATATTATGGTTCGTTTTTTCGTTTGGTGTAGATTTAGATGCAATGCAAACTTTAGTTTGGTTGATTGGTTAAAAGATCATTCGCTTGTAACTTTGTAATTGCTTTTGCCTAACTCCTTGCTAGTGTTTTAATAAAATTTGCCGTTCAATGAAAAGCACTAAAGAAGAAAATTTCAATGTTGATCTTTTCTTTGGTTAAAAAATTAACTCCAGTTGATTAAAGTTTAAAGAAAAAGATACTCATATTAAGTGGTTGAACGGACTTAATTTTATTGTAATTTTCCCAAGATATTCGTCATCAAAAGTATCACGCTAATAGCTTTACAAATTACAATGTTTGGTAGTCTCATATTATAGCATTTTTGTCTCATCTAATCTAGCTAGATTTTGCATTTGGTATACTGGAAATTCGTCTTATTAAATTTCTCATGCGTTTACAGACAAGTACAATCGATATTCTGTACGTTTAGCAATTGAATGTATGGCAACAGCGGGTTATGTGAATAACAGTTCAAACTGAGATTACTATTTTCTTGCAACATAGTACATTACTACATTTGTTTGTTTCGGAACAGTATTAAGTGCTTACTGGGCTTCGGGGCCAACTATCGTCTAATGTACACAAACTAGGTACTTAGTTTTATAATGATATGCTCTTTGTGTTCTAGTGTCTGGCTAGTTGTTAACTGAAAGTCTTCAAATCTCCACCATCTAGGAAAGAATGTAACTATCAATTTCATTAAATTTGTTTCAAATTCATCTTAATTATTTGGTTCAACTTTATATGATGATGAAGAAACAATCGCCAATCATATAATACGTTCTGTATTTAAGACGTTAAGAACCACGTAATATGAAATCAGCACAGGAATGGATACAATAGTGCCAAAGATGACCCTGGAAGAAAAGATTAAACGATGGTGAGAATACAATCTTCGTCACAATTTAGTTAACTATATATGAAGAAAGGAATTGGAACTAATCGATAAGAACATCAAATTCTAGCTGTGATAATTGATACTCGTGTCTGGACAGGTCAAAAGATTTATAAAAACAAAAATATGAAACATACGCTGTGCTAAGGACACTTGTGTGGAGTTTATATTCATTTGCAAACACAAAAGACCCGATGGCTTGAGGTAGCGCAGCCTGTCAACCAAAGTTACGCTATGTTGATACGTATAATATAATTATAAGTAAAATGATAATAGTAATGATGACGATCAAATATTTTCTGGTTTAAAATTACCTGAATGATGGCTATACAAAGGACATCACCTCGCAAACCGACCATAAGAGAGCCAACAGCCATAGCAGCTGGTGCAACAACAAACCTCAAAAGCATTCCAAATGCAGTTAAGGTCGCACCACAATCAATTATTTTTGGTTGTAATGCCATAAACAGTCCTGAATCAATGTCGAAATTTAGAGCATTCTTTAGGATATTTTTGTTACAAGTTTGTGAATGCATAGAAAAGAAAGTATAGTAGGCTTCAACCTTCACAACTGAGCATCTAAATTCATACCAAGAATCGTAAATCCAATCCCTATACATGTTTAAAAGAAATGGACTGAAAATTCTCACCCATGCAAAACATGGCAACACCTGAACCAGCTCTGGACATGATCAATACTGATCCTTGCACGATACTAGGCATCTTCAAATCCCACCTAAAGGCGATATTTTGCAAATTATTTACTGCTCAAAATTTATACTTCAATGCTATCATGCGAACTATATAAGGGTATATGAATAACAAAGAAACTATGTACATCTTATGAAAAATAACTTACCTATTCGATATAAGTGCCCACATAAGCCCAAGAATGCAAGCGTAAGCATTTGGGTTTTTCGCAAGCTTTAGTCCAACAATCTTTATTAAAATTGATAGAGATGGTCTTGTAGTTGTCTTATCTTCAGAATTTCCTTCCAAATCTATTGCCGATTCACTAGGTGCGACTGCCAAATCAAGTGATTTGTTTGCACTCCGGAACTCATACATCATCAATAAGAGTATAATCCAAACAGTGAATTGTAAAATTGAGGATTGTATTACAAGGTTCTCTCCGAAAGGTCCATACATTGCTCCGATAAGGGGCACACCTACAACAAGTGTATTATTTAAACTAGACAAGGAAAAGCTTGTGATTGACCACGGATAGTTTCCTTTAGTAGTCAGCTTAGCCCATAAAGATATTACTACGAGGATTATGGCTTTGGATATTACATCCGCGGCAAGGAAACGGAAGTTCATTTTGTATGGATTGACTCGGGTTGTGAAGTCAAATGTAAAGAGAGGCATGATGAAGTAGCAATTCAGCTGATTTATTGCATCACAATTGTCCGGCTTGAACATGTGCCACCACTTAACTGAACCATAGCCTAACATTAATGCCACGTACAGCGGAAACATTGACGCTACTACCTTGTAAATGTCATCCAACCCTATCATTTTCAAACAGTTTATGTTGGTTTTCTCCTCTTGGAGTTTTTTTATTGATGCAAAATGATCCAGTATGCTTGTTTATATATAGTGCATGTAGAGATGACAAAGAATACACCAACTTAAATTGGTGGACATGAAAGAACATAAACTTTTTATGATAAACTGATAATCCACTAACTATTTATTCTTATACCCTTGGCTGATTTTGAGTCCTTACCTCAGTGGATTGATTTACTTAAAAGAGTAAACCGTAAAAAAATGTTTTTAAATTTTCTGATTTTTGCGAGAAATGTCTTTTAATTTTTTTTTGCGAGAAATGTCCCTTACGTTTAATTTTTTGCGATTTTTGCCCTTGAACCGTTACTGTAGTTGCAAATTCAGGATTTTGGCTAACGTTCGTTATAAAATCCCGTTAGGTAGTCCTCACGTGCATTGCACGTGAGGGCATTTTTCGCAAACAAACTTAGTCACGTATAACTCGATCAAATCACACACACAAACACATTCTATCTTCCTTCAACCGATCAAATCACACACCCATAAACACATACCATCGGAACTTAGCAGACGTGCAAAATCAATCAACACACACAGTAGGTAAGAATATATATATATTTTTTAATTTCATTCAAACGTTATTTGTGTCAATCTTAATCGTTAATGCAGTAAAACTGTATGGCAATCAATTTGTGTCTGTGGTGGACGATGCTGATGAGCTTTTGGATGAATTTGTAAGTTAACACCATATATATGAATTTAAGTATTATTTCAGTAAGAAACTAGTTTTTAAGAAATTCATAATGTTTAAAAACTAATTTTGACATACAACAACTGCATACGGACTACGTTTTAGGAGGTTCCTATCATGGATATCGTTCTATTTACCTAGTTAACTGTACGGGCTTTAGATGGAAAGTCAGTGTTAAGAGAGTGTTAGAGTTAGTCTGTGCGGTTGAGGGACCCCAAGGTGGAATGATTTTGTTATGCACAACCTCACGCCATGTGGTGTTAGTTACATACATTTTGTAGAAGAGGGTGAGTGATTGGTGCAAAACCGTCAAGTTTTCTCACGCGAGCTGATCACTTGTGAATGACCAGCCGTAAGGAACTTAAAACAGCTCACACACCAATTGCAATTTAGATCAGGAGAATACAGTGGATTCCCGGGTCGTTAAGTCCCACGGAGGATGACTGGTGTTTAACACAATCAGATGTCGAATAATCACTAAGGATAGTGATCAGTAAGGATTTTGAGTTATTTATACCTAAAGAAAAGATTAATAAATTACAGCGACTTAAATGCAAATTAAAGGAAATTAAAAAGATTAACTATATTAAATAAACGCTATCACTAATTTTAAACTGATGTTTTTGGTTTTATGTTTTTATAAAACTGAATTTAAAAACTACGCGACGTACAAATAAAAACGTGAAACTTACACAATATTAATCCTAAAAATATGAAAATGATATTTTTACAAACCTAATGATATAAGAAAATTTTAAGAAAAAGAAAATTATTTTTATAACTATTTATCTAATTATTATTAATTAAAAACTATTTTTAACTAATTAATAATAACCTAAATTACAAGAAAATAGGAAATAAAGCTAGAAAAATAAAATTATAACTTGGAAAAATCTAAAATAACAAAAAAGAATTTTCAAAACTATTTTTGTATTTTTCTGATTATTTTTCTATTTTTTATGGATTTTAAACTATTTAAAACTAATTAAATTACTAAAAATTACAAAATAAACTATGAAAAATCTGGAAAATTACTTTTTTTACTTTTTATATTTATCTAAACTTAATAAAAATGAAAAATTATTTTTTTGGACTTTTTCTGATTTAATTGTATTAAAAGCTATTTAAAATTACCTAAAAACTGTTTTTAATTAAGAAAAATAGCAAACCAACTTAGAAAAATCTGAAAATTTCAGGAAAACTCTTAAATTATATTAGGAAGCTAGGAAAAATGGAAAAACATATGCTTGTTTGCAAGAAAATGAAACTGCTATAGCAAGTGCTTATAAATAAGCACTTTAATAAGCCAAATGAGCAAAACAAGCCACCAACTGTTTGCAGAAGCTATATTATGCTAAAATAACCAAAATGCAACTAATCTTAACTGTTTTTAACCACTGAATAACTGATTGAACAGATTTGATGACTTAAGCTAAATGTGCTTAAAACAGTTTTAGGTACTAAGTTGAAGCTTAAGCACAGGCTTGAAAATAAGCTGGAAATGAAAAACAGATATGGGGACCTATACTTGACCTGGTTGGGAACATGTAAACCAAAAACCAGGCTTTAACAAGCTCTAATGAGCCCTGAGACAAGCATGCAATATCTGAGAAAAACTCAGTATAAGATGAGTGTTGGAGCAGGGCAACTGGTACTTAAAAGAGAAGCTTGTTTGGAGCTTTTAAAAAATTTGTAAAATTCTACTAAAATGGTGATAAGAAAGGACACCAACTGAAGTTTTCAAAATGCCAAATTTCACTTCATGTGGCTCAAAAATGAGCTCATGAAAAATCCTTGCAGTTGGCTCAAAACAAGGTTTTTCTAGTTTTGACTTTTTGACAGATTTGGTATTTTGACCAAGTTGAACTTTGCAACAGATTTTAAGTACTAAGATTGATGTTATATGAAGAAATGGAACCTCTGCAAGCTTTGTCTAACAATCCTAAACACAAATCAAGCAGTTGCAAATCCAAAATCACAACAGATTGGCAGTGAGACAGATTAAGATACAATGTTGACTTTTTGTGTTTGCAGACCCAAATTATTGACTGATATGTGCTCAAAAAAACTTAATAAACATGAACCAACAGACATAAACCAATGCATATACCTCTGAGACAGTATGACAGTTAATCCAAACACACCCTTATTCAACTGATAAGCAAGTTTAAATGATCTATCTATTAATCCAACTAATTTCAATGATCAAACTATGTTGAGACAACCTAAATACATCTTAATAGACAGATTTTAACTACTTGCAACCACAAAAACAGATTATGCTATGAATTGTTGAAGAGCACTTACAAGTGTGCCTAGCCACAATGGCTTGCTAGCAATCAAACTAGAACCACAGTAACCACTAACCTATCAAGTCCATCCCAACTAACTATAAATCAACCCAAATCCATGTCTGCTTCAACCATTTCCCTTTCTGCATCAATTTTGCTCATATGTTGACTTTTGTTGACCAGTAACTAAAATGCTTTAAACTTGATTACAAGCTTATAAAAAGCTATTATAAGCTTATATAAGCTTGTTGGAGATTGAAACTGAGTTGCTAAAAGCTTAAACAAATGAGTTTGAAAGTTAAAATTTCAACAGTGGACACAAATTATGGAAAATGAACATTAACTTGAATTGATGTTTAAAATAAGTTGCAATACACTAGAATAACTTGGTTTGATACAAATTAACTGAAAAATACAATGAAGAACTACTTAAGACATTAAAAGCTTAAAAACGACATACAAGAATTTAAAAAAACTAAGTAACTACTTTTCTTCTCTGTCTTCCTCCTCTTTTATGCTCCAAAATCCTTCCACGTGGCCTTCTGAGCAGATCCCACCTTTCAATTCGACCAATGGTTGAGTTTTGAGTGTATTGGTCGTTTCAATCATTTTGGCGGGAAGGCTACATTTGACTTGTAGGGCTCTGAATTTGTAGGTAGGGGGGTGGCATTAATTGTGGGGGGTTTGTGATGATGAGGGAGGTGGTGGGCAGGATAAAAGGTGATGGGAGAGGTGGAGGCAAGTAGCAGGCAACAGGTGGGAGAAAGGTGTACAGTGGTGGGCGGGCAAGGTATTGTTTGACTGAGGGTTGACCAGGGTTCAAAATGGGGAGGTCAGTGGCTATAAGGCAGGGGTCAAAAGGGTAAGTGGCAGGGTCAATTTGGTTTTGACAAGGCTTAGTATTAGTTTAGACAAGGACTTAAGTTGCAAATCTGAAATTATGAAGGACCAATCCTGTAATTTTCCAAACTTGTTACAAGGGACCATTATTGACAAGTCCCAATAGTACAAGGACCAGATTTGACAATTTCAATTTTCCAGGGACCAAACTTGACATTTTTGAAACTTGAGGGACCTTTTCTGCCATTTAACAAAAGATTTATTCAAGGACCATTTTTGACAACTTAGAATATTTCAGGGACCTTGAATAACATTTTTCTTTATTTAGATTTACCAGGGACTATTTTTGACAACTTTTGAAACTTGGGGGACTAAAACTGCCAATTATGCAAACTTGATACGTTTTTCACCAGATTTTGAAATTTTTGCATTTAAAACACATAAAACACTTATTTGTGATATTTTTATCATTTTGATGCATTTCTGAGTGTTTTCAGATGTTTTTGCAGTTTAATTTGTACAAAAATGATGAGTATTTACACACTCATCAATCCCCCACACTAAGATATTGCTAGTCCCTAGCAATGTTTTGAGAAAAATTAATAGATTTCATCTCTTTACCAAAAGCCATTACTTCTGGAGTAGCCAAATGTTTCAGTTCAAGTAAGAACCTTGGTACACCGATAACCAAATGATTTTGAGCAAATCACCAGCTTCCAACGGATTTGATTTGTCTTTACCAGAAGCCGTTTGCTTCTGGACTAGCCAACTCTTAGATAAAATATCTTTGGTGAGCTGATTACCAATTATGGTTTTCCAACTGCCTTTACCACAAGCCATAAACTTGCGGGCTAGCCAACTCTTCACTTTTAAGGATATGGTGAGCTGAATACCATACAATTTTGGGCAAATTGCAAGCCGTCAACGGATTTGAGATATCTTTACCAAGAGCCGTTTGCTCCTGGATTAGCCAATCCTTTTGTTTTTTAGACAAGGCGGACTGATAACCAAATGAGTAAGTGTAGAACACTTACTCCAAAAAAAATTTTGGCCAAAAATGGGGGAATTAGGCGGTATAATTACATGATAAAATTCGTGAGAATTCCCCCCCACACTTAGAAATGAATATTGCCCTCAATATTCAAAGTACCGGCGGTTATGCCGAAACAAAGAACGTAAAAGGGAAATACTACGGCCATTAGAAAGATTTTTTTTTTTTTTTTTTTTTTTTTTTTTTTTTGAAAGGCTTATATACAAAACATGTGGGGCAACCCCCCCCCCCCACACTAGGGTGGTAGAAAGTAGAAAGAAGAAGCTAAACTGTCAAGTTTTGTCACACAAGCTAGCCACTTGTGAATGGCTAACCGTAACAAACTTCAGACAGCTCAGAAATATGGGTGACAACCCATATGGCATGCTACTGTTTTTGATTCCCGAGTCGCTAGCTTGACTCGACCCCGAATTCATTTGTTCATGGGGACAGTAACGTGGAAAACCAATCTCAATCGGACTTTCATTCACAGTGTTAACAAACATATGAACATCAGAAAGTTTCACACCGACGAGATACAACCGCGGTATTGTTAATAGTAGAAACTATAAGGGATGATACCGGGGTCAAAGATGGTGTCCTCATTCCCGAAAGAGAAAAGGGAAAGAGCAACCACACCATCTGTGAAGAATGGAATAAAGACGTACATGAGAATGCAAGTCCATTCCTCATCAGAGAGAAGCAAATCACCAGTTTTGACATTTTTAAGCTTAAACTTGAAGCTTAGATGGTGATTGTCAATAAAATGTCCGGAAGGGAGGGTGGGAAACGGTTCTTCAATCAACAGATTTTCCAGAAAAAGGATGTCTCCCTCCGGATCAAAGTAAGTATTATCAATTCCCGTTGGAATTGACTCATCACTAAGAAAGGCTTCGACTTCATTCCAAAAGTTGTCATCTTCCTCATCAGGAGTGAGAGAAGGGATGGAAGAGTCGGGAATAAGACTAGAAGATGATGGATCATTTTTGAGCAATTCATCAATGGGAAGGATGTCTCCCATTGGATCACAAACATCATCATCCAACTTAGATGAAACTGAAGAGAGTTTGGTTTCATCCACAGAGTTAACAAACTCGATGCGACAAACTGATTCCGGAGGTGGGACAAGTGGTGTGCTCTTAGAGCTAGCAATTTCCACCACTTCCGATGAAGTCTCCGAATCTAGATCATCATCATCATCAAGAATACTCTTGACTTCCCTGGTACAACTTTCAAACCATTTTTTTGAACCAGGGTTGATTTTCAAGGCTTTTAGCTCAGCACGTTTTTGAAAACTCCTTTTAACCGTGAAATTTGAGAGTGTTGCATTGAACCTTTCAGATTTTTGATCAATTGTGGCAACACTCTGTTTGGACAGAGGTTTGGAGTTCTGGTTGATATTTAACGTGAGCTCTTCGTTGTCAACCCGTATGGTCAACTCTTCAGCAAACACATCAATCAGAGCACGACTCGTTCTCAAGAAATCTCTCCCTAAGATGAGGGGAACTCTAGGATCTGCATCGAAGTCTACTACAACAAAGTCAGTAGGAAAGTGAAACTTTCCTACTTTTACCACGACATCCTCAGCTATTCCAAGTGGACGAGTTATGGTACAGTCCGCTAGCTCGAGAGTCATATAAGTAGGAGTAAGTTCAGGAAGAGACAGTTTCTTCCATACTGAGAGTGGCATAAGGTTAATGCTAGCGCCAAGATCGGCCAAGGCGGAGCATTGAACCATCCCCAAGAAATCACACGGGATTAAAAACTTGCCAGGGTCTTCAAGCTTTTTAGGAAGCTTCTTGAGAAGGACCGCTGAGCATTGCTCATTGAGAGGGGTTTTAGCCATTTCAGATAACTTATCTTTGTTACTCAGTAGGCCTTTAAGTGTAGATGCAAATTTAGGCATTAGAACGAGAGCATCAACGAAGCTTATATCAAAGTGTAGCTCATTGAAGATTTGGAAAAAATTTTCCATTTGCTCTTTGTTTTTGTCTTTGAGCTTCTCATCATTCATTCTTGATGGGTAAGGAAGCTGACTAGACTTTTGAGCCGGGACGGAAGTCATTTCGGGCTCAGAATTTGTCTTCGGAACTTCGGGTTCCGGACTTAAAGCTTGGACTACCGAAGGTGGGACGTGTGCGGTACTTCGTGGGCTTGAGAAATGCACCTTGTCCGTTGTATCCTTGGTAACTTGACTCAATGCTACAGGAGGAGGGGGCATTGGAGTCGAAGGTCCATTGTGCGTCTTAGATTCACTTTCTACTACCTTTGGGAGAGAAGAAGAAGAGGTAGTAGGAATAGCGGGTCCATTATATGAAACACCACTTCTGGTTGTGATCGCCTTTGCATCGCCCCTCGGGTTAGCGATCGTGTTGCTCGGTAAAGTACCTGAGCCCGAGGGTCGATCATTTAAAGACTTCTTTAATTCAGCGATCTGACTGACCAACACCCTGTTTGTCTCCTCTTGAGTCTTTATGAATTGCTTTAAAAGCTCATCAGATGTTGATACAGGAGGTGGTGGAGGGATAATTTGAGGCCGTATGTTCTGGTTATAGCCAGGATTCCCTTGATTAGGGTTCATATTCCCCTGAAATTGATTCCCTCGATTGTAAGTGTTTTGATTAAGATTTCCTTGATGTTGGAAACCTTGATTGGTTCCGGAATAGAAATTACCTTGGTTTTGATAACCTTGGTTCATTCTTGGTTGGTTCTGATTCCGGTTAGGATTCTGGTTGAAACCGGGTGGTGCCTGATAAGTATTAGCTCGGTAGTTTGGTTCATTCTGAGGACGGTATTGATTACCTCCTTGATTTGAAGTACCGGCTATAGCATTAGCTTCAAACGGACTACCATCGGTGGCAGTACAGTTGTAGTATGCATGAGGACCACCACAAGTAACACAAACTTCAACTTTCTTCACTTCACCATATGATGGTGCTTGTGTGAAAGTGACTTTCTTTTGGTTAGCAAGAACCAAAGCCTGAACAATATCCGTGAGTTTGTCAATCTTAGCATCGGCGCTAGATGTACTCACGGGAGATGAAGTAGAAGGTCCAGCATTAGACTCAGTATGATATGTCTTTGTGCGGAAAGGACGGACCTGGGACTTGTTTTCAATGATTTGCAAGGCTTCTTTTGTGGTCTTGCTCAAGAAATTACCTCCCGCGGAGGCATTCAAAGAGTCTTGATTAGTCTGGTTCAGACCATTGTAGAAAGTATCCATTTGCATTAACTCGGTAAAACCATGATGCGGACACTTACGGAGCAAGTCTTTGTAACGATCCCATGCCTCCCCGAATGATTCATCAAATCTTTGAGAGAATTTCATTATCTCATTCTTAAGACTTGTAGTTCGGGATGGAGGATAGAATTCGTTAACAAACTTTGTGACAAGATCTTCCCATGTCTCAATGGAACGAGGGGGTTGTTTCTCAAGCCAATTCCGGGCTTGTCCCTCTAGAGAAAATGGGAACAGAAGAAGCTTGATAGCTTCATGTGGGACATTCTTGTATTTGATGGTAGATGCAATCTTGTTAAACCATCGAATGTGTGCATGAGGATCATCCCGCTCAAAACCATAGAATTGGCTTTGGGTTACCAGATTAAGTAACCCGGTTTTGAGCTCAAAAGTATCAGCCACGATGGCTGGGACAACAATAGCATCTCCGTAACCCTCGATGGATGCTTGGAGAAGCTCATTCATCGGCTTGTCTTCTGCCATTATGGCAGGTGGTGGTGGTGGTAGACGTTCCTCAGTCACAGCTGAAGGAGCAGAACGTCCTCTACGTCTACGAGGAATCTTTCCAAGTTCTGACAATGGACTTGTAGAACTGGAAGAACGAGTGCGCATGCACTAAGTATAAAAACCAGTTTTCAAAACAAATGCGAGGCAAAACGACAAGTGAACTTAACCAATAATCACAAATGAAATGGCTTCTTTGAAAAAGGTACACCAAATCACAAGGACACAAAGGCAAGTTTTAAATCTGTGGTTCGGGAACTTATTATGGTCACACCCCCAGTTAGTAGGTGTACTGCCTTGATTTGCGGTGGTTGATTTTTATGTATATTAAGTATCACTGAAAAGACGTAGGTATAGATTTGTGCTGATGGGTTTAAAAACTTTTGGACAATATTTTTGGTATCGTCTCGTTTAACCAAATCGTATTTCTTTAAGAATCACCTTAAAAGAAACACAAGATAGAAAACGTTACGATTGTTTTGTTGTTTTATATTTTGTTTGGTGTTTTTAACATTTTAGGAAAAGTGTTAATGAACTTTTTTGATTTTGTTATAACTTTACAAAAAACTTTTTACAAACTGTGGTATATGTGCAAGTACGGGTCTGAAAAATGCTTAGAACACGCTTACAGCCTCCCCGGCAGCGGCGCCAAAATTTGATTGGTGCAAAACCGTCAAGTTTTCTCACGCGAGCTGATCACTTGTGAATGACCAGCCGTAAGGAACTTAAAACAGCTCACACACCAATTGCAATTTAGATCAGGAGAATACAGTGGATTCCCGGGTCGTTAAGTCCCACGGAGGATGACTGGTGTTTAACACAATCAGATGTCGAATAATCACTAAGGATAGTGATCAGTAAGGATTTTGAGTTATTTATACCTAAAGAAAAGATTAATAAATTACAGCGACTTAAATGCAAATTAAAGGAAATTAAAAAGATTAACTATATTAAATAAACGCTATCACTAATTTTAAACTGATGTTTTTGGTTTTATGTTTTTATAAAACTGAATTTAAAAACTACGCGACGTACAAATAAAAACGTGAAACTTACACAATATTAATCCTAAAAATATGAAAATGATATTTTTACAAACCTAATGATATAAGAAAATTTTAAGAAAAAGAAAATTATTTTTACAACTATTTATCTAATTATTATTAATTAAAAACTATTTTTAACTAATTAATAATAACCTAAATTACAAGAAAATAGGAAATAAAGCTAGAAAAATAAAATTATAACTTGGAAAAATCTAAAATAACAAAAAAGAATTTTCAAAACTATTTTTGTATTTTTCTGATTATTTTTCTATTTTTTATGGATTTTAAACTATTTAAAACTAATTAAATTACTAAAAATTACAAAATAAACTATGAAAAATCTGGAAAATTACTTTTTTTACTTTTTATATTTATCTAAACTTAATAAAAATGAAAAATTATTTTTTTGGACTTTTTCTGATTTAATTGTATTAAAAGCTATTTAAAATTACCTAAAAACTGTTTTTAATTAAGAAAAATAGCAAACCAACTTAGAAAAATCTGAAAATTTCAGGAAAACTCTTAAATTATATTAGGAAGCTAGGAAAAATGGAAAAACATATGCTTGTTTGCAAGAAAATGAAACTGCTATAGCAAGTGCTTATAAATAAGCACTTTAATAAGCCAAATGAGCAAAACAAGCCACCAACTGTTTGCAGAAGCTATATTATGCTAAAATAACCAAAATGCAACTAATCTTAACTGTTTTTAACCACTGAATAACTGATTGAACAGATTTGATGACTTAAGCTAAATGTGCTTAAAACAGTTTTAGGTACTAAGTTGAAGCTTAAGCACAGGCTTGAAAATAAGCTGGAAATGAAAAACAGATATGGGGACCTATACTTGACCTGGTTGGGAACATGTAAACCAAAAACCAGGCTTTAACAAGCTCTAATGAGCCCTGAGACAAGCATGCAATATCTGAGAAAAACTCAGTATAAGATGAGTGTTGGAGCAGGGCAACTGGTACTTAAAAGAGAAGCTTGTTTGGAGCTTTTAAAAAATTTGTAAAATTCTACTAAAATGGTGATAAGAAAGGACACCAACTGAAGTTTTCAAAATGCCAAATTTCACTTCATGTGGCTCAAAAATGAGCTCATGAAAAATCCTTGCAGTTGGCTCAAAACAAGGTTTTTCTAGTTTTGACTTTTTGACAGATTTGGTATTTTGACCAAGTTGAACTTTGCAACAGATTTTAAGTACTAAGATTGATGTTATATGAAGAAATGGAACCTCTGCAAGCTTTGTCTAACAATCCTAAACACAAATCAAGCAGTTGCAAATCCAAAATCACAACAGATTGGCAGTGAGACAGATTAAGATACAATGTTGACTTTTTGTGTTTGCAGACCCAAATTATTGACTGATATGTGCTCAAACAAACTTAATAAACATGAACCAACAGACATAAACCAATGCATATACCTCTGAGACAGTATGACAGTTAATCCAAACACACCCTTATTCAACTGATAAGCAAGTTTAAATGATCTATCTATTAATCCAACTAATTTCAATGATCAAACTATGTTGAGACAACCTAAATACATCTTAATAGACAGATTTTAACTACTTGCAACCACAAAAACAGATTATGCTATGAATTGTTGAAGAGCACTTACAAGTGTGCCTAGCCACAATGGCTTGCTAGCAATCAAACTAGAACCACAGTAACCACTAACCTATCAAGTCCATCCCAACTAACTATAAATCAACCCAAATCCATGTCTGCTTCAACCATTTCCCTTTCTGCATCAATTTTGCTCATATGTTGACTTTTGTTGACCAGTAACTAAAATGCTTTAAACTTGATTACAAGCTTATAAAAAGCTATTATAAGCTTATATAAGCTTGTTGGAGATTGAAACTGAGTTGCTAAAAGCTTAAACAAATGAGTTTGAAAGTTAAAATTTCAACAGTGGACACAAATTATGGAAAATGAACATTAACTTGAATTGATGTTTAAAATAAGTTGCAATACACTAGAATAACTTGGTTTGATACAAATTAACTGAAAAATACAATGAAGAACTACTTAAGACATTAAAAGCTTAAAAACGACATACAAGAATTTAAAAAAACTAAGTAACTACTTTTCTTCTCTGTCTTCCTCCTCTTTTATGCTCCAAAATCCTTCCACGTGGCCTTCTGAGCAGATCCCACCTTTCAATTCGACCAATGGTTGAGTTTTGAGTGTATTGGTCGTTTTAATCATTTTGGCGGGAAGGCTACATTTGACTTGTAGGGCTCTGAATTTGTAGGTAGGGGGGTGGCATTAATTGTGGGGGGTTTGTGATGATGAGGGAGGTGGTGGGCAGAATAAAAGGTAATGGGAGAGGTGGAGGCAAGTAGCAGGCAACAGGTGGGAGAAAGGTGTACAGTGGTGGGCGGGCAAGGTATTGTTTGACTGAGGGTTGACCAGGGTTCAAAATGGGGAGGTCACTGGCTATAAGGCAGGGGTCAAAAGGGTAAGTGGCAGGGTCAATTTGGTTTTGACAAGGCTTAGTATTAGTTTAGACAAGGACTTAAGTTGCAAATCTGAAATTATGAAGGACCAATCCTGTAATTTTCCAAACTTGTTACAAGGGACCATTATTGACAAGTCCCAATAGTACAAGGACCAGATTTGACAATTTCAATTTTCCAGGGACCAAACTTGACATTTTTGAAACTTGAGGGACCTTTTCTGCCATTTAACAAAAGATTTATTCAAGGACCATTTTTGACAACTTAGAATATTTCAGGGACCTTGAATAACATTTTTCTTTATTTAGATTTACCAGGGACTATTTTTGACAACTTTTGAAACTTGGGGGACTAAAACTGCCAATTATGCAAACTTGATACGTTTTTCACCAGATTTTGATATTTTTGCATTTAAAACACATAAAACACTTATTTGTGATATTTTTATCATTTTGATGCATTTCTGAGTGTTTTCAGATGTTTTTGCAGTTTAATTTGTACAAAAATGATGAGTATTTACACACTCATCAGTGAGGACGTCTTTTATGTAACTTGCTACAACGAGAATAGGGAGGAATTTCACAATTACGAACCAGGAAGTGCTCAGTTTTGGTGATGTTTAGTGCCAGTTATAGACACATCTCTTTATATACAGTCATTGCCAGAGATTTTCTAAGATAACTTAATAGTCCAACCCCTACAGAGTCGGTCATGGTTACTAGTAACACCATTGAGTACGAAGTAATGGTGGAAAGTTCAAAAGATGTGTATGGTCGATATGTACACTTGTTCCTGTATTGGTTTGGTTAGGTGAAACTGGTTGAAGACTTGAAAATGGAAACTGGTCAGTGGTTGGTGTTTACTCAGGTTATTCCGGGAAGGGAGTATAATGTCATACTGTTTGAACCTGATGGAGGGGTCATCACAACAGTGGAAACATACTCCACGAACATAGCCATGAATGCCCTTTGTCACGAAGGACATGAATATGGTATGTTTTTCTTTATTAACTTTAACTACATCGAGTATATGATATGAGTGTAACATTTTGGATTATCTGTAACTAATTTTGTATTATTAATTTCAGATTTTGATGTTCGTCGAATGAACTGGATGTGTAACTGGACGTTTCACAATGTCCATGATCAAGAAGAAAGGGTGTTTTACAGAAAGATGACTGCAGCTTTCTGGAAAGATGGACGACTTGTAAGTGTATTATAAGTTTGCTAATTTGTTAAATTGTTACGCTTAATATTATTGTGGAGGTTTATTGATAATTGGAGAGAAAAGATTATGGAGGGAAAAACTGTTGTATTTCACATTAACTAAGAATAGGTACAAATGAGAGTTTATATACAAACTGAAAGTCAAAGTCAAATTAATGCTAAGCTACAATACAATGAGATAACAAGTAAACAACTATCAAACTATCAAGAATAGCATCTGTCACATCCCTTTACAATCTTTCTGAACCTTTAGATGAAGTTGTAGCTTGTGAGGTTATTATAGCTTTGACACAGACTTGATATGGTTGACTTTATGATCTGCTTCCTCTGTTCTATCTCTTCTTTAGTCATTAGCTTGAGCTTGAGCTGGAGCTTTAGCTGCTATACTTCCTTTATGGTTGATGTGTTCCTCTATATTGTTTTGTATTTTTGGCCTTTTTGGGAAGCAGTGGTGACAAAGTTGCTTAATCAGATATATAGTTGTCCTTTGTCTGAGTATTGTATGTCTGATAGAATGATTGATATCAGAATGTCTGATAGAATCACCTAAAAAACTAATGCTAACTTTTTTACATTTTTAAACAGTATGTACCATCAAAACTTGTGAAGAAGTACACCTTGTATGGGTTATCTCTCACTTTTGTAAAGCATCAAAGGGTAGAGAAAGTGTTCGAAGTACATGGGAGAACAGTGATAGTAGGTCCATCAAAGGTGAAGAGGAGTATGGTAATTGTTTCATCACCTAGTTTCAGGGAGTTGAAGGAGGAAGCATGGTTTGATCCAGGTAAGATGGTCTGGTTCTTTCTCATAAATGAAATAAACATGATAGAAAGAGTGTTAAGGTTTGATGTGTGCTGATGGGTGTTGATGATGGGTTAATGTGGTCCTCTATTTTTGTGTTCTGGAATGGTAGTTGGTGGAGGGTACAGTTGTCTTTGATCGGATATGTGTTAGGATATAGTATTTCCAGTTAAAGTAAAAAATTGTTTGTAAGTTGTTTGAATGTTTTGTAGGTTATGGATGCTTTGAATAGACTATATGTAACTTGCTATTTGTACATGGTGTCTATTTGAATGTGTAGCTGATGCAATCTATCTTCATAACTTTAGGTTTTCAGCAGGATTGTTGGATGAATTTGTATTATATCAACTCTTGTCTATGTGGGTGTTGCAATATAGCAGGTTGTATTGATGTATTACCAATTGACATTGTATGACTTTTGTAAGTCAAACATTTGCCATTGCAGATTGATTAGTGCAGGCTGTTTTCTTTCCATTTGTAATACTTTTAAAAGTGAAACTTATTGAGAGTTAGAGAGAATGGGAGTTAAGCCATATTGGAGGAAAGGTTGTTAGATTCTTATTAACTGGAAATGCGAATACAGAGGTCTATTCATAGAGTTTAAAGTCGAACATCAAAATTCAACTAGACTACATCTTGCACATTTGTACTTGTACATTACATCATGATTACTGCACTACAAATAGCATAAAAGCAACAACCAAAGCCATTACAACAACACATTTCATATAAAACGCTAAACTGGATTTGCTTTCTTTCAATTCTTGCAGAAGTAACACTTGGTTTTGCAAAGTTGACTTTTGAAAGTCAAAATCCCTTTGCAAGTCTCTTATTTTTTTTCATTCAAACTGCATTTATCTCTTTTCCATTCTTTATCCTTTTAAATCAACTTGTACACTTCTTGTTTGTAGTATTCACTTGGTAATTCAGGATTAAGCCAGTAAAAGGTGCCACATTTTGAACCCTACATGTTTAGACATATTAGAAGATACTCGAATTATAAACAAAGTGCAAATTCCACAAAAAGGTGTAGATTGGCGGGAGCACCCTGACCCAGGGTGCCTTCTGGCACCAGCCATTGTCCACCCCACAAGGAATAGCTCCGACAACTCTCCTGGCCTAGTGGGGCACCAACTGGAGTTAGCACGAGCCAAGACTCGGACCCCTGAGTTCGTATTCCACAAAGTCTCTCTAGCGTGCCCATAAGTTTTGCGGAGGATGAGACTTGAACTTGGGTCTATTGACTCAAGCACAAGTGCTTCAACCATTGGACTAATTATCCATTGTTAACAAAGTATAAATCACTTACATTATAAAAATTTATGCAGCCTAAAAAATGTCTTAAAGGATAACAAATGGTTCGTGATTTTTGTTGAATAATGGGTTCTTCATGTTCGCAATAGGTAGGTGATGGATGACGACGACTTCGAACAAAAGATGATGATGATGAAGCCATTTCAATTGAATGATTTATTTTAAGGTTTATGTAGGGTTTGGACGAGTGTTTGAATTGGGGAAGAAGATAAAAGAGGACTTTTCTCTGTTGACTACTAAAGGTTAAGATACTTGATGGTGGCACGTGAAGCTAAGATATGGCCCATTTTAGTCAAACCAAATACTTAAGTCAAGGGACATAATTTGCAATTGTGCAAGTGAATACACAAAACCCTAAACTTCGCACTTGTGTCTACCCAATAGTTGCAAACCCGTGTTTTCCCGCTCTAATCCTCATACACTCCTCTACTACAGACCAAAATTTAATCATCTTTCACATGATTTCGTACAATGACAGACAAGGACCGGAGCAATTTCGAGTTAAACGATGCTATGTTAGCGTTTGTTCAGGTTAAATATGGGGACACTTGGAAGGAAATGGATGAAATTTCTGAAGAGATTCCTGAAGACTTATGGGAATATGCGCATAAAGAACCTGAGGTCGTGAAAGGTCACTATATTCTTTTTCATTGTTCTGATTTTTGTGTATGTTAATACAAATAAGCCGTAAAAACGTTTATTTATATCTTACGATCTTCTAATGTTTTTTCGATAACAAACGTAAAATCATTTTAATGAAACAAATAAAATACGTAAATAATTTGAGCCAATAGTTTTCTAACACACTTACCATTTCACATAAAACACTAAAACAAGTATAAGTGATTTTATGATTTAGTAATACATATGTACAACAACTAGTGTTTACATATTGGGCAAAATATATACATAACTACTATTTATTATAAAATGGGTAAAAACTACAACCATGGAATATATCCATAACCCATGGTATTGACCCATACCCATTTGACTAGGTGCATTGCACTCATTAGATACATTGTATCTAATATAAGACCCATGGATCAACCCATAACCCATGACCCATAACCAAAATACCCATGGGCAAAGAGGAGCGTCCCACGGATCCCTAGTTTTACACTAGACGGATCCCTTAAGGGAGGGATCCGTGGGATCTGGGGAACAGTAGTATTTTCTCTCTATAAATAGTGAGCCATTTCTTCATTGTTTCTCACCCCTTTCTCACATACTTTCTCCTTGAGTTAAAAACTCCCTAACCCCAGATCCAAGTGATCTATGTATGTAGTTTTGTTTTTTTGTGATTCTCTAGGTTCCTCTTAAAGGCGAGATCACCACTTTTGAAGTCAAGCAAGCTCAAGTCCATGAGTTGCCATACTTCCTCATCATCAAGACTACTGAAGTTATCTTTTGATGGTTCATTCTCTAAAGAGTGTAGTGTTGAAGACATTAGTGAAAGATGTCTCAAGTGTCAAGACGAAGACATTAGTGAAGGGTGTCGATCGTCCGTATTGTAGGCATTAATGAAGGGTTCCTAGAAGGCAAGTCACAAGACATTAGTGAAGGGTGTCTTGAAGATCTAGTAAAAGGCATTAGTGAAAGGTGCCTAAGATGTACATTCGATATGGTGTGTTTTGATGTACAAGATAGATTAGTATTGGATCCAAGGATATTGATATCCTTGTTGATGTTGTAATAAGGAGTTGGTCTCCTTTGGGGTTAGGTGATTGGTGTAGTGTTGGGTAGTAGTTCCTCCATTGTAATGGAACTCGGTATCTAGCCTAGTACCGGATAAAGGGTAGGCGACGTTGTGATAGGATTGGTTTTCCTTGGTGAAAAGGACCCAGTGGTTAGCCTAGTACTGGAAAAAGAGAAGGCAACGTTGTGAAGGTTTCTCCACCATAAGGAGTCGGTGTTGTGTAGTGATTACGAACTCTCGAGTAGGTGACTCGGGGAGTGGAGTAGAGCAAGGAAGGTGTCCTTGTAGCCGAACCACTATAAATACTCGCATTGTGGTTTTGTGCTTCTTACTCTTTATCTTTTTCATTACATATTTATATTTCTATATGTTTGTTTATCAACATCCAACACACATCCAAATAGATTGACATAAGTCGATCTAAATAAATTTAAAACGAGTTTTAATTGGTAAAACAATTCAACCCCCCCTTCTAGTTACCAAGTTTCTTAGAGTATATTGTACTTCAAAAACTTGATACGATCCATAGTTAATTGAAAACTACAAAGAAGGTTTTTTATAAAAACAAACACCATGTCTTTTAAAACGCTTTGTTTGGATGTTGATTAGATGACAACATTTTTCTTATTATTTATTCTTTATTTAATTGCACTAATCCCCTTTGTCATGCTGCTTAGTTAAAGCTCATATCTACCAAGCCATTGGAATCGCTTGGTAACAAGAATACCTTCCCTAAGAAGGTATCTTAAACACAAAGGAGCCGGAATTGTCTACTAACATTTGTTGTGTCATTTGTAAAGACATTCCTAAGTGCATTAGAGGTATGACTTTCTACTTATCTCTAAATGACATTAGTTTGATAAATAAGTATGCTTACATAGGTATTTATATGATTATCTTTTGTGCATATACATGTATCACATGTAGCTTCATTAGGAAGCCTTTCTCACATACGTGTTGCTTTTTCGTCTAAAAATCGTGGTTTATAAAACTTGTGTTTTATTTCATTTAATCCAAAAATCACATCCTTCTAATAATAAAACAAAACACAAATCTCAAAAATTCCTCCTTCCCCATAAATAAACCATCCGTCGTCCACTCTATCAAATCCCCACTTTTTCAAATCTTCCACTTTCAAAAATTAACTCTCATTCAAAACTTCATCTTCCTCTCCATCTCATCTCATCTCAAAACAAAACCAAGAAGGTTCGTCATCAACATGGTTTATATAGCTCTCGTGCTCATCACCTTAACACTCATCGCTCTTGTGTTCCCTATGACGAAGTTCTCATACGCAGACATTTACTTTGTGTTGTTAATCTACATTGGGATTATATACCCAATCCTTTGTATCATTCTTAGCATTGAAATGAAATATTACTAATAGTCTAGTTTATCTAGGTTATTATTATCATAATGTGTTTGTCATTTCTTTTGATTTATATCTTTCGTATTCTTTCGTGATACATTAGAAACCATGTATGCATGCTAAAATAAAATGTAGGCTAAAACACATATCTTGGTATAAAACTATAAAACCTATGTTTTTATCAAAAATTTGCTTCTGATACTACAGATCCACGGATCCCGGTAAGTATACTAGCCGGATCCCTTATAGAAGGGAACCGTAGGAACCGTCTTTCTGGATAACAGATTTTCCATGCAAATTAAAAACCACTTTCTTCCTAAAAGAAATGTTCTACTAGAATCTTAAACATTAAGTGAGTTAAATGTCATTGTTAATAAACATATTGTAAAAACGTTAGGTAATCATTGTTTTACCCATAATACGTCACATCCCATTAACTTCTCTTTCCTATAGGTTTCTCTATGTCGCATGAATATGAGTTTGATTTTTCACTCACTAGCGTCTACACTCCTAATATCTCCCTTGAGCCCAACACACCTGGCAATCATGTCCGTGGGTTCAATAATCTCGAAACCCGTCACTTCCATGAAGGACGTATTGTCGACACCCCTCTACAATTCAAAGAAGGGATCAATACCTCCTTCTGAGCCATATGACTAGAATGTCTTCTCGAAATTAACGAGAAAATATGTCCAAGGTTTGTATTGGAATTCTTCCGTCAAGTTGAACTCGTTCGTAACGAGGATCGCTCTCTATCTCTTTGGTTTTGGATCAAAAACCAAAATTTTGTTTTAACCCTTGGGCAATTTGCTCACATCCTCCGGATTCCAAATCATGGACAATGTGTCTTCACTGAAGATTGGTCTCTTGATTCTCTCTTCAACTTTCGTGAAGAAAATAGTCCATATTGTTCACACATACCCTCCCCAGAAGATTTGACTCGCATAATATGCAAACCTCGATCATATTACTCCGATCCAAACATTATCTCTACACGGGACATCCGAGAAGAGTACAAGCCTCTTGCACTCATCCTACGTGAAAATGTTTGGAGTCTTAGGGGAAATCGAGAAATCCTTCCCGCTTGTTGTGCTCACATAATGTATTGTTTGCTAACACAACAACCATACAATCTCGCCTACTTCTTCGCAAGTCGAATTGTAAATCTTCAAGGCTCCAAGAATAAACTCGTCCCTTATGGAATGTTCTTGACACGCCTTTATCATAACATCATGTACTTCCATCCTTAATTTCAAAGTCCGTTGTACGTACTTGCGAACAAGATGATGGAACCTCTAAACGCATCTCTCATGAAGACTTTCTTCATTCCTGAATCGGAAAACACTCATCAACCATTTGATGATCCATCTAGCGAAAACGCTCAAGGAACTTAGCCTTCTTTCTGAATAGGGTCAATCCTTAGTATCCATGCTTTATCAATGTAATCCAATTTCATTCATGAAGTAAAACTTCTTATATTTAATATCTTAGTGTTAGAACCTCTTAAAATAAAATATGATGCATTGTCAAAATCATTGCATACCTTTTGTAAAGGTTCTGCTTAGCAGATAGACGGATCCCAAAGTTTGTGCTAGACGGATCCCTACTCTTAGGGAACCGTGGGATCCGGCAAACAGAAAATGCAATTGCAGTCATTGTATTTCAAACATGTCTTTAGATCACTTCACACTAAGCTAGACATAGTACCTTAAGACAAATTGAGTCCTTTTCAAAGTTGAGTAAATTCATACTCACGCATAACTCACTTAGATCACACTCAAGACACTTGTAGATCTATCATTTCACTTGAACTCATTACTCTTCCACTCTCAAGCTCACTCATCATTCCTCACATGATCCCTCACATCTAGCTTTGGAAATCTTTCAATTATGGCAAAATTGATCATAATCATCCTTAACTCAAAATTGGTCAAATTCTAGTTTTTCCATCTTAAAGCCATTAGGATATTCTCCAAAACATTATCCTAAGTCACTATATGATCTCTAGGATCATTTAGCTCCATTTGACACTCTCAAAATCTTTAGTGTCATCTTTGCTCATTCATTGGTACTCATGAAAGTTCCAATTTCTTCCATAAAAGGAAATCATTAGCTACATCACGCATAACCCTTAAGTATTTAAGAACCTCTTCATTTAAGACACTTAGATGAACTGAAATACTCAAGAAGAAATAGGCATTAGACCTTACAAAACATCATTGCTATCTTTTCTCAGCTTCTGAGAGACGGATCCCTAGGATTAGCCTAGGCGGATCCCTCGTTGGAGGGAACCGTGGGATCCGTATGGCAGATTTATGTCAACTTTAGCTAAAACAATCATTTCAAGCTCATCTTGCTAACTTAAACACTCCATCTCATCTTAAATGAGTTCCTAGATCAGTATAACTCTGAAGTTGACTCTTGTGCATGCTAATCATCACATTCCAAAGAAGTTTAGTGGCTTAAGTCTTGAATGCACTTGCCAAATCTCTTGCTTTATAAACCACATTGTTAGGACTCCTAAAAACCATCTTCTTCATCCTCATTTTCAGCACTTAGAAACATTTACAAATCCTTTTGAATCATCTTGATAACGCTACACGCGTCGTTCGGGGTCAAAGGAACTTCCTTTTCTTCGAGCAAGTTTTATAACACCCTAGGCAGTGAACCTAATCGTTGTAGTGTAGTAATTAGGGTAAGCCACGGGTATTGATATCATTCTCTAGGGGAATAGGAATGCTAGTAGGGAGTTACTACGCTAAGGTTAAGGTTGAGGAAGATTATTTTTTATCTTTTTATATTTTATGAAAATGGAAAGGTACGAATCTCGGGTATTGGATTTGGGGGGTTGGTATTTCTACCGATTACTCTACTATTATCTAATTATCTAAACTAAGGTTGTGGGAGTCTATGTCTAATTAATGTGTGCTCGTATGATAGTTTAAAGATGTGTTTACTTAGTTTGTATTACTCCTTAATTATCTCCTATTGATGGTTGAGTGTCACGTCTTATTCCTAGTTGCGTTGTGTGTCTAAAGTTGTAGGGTATGCGTTTCTCCCTAACTCTTCGAACTTACCAAAGGGTCTTGTCTACAAACCCACTAGAGATTATAGACTCCTACTCTAAGGTGCTCTTCGGATGATTTAGCCTACAATTACTCAGGTAATTATACTCTAAGGTTCACAAAGATGAATCAAGCATTAAGTGCACAACGAATGACCTATCGCATTACTAGATCATTAATCAACTAAGATAAGAAACAACCAATCAATATTCAATAATTAAGTTTCATACTTCCTAAGCAAACACACAAATAAATTAGCCGGACATGGAGAACATGCAAGCATACACACAAATAATCAAAGACATAATTGAATTAATGAAGTAAAGACTTATCTTGATGTAAGATAGGGTTTAAAACCCTAAAATACTGTACAAGACACCTTAGGTTCGGTTTTAGGTTTTTACTCCAAAGACTCTCCACACAAAGACTGAAAAATTCGGATTCTATATATAAGATTACAATTGCGACGGCGTCACCTTATGTTTAGTGACGCCGTCGTGTCGCCGCCATTAGGGTTTCGTCTTGGCCACGTTAACCTTGCGACGGCGTCACCTTATGTCCGTGACGCCGTCCTCTTCAGCTTCTGACGTCGTCTGGATTGCATCTAGGCCGTCTGAGTAGCGACGGCCTACTCTTTCACCACTAGACGCCGTCTCTTGAAAATACGAGTTTTGGGTTCTGTCCCGTCACAATAATTTTGGGACGGTGTCGCCAATAGCACCTGACGCCGTCGCCTTCTACTTTCAGCAACTGTGAGTGTCTCGATTTCGACTTTGGCCATTTTTTTCATATATTCGCGCCTTTTCGTCCAAATAAGTACCATTCCAGCATTTTGCCTTCACGAGACCTAAAAAGTGAAAAGGAACGATATTAAGCAATAACGGATACAAAAGTGATCAAATAAGGACTTAAACAACCCCTCAAAATGGTACCTTTTAAAACCTTATCAAATATCCCTACACTTGTTATTTGCTTGTCCTCAAGCAAATGTGCTTTTAGCCAATTAATTTATAAGTTAGGGGTCATGAAGCATTAATTCAAAACGGTCCACAACACATATAAGCCCCGCAAAAGTCATAACAAGCACGGAAATTACATACTAGCACCTCACATGGGGTGTTTGGATACTCACATCTCTCTCGGGTGTATAAATGAAATATAACAATATAGGAAATGGAAGATAAACACTCATTAACCGGTCCTAGTACATAGATTACCATAGGCTTGAGAATAGATCAAACCTCCATCGCTTTGGCGTAAGCACCTAGGAAAGACTATCAAAGAGGTCTTTAAAGGGTTGTAACGTTAGGCTTACGGTAGGGAAATAAGGGTTTGGTGGGATAGGCTATTTAGTGGTGGTAAGTCAAAAATCTCTATGTTAAATGCATATGAAGAATGGCGTTGCTAAGACAAGACTCGACACTTCTAAACTCTAGATAACTGAAATAAACAAACATAATTTTAAAGGATAGATGTAGGATGGTAGCCCGTATGTTTGTTTTTTTTTTTTTGTTTTTTTTTTTTTTTTCACTCTATTTTTTTTATTTTTTTTTCTCTTTTTCTATTTTTTTCGATTTTTCTTTTTTTTTTTTTTTTTTTTTTTTTTCATACACTTTTACTCTACCATCCTCTAAGATAACATCAAAATACTAGGGATTTATAAGCATATCCCTACACTTGAGTTTTTATTACTCTAATACTAATTTGACCCGATTTGAAAAGATCAAAACACTTGGGGTACATTATTACGCAAACAAAGGGAATTTGAATTTAACGTTCTCTTCCCGTCATTTCATAAACTTTAACTTTTCCCATGAATCCCAATCATCCCAAAACTGTATACAAAGGATATGACTCGACTTAGCAACTTATGCAAGCAACCAGATAATTGAACTAAGGGTTTAGGGTGATAACAAATATTTGCACTAAAAGTGAGTGCATAAGGGGTAGGCTAAGGCGATTTGGGTGTATATTTGGGGGTGGGGTGTAAACAATGCTCTTCATTGATATTCCGGAAAAACCAAAATATCACGAGAACCGCGAAAAGGATAGGCTCTGAGGGGTTAACTAGGGGTATCGTGTACTAAAGATGAGTACAACGCAAAGGGTGTGGGGGAATTACTCAACCGAAGTGGAAGAAGTAATTATATTACAGGTATCAAACAAGGGTTATCCTAATGCCTCTTATCATTTAGTTATTCCTAACTACACAAGTGTAGCCTCACTTGCGATCTCGGAATGCATCACAAAACAAGTTCTAGAATCTAATATACTACCGGTTCACACTCTAAGCATTAAAGATGAATGCTTTAATTCCTACTAATCTAAGGGCGATCCTCACATTTTGGTGGAATTTGGGTGGTAAAGGGTTTTTGTGCTAGTCATATAACTTCCTATCCATGAGACGCTTTTGTTAAGACTAATGGCCCACTCCTATATGTCATGAAAAATTTTAAATTTGGTGCCAAAATTACCCTAACCGACATTTTCTCATGGTTTATTACACAATCACAATTGGACAAAGCAAATAATCAAGGATAAGCATAGTTTCAAAGTTCCCGTTTTCTTTTCCCTCCCTACACTTAAACTGAACATTGTCCCCAATGTTCCCCGAAAGTATCAAAGTTATGATAAAAGAAGGTAATTAAAAATGAAAGAAACTAGTACTCCCCTGATTAGCTCGGTAGGATCCGTGTAAAGTGGTGGTTAAACTCTTTTCCAAGAAGAATCATTGCGTGAAAAGCTCCTTCCAATCTTATGTAACTTCTTCTTGACAAACTAAACCTGCACACTTGAAGAAAACAAACGAAACCTTCGCGTAAAATCGGCGGTAATAATATATATAAGACTCGATTTAAACTAGGATATAATGCTTGTGGAATGGATGTTTACAGAATTTCTAAGAAAATTAAGACCTGGAAAATTTCAAAAATTTATAAGTAGCTCAGAAAACGAGAAAAAGTAATCTGATGTTTTTACTCCTTCCTGACGCCGTCAGGTTGCAATCCCGACGCCGTCAGGTTATCCTGACAAAAACTGGTCTGCGATTTTCTGGAAAAAATTCTGGAAAATTTACATCTTTAGAATCTGGAAAAATTTCTGCAAAACATCCATTATGACTCGATACAAGCATTTGACTCGAACAAACAAACATAAATATCTTTTAGTTAATTATTATTCTCATGTTTACGTTTCTTTTGAAAACGTGTGTAATCCTCCCTACACTTATCCCTTATGTAAAATACCTTTATATGCAATTAAGACGAGGTTAAAAACAAAATAAAGCATTTTCACAAATTTAAACATGAGGATAAATAATTAATAAAAGATATATGACACTAACAAGCAAACAATTAAGCATGGGTTGCCTCCCACGAAGCGCTTTTCTTTATTAAAGAGTCTTGTAGCTAGACTCGTAGTCGTGCTCCTACGTTTCTTCACCACCGCCCTCTTCTTCTAAAACAATATCCTCATCGTTCACCATTTCAATATTATCCAATTGATAATGCTTCACCCGTTGCCCATTAACTGTGAATTCTCTTCCATCATGGTCTAGTAGCACCACTGCCCCATTGCTCATCTGTTTTTTTACTGAAAAGGGTCCATACCACCTAGATTTGAGTTTTCCTGGGAATAATCTTAGTCTTGAATTATACAAGAGCACTTTATCCCCTTCCAAAAACTCTTTAGGATTCTTTATTCGTTGATCGTGCCATCTTTTTGCCCTTTCTTTGTAAGTGATTGATGATTCGTATGCTTCCAGCCTCAGCTCATCCAATTCTTGAAGCTGTAAGAACCGATTTGACCCTGCTTCAGAATAGTCCATATTACAGGCCTTAAGGGCCCAATATGCTTTCTGCTCAAGTTCGATAGGGAGGTGGCAAGCCTTTCCGTATACCAAGCGAAAAGGGGTTGTCCCGATAGGTGTTTTGTAAGCAGTTCTAAATGCCCAAAGTGCTTCATCCAGTTTGAATGCCCAATCTTTCCTATTTTGGTGGACCGTTTTTTCAAGTATCCGCTTTAATGCCCTGTTTGTGTTTTCTACTTGTCCATTTGTCTGAGTATGATATGCAGTAGAAAACCTATGTGGGACGCCATACTTCTTCATCACCTTTTCCATTTGAGCATTGCAAAAGTGAGTCCCTCTATCACTGATTAATGCTTTGGGAATCCCAAATCTTGCGAAGAGCTTTTTAAGAAAGTGAATAACTACCCTTGCATCATTAGTTCTAAGGGCTTGAGCTTCTACCCATTTGGATACATAGTCGATAGCTACGAGAATGTATTCGTTTCCTCCGGAAGATGGAAAGGGTCCCATGAAGTCTATTCCCCAAACGTCAAATATTTCGCAGACTTGGATATAGTTCTGAGGTGACTCATCCCGTCGTGAAATATTTCCTGATCGTTGGCATGCATCACACATTTGAACTAATCTCTTAACGTCTCGAAAAACAGTAGGCCAATAGAATCCGGCATCGAAAACCTTTCGTGCCGTAATATTCACACCGTGATGTCCTCCAGATGGTCCTGCATGACATTCTTTCAGAACTCGATCAATCTCTCTACCGGCCACGCAACGTCGAATGATTTGACCGGGACATATACGGAAAAGGAAGGGTTCATCCCAGAAGTAATGTTTTAGCGTAGTGAAGAACTTCTTTTTATCTTGTCTGGTCATGTAATTTGGCAAAACTCTACTGGAAAGGTAGTTAGCATAATCAGCATACCATGGCTCACTTTCTTTAATCGCCATTAGCCGTTCCTCGGGAAAAGAGTCACGAATATCGGTGTGATCTGTCTTCTCAAGATCGGGGTTCTCCAAGCGTGATAGATGATCAGCGGCGAGATTTTCAGCCCCCTTTTTATCTCGAATTTCAATGTCGAATTCTTGAAGTACTAGGATCCATCTAATCAGGCGAGGTTTAGCATCTTGTTTTGAAAACAAATAGCGTAAGGCGGAGTGATCTGTGAAGACGACAATTTTAGAGAGAACGAGATATTGCCTGAATTTGTCGAAGGCAAAAACAACGGCTAAAAGTTCTTTCTCAGTGGTTGTATAGTTCTCTTGTGCTACATTCATGGTTTTGCTAGCATAGTAGATTGGTTGAAAATGCTTTTCCTTCCTTTGGCCGAGCACTGCGCCGACAGCATAATCACTAGCATCACACATGATTTCGAACTGCTGAGACCAATCAGGGGTGATCATTATAGGTGCTTGAGTGAGATCTTTCTTTAGTCGGTTAAATGCTTCCTTGCATTCTCCAGAAAAATCAAAAGAGGCATCCTTGACAAGAAGCTGTGTCATAGGCCGGGCAATTTTCGAAAAATCTTTAATAAACCTTCGATAAAAACCGGCATGACCAAGAAAGCTGCGAATGGCTTTAACGGTAGTAGGATAGGGGAGTTTGGAAATTGCTTCGATTTTTGCTCTATCGACCTCAATTCCATTCCCCGAGACTTTATGCCCTAAGACAATTCCTTCTTTTACCATGAAATGGCATTTTTCCCAATTTAAAACCAAATTAGTTTCCTCGCATCGCTTCAACATCTTCCTAAGGTTGGAAAGACAAAGGTCGAAAGAATTTCCAAACACCGAGAAATCATCCATGAAAACTTCCATGCTGTCCTCAATTAACTCGTGGAATATGGCCATCATACATCATTGAAAGGTTGCGGGTGCGTTACATAACCCGAAAGGCATTCGCTTGTAGGCGAACGTTCCGTAAGGACATGTAAATGTAGTTTTCTCCTGATCTTCAGGAGCAATTGGAATTTGAAAGTAACCTGAAAAGCCATCAAGGAAACAGTAGTATTCGTGCCCTGCTAATCTTTCAAGCATTTGGTCAATAAACGGTAGAGGAAAATGATCTTTCCGGGTGGCATCATTCAACTTTCTGTAGTCAATACATACACGCCACCCAGTAACCGTTCTTTGTGGCACCAACTCACCCTTCTCATTTTTTACAACCGTCATCCCTCCTTTTTTTGGAACCACTTGGACCGGGCTGACCCATGGGCTATCTGATATGGGGTAGATGAGACCTGCATCCAGAAGCTTAATGACCTCTTTTTTCACTACCTCTTTGATGTTAGGGTTAACCCGCCTTTGCGGTTGAACAGTTGGTTTGTAATCTTCCTCCATGAGGATTTTGTGAGTACAGAATGTAGAATCGATTCCCTTAATGTCGGCAACACTCCACGCAATCACCCCTTTATATTCTTTTAAGACTTCTAAGAGCTTATCTTTCTGAATAGTGGTTAGCGAGGAGCTTATGATGACAGGGAGTTGGTCCTCTCCTTGAAGGAAGGCGTATTCCAAGTGACTCGGGAGATCTTTTAGTTCTAAGGTAGGAGGCTCTTTGATCGATGGTTTTAGCTGGTTTCCCGGCCTCTGAAGCTCAATAGGTTCAATTTCATCCTGACGAGGATAAAAGGACACAGCTCCAACCATCTCAATTTCATGGTCGTCGTATATTACGTTGTTATCATTATTCATGAATTCGTTTAATAGATACTCGTCAATGCAGCCGTCTATGTCGTCAACAAATTCATCAACTTCTTCAACTAAATATACGGGGCGACCGCAGGAAGAAGAATGTCTCATAGAATCCTTAATGTCGAAAGTCAAGCTCTCGGATCCTACTTGTAAAGTGAGCTTACCATCATGAACATCAATGATGGCACGAGCTGTAGCCAAGAAGGGTCTTCCAAGGATTATTGGGACGGAATTATCTTCCTCCATCTCTAAAATTACGAAATCGACTGGAAATTTGAATTCCCCCACCCTTACAAGAACGTTCTCACAAACTCCAATGGGATATTTGATTGATCGATCAGCTAATTGGATACTCATCCTAGTTGGTTTAAGCCCTGAATATCCGAGCTTAAGAAACAGGGAGTGAGGCATCAGGTTAATGCTTGCCCCAAGATCTGCCAAGGCGTTTTTCATAGAAAGCGCCCCTATAGAGCAAGGAATAGTAAAACTGCCCGGATCTTCCTTCTTCTTGGGCATGCTATTTTGGATGATAGCTGAACATTCTTCCCCTAATGATATCAATCCTTCAAGCTTTTTCCGATTAGATATCAACCTCTTGAAGTATCTACTATATTTAGGGATATGATAGAATACATCAAGGAGTGGTATGTTGACGGATGTTTGTTTCAAGTAAGACAATATTTTTTCATTGTCTTCTTCAGCCTTTTGATTTTTTAAACGAGAGGGATAGGGAATCCGTGAGAAAGTTGGTCGCTGGGCTGGTGCTGGTGTTTGTGGGGGAGGATCGAGAGGAGTTGGAAGAGGTGTGGGAATCGCCTCATTTCCTAACTCGGGTTCCCTTGTGAGGGGGTCCCGGTTGGGATGTGGGGGATCCTTGGTAGTAGTTCCTGATCGAGTAGTGATTGCGCAAGTTGGATCGTGAAGTGCTAGGCCAGGTCCACTCATTCTTTTGTGGAGATTGGTGAACTGACTTTCTAATTCAACTTGCTGCTCTCGGATAAACTCCTCAAGACCTTTCAAGATTGCAGCCCCTTCCATGGTAAACTGCCCGAGTTTTTCTTCAAAAGGATCGCGGATGGTGTACTCAGGTCCGTCCTTTCCTTCCGTTCTCCATTTCAGATTGCCCCAAGGATCACATTCATCGGTTTGATAAAATGCGAGGAGTGAAGGGTCATCATAAATATCATGACTAGAGAGGAAGACGCTTTCTCGGTGTGTGTCATTGCACTCATCGCTCTCGTGCGATCCTCCACATATGTCGCATATGAGATATGGGTTAGTCAGCCTTTTTGGTTCTGGTGATTTTATGAGGTAAGCTAGTTTCTTTTGTGCTTTCTCAATCCGATAATCTAAGGATAACTCTTCACTTGAGAAAGTGGAAATGCTTGACGCGTTTTCCTGCTCATTCCAATGGCTGTCTTGATATTGGATGTATTCCTCTATTCGGTTCCACCCTTCTTCCGCGGTGAGGTTCGCGATTCTCCGGCCAGCTGAGAAATCAATCCCTTTTTTATCCTTTCGGGAGACATTGTCGTAAAATATTTGAACAAGCAACCAAAGGTTAATACCGTGGTGTGGAGCTTGTTGAATAAGATCTTTGTAACGACTCCAGGAGTTGGTGATAGATTCTCCATCGGGTTGATGGAAGTGCAGAATTTTGCTCCTAACTGCTGCAGTTCTTCCAGGAGGAAAGAACTTTCTGGTGAACTTAGTTGTAAGTTGTTCCCATGTGAAAATGGACCTTGAAGGGAGCTTATCGAGCCACTCCTTGGCTCGCCCTTGAAGAGAAAATGGGAAAAACCGGAGTCTAGATGTCTCCTTAGATGCTCCGTCAGCATAGATAGCATCAACAATTTTTAGAAACTGTTTGATGTGGTGAATTGGGTTTTCACTGTGGGATCCATGGAATTGACATGCCTTTTGGATTAGCCAAATATCAGATGCATGCAATACCTCATTGATCTGTTTCGAGGGATAGACAATGGCATTGGTGAATCCAGACGCAGAAGGGTAGGAGTGTTCCCCAAGAGTTTTCGCTTTAGGAGGATTTATGGGGCTATTGGTTGGAGTGGCAAGGACTTCCTCGCCATTTTGACTTAGATTGTCAATGATGATGGTTTCGGGAGATTGTGGGGAATGAGGAGATTCTTCATCAGATGTAACTTCATCAAAATTGATGGAAGTGCCTTGAAGTTCTGAATCATGGAGAGCTTTTCTTCGCCTATTGAGCTCTCTTTCGGGTTCTGCAAATGGTTCAAGAAGAGTTTTGGTGGAACTGCGGGTTCTGAGTTGCTTAAGGGGGTTTGTATGGGGACGTGGTTGTTGATTATCACCTTCCATGATGAAAAGTGATGAAATTACTAACAAAGGTCACGAAGAAAGGGGATAGACTAAGAGAAATCTAAAAATGAGAAAAAATTTTACTTGATAGAAATCAAGCAAAGAAACCTAAACGAGGTGGACTACAAACTAGCTATTCTATTCCCCGGCAGCGGCGCCAAAAACTTGATAACGCTACACGCGTCGTTCGGGGTCAAAGGAACTTCCTTTTCTTCGAGCAAGTTTTATAACACCCTAGGCAGTGAACCTAATCGTTGTAGTGTAGTAATTAGGGTAAGCCACGGGTATTGATATCATTCTCTAGGGGAATAGGAATGCTAGTAGGGAGTTACTACGCTAAGGTTAAGGTTGAGGAAGATTATTTTTTATCTTTTTATATTTTATGAAAATGGAAAGGTACGAATCTCGGGTATTGGATTTGGGGGGTTGGTATTTCTACCGATTACTCTACTATTATCTAATTATCTAAACTAAGGTTGTGGGAGTCTATGTCTAATTAATGTGTGCTCGTATGATAGTTTAAAGATGTGTTTACTTAGTTTGTATTACTCCTTAATTATCTCCTATTGATGGTTGAGTGTCACGTCTTATTCCTAGTTGCGTTGTGTGTCTAAAGTTGTAGGGTATGCGTTTCTCCCTAACTCTTCGAACTTACCAAAGGGTCTTGTCTACAAACCCACTAGAGATTATAGACTCCTACTCTAAGGCGCTCTTCGGATGATTTAGCCTACAATTACTCAGGTAATTATACTCTAAGGTTCACAAAGATGAATCAAGCATTAAGTGCACAACGAATGACCTATCGCATTACTAGATCATTAATCAACTAAGATAAGAAACAACCAATCAATATTCAATAATTAAGTTTCATACTTCCTAAGCAAACACACAAATAAATTAGCCGGACATGGAGAACATGCAAGCATACACACAAATAATCAAATACATAATTGAATTAATGAAGTAAAGACTTATCTTGATGTAAGATAGGGTTTAAAACCCTAAAATACTGTACAAGACACCTTAGGTTCGGTTTTAGGTTTTTACTCCAAAGACTCTCCACACAAAGACTGAAAAATTCGGATTCTATATATAAGATTACAATTGCGACGGCGTCACCTTATGTTTAGTGACGCCGTCGTGTCGCCGCCATTAGGGTTTCGTCTTGGCCACGTTAACCTTGCGACGGCGTCACCTTATGTCCGTGACGCCGTCCTCTTTAGCTTCTGACGTCGTCTGGATTGCATCTAGGCCGTCTGAGTAGCGACGTCCTACTCTTTCACCACTAGACGCCGTCTCTTGAAAATACGAGTTTTGGGTTCTGTCCCGTCACAATAATTTTGGGACGGCGTCGCCAATAGCACCTGACGCCGTCGCCTTCTACTTTCAGCAACTGTGAGTGTCTCGATTTCGACTTTGGCCATTTTCTTCATATATTCGCGCCTTTTCGTCCAAATAAGTACCATTCCAGCATTTTGCCTTCACGAGACCTAAAAAGTGAAAAGGAACGATATTAAGCAATAACGGATACAAAAGTGATCAAATAAGGACTTAAACGACCCCTCAAAATGGTACCTTTTAAAACCTTATCACATCTCATCATGAGAAAAGCTCCAAGTAGTAACTCATCCACCAAAGGACCACCCAAGAAAATTGATCGTGTTATACACGAAATCTCTTCGACCGAATCACCTCCGATCAAGTCCACAAATGCAAGGATTTCTCCTCCACCAACTCAACCAATCAAACCAATCCCTAAAAGGATAGTTCCCACAAAACTACCTATGCCAAGCACCACCATACCTCCTAAACCAAACAATCTCATTTCCACTAAACCATCACCATTGGTGCCTAGAGCTATCTCATTCACAACTCCACTCTCATCACCACATCTCTATAATCTAGAGGATGTGCCTCCTAGGCCGTCTCATCCTCCTCCACCGCCAACATTCTCCTCATTAGGAGGAATAATAGTACAAAATCAAAGTGTTGAGTCAACACTAGCTCCGGCCTTCTTTTCGCCGTCACCATCAAATAATCCCATTTGGATTATGAGAAACTATCAAAGTCAACCACCCGACCATATGGAAGTGGACACTTCTCTACCACCACCATCATTCTTGGTCAAGCCATCTTCAAATACGCCTCCACCAATCCCTCCGTCGTTTGAGGCTCCCCAACCCGCTTCACTTGGTCCCTCGCATCAAGCAATTTATTTTCTTCCACCACCACTACCTAGCCATGACAAAGATTGTTATCATTGTCAACATGTTGAAAGTCTGATACATGAAGTACGGGAAGATCAATGTTTCATGTTCTATCACCTCCTCGAACGTTTCGACGAGATTAAACCTAAACAAACTTGAGCTAGAGGATTTTAGTGGTGTCCTAGTATCAAGCATTACTTAGTTAAGCCTAGTAATTCCAAGTCATGTATCGCTCATTTTCTTAGTTTTTAGAGTCATGTATATCATACATCTAGTTTTATTAAATGAAATTACATGCTACTTGCTATATTTCTGAGTATATGATTATGTTGTATAATACATATCTCAATTTGATGTTAACATTATTTGTTATATCACCATTGCTGAATTTAGTCATCAGCCAGACGGATCCCTGAAATTTGCCTAGACGGATCCCTACAAGGAGGGAACCGTGGGATCCGTGAGACAGAAAACTATTTTTCTACTAACTTGAGTCATATTTGCAGAAAATTATGCATTATACTTGTTTTCTAACCTTTATTTTGTAGTTATTCAATTTACACATGAAGACTTTGACACCCTAAAGCTAGGGGAGCTTTGTGTCAAAGCAATACATTGCAAAATTACTTGCAATATTATGATACATTTCATGACGTCCCTTTGCAAAGTTGCAATCATCAAGGGGGAGCATATTCGTCACACAGACGAAATATTTTGCAAACTTAGTTGCAAATGAACTAGCTTAGTACTATTTCTCTTTACTTGACGCCCTCACATGGGGATGGACTCGTCAAGGGGGAGTTAAGATTTGAACCATTCCCGTCACTTGCTCTCTTTACATTTTTTTTTCTCTTTTACATGTTTTTATTAAAAACATTCTGTTAGCTCTTTTTTACGCTCTTTTTGTTTCGACAAAAAGGGGGAGAAGAGAGTAAAAACTCCAATTCGAACTTTTACGAATTTTAGTTTTTTCTTAAAATAATTTTTTGTTTTGTCATCAACAAAAAGGGGGAGATTGTAAATACAAATAAGCCGTAAAACGTTTATTTATATCTTACGATCTTCTAATGTTTTGTTGATAACAAAAGTAAAATCATTTTAACGAAACAAATAAAATACGTAAATAGTTTGAGCCAATAGTTTTCTAACAAACTTATGTTTTCACATAAAACACTAAAACAAGTATAAGTGATTTTATGATTTAGTAATACATATGTACAACAACTAGTGTTTACATATTGGGCAAAATATATACATAACTAGTATGTATTATAAAATGGGTAAAAACTACATCCATGGAATATATCCATAACCCATGGTATTGACCCATACCTATTTGACTAGGTGCATTGCACTCATTAGATACATTGTATCTAATAAAAGACCCATGGATCAACCCATAACCCATGACCCATAACCAAAATACCCATGGGCAAAGAGGAGCGTCCCACGGATCCCTAGTTTTACACTAGACGGGTCCCTTAAGGAAGGGATCCGTGGGATCCGGGGAACAGTAGTATTTTCTCTCTATAAATAGTGAGCCATTTCTTCATTGTTTCTCACCCCTTTCTCACATACTTTCTCCTTGAGTTAAAAACTCCCTAACCCCAGATCCAAGTGATCTATGTATGTAGTTTTGTTTTTGTGTGATTCTCTAGGTTTCTCTTAAAAGCGAGATCACCACTTTTGAAGTCAAGCAAGCTCAAGTCCATGAGTTGCCATACTTCCTCATCATCAAGACTACTGAAGTTATCTTGTTGATGGTTCTTTCTCTAAAGAGTGTAGTGTTGAAGACATTAGTGAAAGATGTCTCAAGTGTCAAGACAAAGACATTAGTGAATGTAGGATCGTGAATATTTATGTTGTTTGATGATTCGGGTGGTCTAGGACAATGATTGAATAAGAAAGCCATTAGAGAGATGAAGAGAGTAGAGAGGAGGTTTCTTGAAAGAGAGTTGCTTTACAAAATGAAAGGTTAGATTCAAAGAAGCCACACCCCTTCCAAGGATGGAAGGGGTATTTATAGTTACAAAGCATACGTCTTCCTATCGGACTGTGGATCAGGCATAGAGTGGGTAAAGACCCGTCCTTCCTCCACGGTGTTACACTAAACTAATCTACGCTACTAATTAACTAATAAACTACTAAATAACATAAATAACTACACGTCTACGAGCTAACATTTGCTAGATCATAATTGGGGTGACCGACACTTTAACATGGAATTTTCTAATTCCTAACAATCTCCCCCTAAGGGAGGTCACCCCATGTTTTACATTTCAAATCCTAGCATTCTATTTTGTTTTCGGTTCTGAGCTCGTAGACTTCAATTCTTCAATGTCCGCATTCTTTGTGCTTTTGTAGCTATTCTTCAAAGTTCGATTATTTTGTACTTTCATTGGAGGTCTTTGAACTGATCCACATCATAGATGATCTTCGAGCTTTCAATGAGATCATCAGCCACAGTAAATCTCTCTGGATCATCCATAGTTGTGTTGCCTTCATGTGATGTTGTGACTTTTGGACCGACATGCTCACACCTTTTGGATCATGACATCTTTTCATCAGAGTAGCGGAAGCTTTTACTGGTTCAAGATATTTGCAGCAGCGTAGCAGAAGCATAGTATAAAAATATCTGAGCCATGTTCTATAGATATGCACAAGTCATGATTTCTTCAATTAAGTGTGGATGCTGTGAGCATGCGGCTTTGGATTGACTCCTCAATTCTAACCAGCTGCAACCGTCCAAATGTACCTGCAAACAACAGTTAGCAATAAAACACATGAAAGTGTCTTTGATCACTTTCGTTGAATTGAGGTACACGGCCCACGGTTCCCCATTGATCAATACAAGTACTGCCTGTGATCAGGTATAATTCCGAAGAATCTCTTTGACAGGGTTTCGCAGCTTTTCTAGCCGTTCTCAAACCGGAACGTCTCAAAGAAGACAACACGGAGTGAGTGAACCAGTGAATTGAGATTCACTGATTGATGAAAAATGATTTGAAAAACAATCGCGTATTGCTTAAGATAAAGAGTTTTGCAATACTACGAAGGTTTTATGAGAAAGATCAATTTTCAATCAAAAATACCTTTTGTATTTGAAAAGAGTACACATTCGATGTGCTAGAGAAAAGAAGATATTCGCACATCGAACGGTTTTTCCAAAAGTATTTTTTCAATCAGAGATACTTTTTGTGTTTGAAAACATGAGTACACATTCGACGTGCTAGAGAAAAGAAGATTTGCACATCGAACGGTTTTTCCAAAAGTATTCGTCAATTCATTTCCTGGACCAAGGTTGATTCAAGAGTGAATCGCCCCATCGTTTCTATCCAGTTGTCACAAGTTTGATCTTTAGAAATGATCTCACATGTCACCCACCAAGAGCTTGTTTGATGTTGGCTCTAGAAGGATTTCCATCTTCATCGTGAATATTTTCATATCACTCGGATGTTCTGGCAATACCACAAGGATAAAGCGTAGGACTCTTAATATAATCTTACTTTCCACATTGTGTGAAACAGCAAGTCTTCATTAACTTTGTGTCCTAATGAGATATTGTGGATGATCTCTTGGCTCTAGACTCAATTGTGCACAATTGGTTCCTATGCCGGAGACTAGGGAGAGGGTCTCCTTCTTCAATATCAACAATCTCTAAGAGAAAGTCGATGGATAATGTCGGTTCCCCGTGAGAATGAAACAAGCCCTTTTAAGAGGAACTTGAGTAGCTTGGAAAGTTGTAGTGCAGTGCGTCACTGGGTCCATGACGTCTTGTCTTCAATACCGGTGTTACCTTAGTAAACATCAGTAGCATATGTATTGAACCCGGTTTCTGCCCTAAGGTTGAATTATTGGAGGGCTATTTCTTTTCACCCTTTTCACATTCAATTCTTTTTCATTCTTCAACCCCTTCAGTGCTTACCGAGACTTCATAACTAGAACCTTGTTGGGTTTATTCCAGTTCTAGCTCTATCTCAGTCCGCACTCTTCCCAAATCTCACTTTTCTCCTTTTTTCATCATACCTAAGGACTCTACACTATCTAGTGGATTGTCCCTGGGTGGATCCCTCCAGTTCTGGCGGGATCGTGGGAATGAATACCTAACCTCACCATCCTTATAACTCCATACATAAAGTAAAATGGTCGGTCTTTTGGTACAGTTCATTCTTCCTTGAAACCAATTGAAAAATCATTTGGAAAAACAATCAAGGTACTTGTGATACGAGATCAAAGCATTTTGTACCTTAATAGTTTTGATCATTTAGAAAACCTCCCCCTCAACATGTGCATATGATTTAGAAATTGTTTAGCACATGGAGGCAAGAGTTCTTTGAAACAATTTCTTTGATCACAATTTCCTTAGAAAAAGCCTTTTGATTTTCTTGGTAAATTCTCCCCCTCAATATGTGCATAGGATATTTGAAATGATTTTATCACATAGAGGAAAGAGTTCTTTTGAAGCACATCCACAGTCACAAAAGCCATTAAGAACCCATTTGAAAACTCAATCAAGGTACTTTATGTTAAAACATAAAAGCTTTTGTACCTCGATAGTTTCTTTTCTTTTGAAATGCTCCCCCTCAATATGTGCTTCGAGATTCGAAAACGTTTAGCACATATGAGAGAGAAGCCTGCACATTTGAATCAACAAAAAATGATAACCTTTTATCAAATTTCATTATTAAATCACAAATTCTCCTCCGATCCAAAATATCAAACCCTTTGAGATTTTGGATCCCAAGTGATTTAATACGGTTTAGAAAACATGGGAGAAAATGTGCCTGATTTAAAAACTCATCTAGTTTTTTTGGATAAATGCTCCTCCTCAATCATGTTCATCATATATTGAAATCGTTTGGTACATGGAGGCAGGAGTGCCTTTGAAGGACTAAAACCAATTCCATTAAAACAGATTTGAGATTTAAATCACGATCTCTCCCGCGATCAAAAATTTCAAACCATTTGAGATTTGTGATCCCAAATGATTTAAATCATTTAGAAAATTTTGGGGAAATACGTGGCAAGATTTGATTTTGAAAAATGACAGATAAGGACCATTTTAAGACATTAAAGATTGTTAGTGTCAGGTATGATAGTTTTTAAGAGATCCTTAAGTAAAATAAAACAATTTCACAATCAAACAAGAACAGAAAAAAATTTCATTTCGAAAGATCTTTGAGTTTTAAAGAAAATCATACTATGACATAACATTAAATCTTTAGATCACCACTTATTATTGTACAAACGGACTTTTATGAAGATATATCATTTGAAAATATTCTATTATAAATCACTCTCCCCCTCAATCGATGACCGTAGTCGATGATTGAGTGACTTAAGTTTTGATAAAATGAAGTCCGGTGATTTCCAGAATATGAGTTTAGTTTATTTTCAAAACAATATTTTCCATTTTCAAAACAATATTATCAAAATTGTTTAAAAATGGTATCATTCACTACTTTTCCTGCACAAGATACGTTAGGTGGTTGAGCTGCTTCTGTTGATGTTGTTGTAGGGCTTGGAAGAAAACTGTCTGCTGATGCAGTGAGACTTCTTTACGTTGCATTTTAATGCCAACTAAGGTCAAATTAAGCTCTGTTTCTTCATTTGCTGATGAAGAAAACCATCTGCTGATGCAGTGAGACCTCTTACGTTGCATTTTTTTCCATGCCAACTCTCCATAGAAGTCCAATTAAGCTCCGTTTCTTCATTTGTCAACCCAAGATATAGTTACCCTTTCCTTTTGGCATCCAATCGTCATCATTTGTGGGATCCGGATCGGGAACATTCTTATCAACCATGATATCTGCATACGTTAGTGAACATAGATACAAATATATGGTGGTCGACAACACCCAAACAGCAATCGACTAATAAAAGCCAATTCAACATGTCAATCAGATCATTTAAAGTATGGGAATAATGTGTTTATCAAACTCTAATCATCTAATCCTAACAATCATATCCTAAGTTCCTAGTCCTTCGACACAGGCAAATATCATTTTTAATTAAGCACGTAGGATAATTAAGAAAGCCCATTAGATGATATAGATTTGAAAACATTCTCCCCCTCAATCAATGACTCATTTTCAGAAAATTTTAAAAGCGTTGAAGACATTGATTAAGTTTGCAAATTTTATAAAAACTCTGAATCTGATTGTTTTCAAAGCAACTCATTTACCACCAATTTTTTTGAATACACCAAATATTATTCTGAAGAATTTTAGACGGAAAAACATTTGTGTAGAAACAGCAGTCTTTTTGACGACATGCTTTCCTTGTTTTGTTTTAGGATAAGTGCACGAATTTTGAAAAAATGGTTTAGCGCAGTACTTTCCTTTCTTGAAGAACGGGTTGCTATCTGAAATAATAGCAAGCCATAGTTTGTGACATGTTTTGAAAAGAATATTTACACCTCCTGCTCGAACTTCATCTATGGTCCCGTGCCATTGTTGAATGACATTTCTAAGACCGTAGATGTTATCGATACCAGAAGACATGTCTTGAAAAACATATTTTTGGTATTTTTCAAATTTTCTGATTTTTATGGGTTTTTGAAGATTTTATATTTTTCTATTTTGTTTTGCTGGTTTTATATTTTTGTATTTTGTTTTTCTGAAAAAGATATACAAAGATAGTAGATGATATAGTTTAAGAAGGATGACGATACGAGTACCGAGATACGGATATCGAACAGCCCCGTTGTAGAAGGTAGAAATCGTCATCTCTTAAACATCCACCACCAAAGCTTCCGAGGCTTCAGAATATACGATAGAACATGAGCCTTTGAGAAACAGAGACTTTGGCAGCTTCCCCTCAAGCCGAAAATCCTTTTAGCTGAGTAGATTCAAAGCTTTCTTTCAAGCTTCCATTAGCCAGGTGTACAAAGAAGCACACCATTATCATCGATCCTACTGCTCCTTTTAAGAATAATCACCGTGATTCTTCGTTCGAGGTTATATCATTAACAAGAATAGCAACGTATCATCCCACTCATAAATAATCTTCTCACATTTCATAACCACTGAAGTCTGAAGCAATCCATTCCAAAAGGTGTCAAGAGAACACTTCCCCTAAGTAGTTGAAATGATGCAGCCCGTTGATCGGTCCCAAACGGTCAACCCAAATTAACCAAGTGAATGGTCAACAAGAGTCAATCACTTGAGAACGCAATGCAATTATCCAGGAGAGTACAGAGTTTCCCCGGGTCGTTAAGTCCCAACGAGGTGTGAAATCTGTAGTACAACGAATCTGTGATCGGGTGAATATTGAACAGGAAAGGGTGATGATTGATTACACTAAGGAAATTAAATCTAATAAAGACTTTGAAGTCATTTTAACTCTATTCTAAAAAAAACGTTTAACGATTAAAACCTAAAAACGTAAAACTTAAACTAAAACAAACGTAAACGTGTAAAATAAAAATGTGAAATCAGAAAACTAAAAGACTCATGAAAATGAAAATTACTTTTTAACAATTCTTAATAATAAAAGAAAATTTTAAGAAAAAGAAAATTATTTTTAAAACTATTTATCTAATTATTATTAATTAAAAACTATTGACGAAATAAAATATAGCTAAGAATATGATAGTAAAAGCTATGCTTGTCAAGTGAGGTGAAAAGGTAAATAAGTGTGAACAATCTATTAAGCTCTTTTTAATTAATACCCGTCGAAATTAAATTATTTTCTCACAACGTTGGCTTATATTGAAAACAATCATTTTTCTCTTGGTAATAATCACTAGATTTTTATAATCAATTATCACAACGGCTTTTGCCCGTTAAAACAACCAACTAATTATATCTAAAAATAATCCGGAAACTATTAATCAATAAACTTCGATACCCGTTTAAAAAAAACTATTTTCTCACAACGTTGGTTTATTTTGAAAACAATTCTTTATCTAGGTAAAATTACTAGATTTAATTAATTACCCTAACGGCTTTTGCCCGACAAACCAACAAATTTCAATCCAAGTAACCGAAGATTATTAATCAACAATTTATAAGTTTTTCACACTCAAATCCCATATCACTACTCACTTAACAAGCATATAAGAATCTACTCAATAAGCATAACTATTCTAAAAGCAACAATTAAATGAATAATAATAATAGAGCTAAACATAACGAGATAAAAGAGATAAAATGGAAAAGGGATTAGAAGTCACCAAATCGCTAAACATAGACGAAACGAACTCTAGATCACCCAATAATACCAAATCCATAAGCTCAATACCCATATCCTCCTCTTGGTTACTCGATAATTACCTTCAGATCTCTAACGACTAAACCAAACTATAAAATAGTGATTAAAAAGAAAGTAACAAAATAAAGCACAACACTAATAGTAAAAGCTTGGTTTCTTTCTGGAAACAAATTCACTGAAAACTATTAAATGACTTAACAAATGGGAAGTTTTGGTTGACATTAAAGAAGAGTAAAGATAAATATTTAAGACAAATTCTTAAATAAAACACTTACACACGAATTGAATGAAACAAAAATAACAAACGCTTTCTCAAGAAAAATAAATTCACTTAACCCACAATAAATGACTATTAAATTACTAGAACATTCAAACTCATAGTAACTAAGAAATTAAATGACTGCTGAAAGATTGATACTAATTACCTACGCCTACTACTCCTACACTACTCCAAAAAAAACTAAAAAATAAAAGCCAACCAAAAGTGAATGCTTAATCCCCTTTTTATCCACCCATCAAACGTAGCCTCGAAGCCTTCACGTGATTGTTGTCTTGCACATGGCATGCCTAGATTGGCCCATGAGTTCTTTTGTTGACTAGTCTACTCATATCACGCGTACAATAAAAGCTGGGCATAAAAGTCAGGTTAAATTCGGGTGTGAAGTTGGGCTTGGCCGAATTTTAGTATAACAAAGGTCTTGGGCTTAGGTCTGGGCCGAATGGGCAGCTGCTTCAACATAATCAGACCAATAAATTAAGTAATAAGCTTCGGGCTTTGATCTTTTAATTTTTCTTCTCTTCCTTGATGCTCCAAATAAAATAACCACTTGACTCGATATTCCGTGATCTTTCCAATGGTGTGCTTGGTTAATCTTTATGACTTCTTTTGAACTTCGAAAAAATCATCGAACCTCATCCGAAAATTACCGTTTTTGCTTTGTTTTCAAACCCTTGTACCTGCAAGACACAAAACACACTCCGAGGATATTTTTAACATATTTGAGCGTATTTGGGTGTTTTTGGTCCTTTTTGTGGGTTTAAACAAGGTAAAATATATGTGTTTTTAGACACATATCAAATCCCCCACACTAAACTATTGCTAGTCCCTAGCAATCTTTTGAGAAAACATAATGGATTTGAATCTCTTTACCAAAAGCCATTACTTCTGGAGTAGCCAAATGTTTCAGTTCAAGTAAGAACTATGGTACACTGATAACCATATGATTTTGAGCAAATCACCAACTTCTAACGGTTTTGATTTGTCTTTACCAGAAGCCGTTTGCTTCTGGACTAGCCAACTCTTAGATAAAATATCTTTGGTGAGTCGATTACCAATTATGGCTTTCCAACTGCCTTTACCTCAAGCCATAAACTTGCGGGCTAGCCAACTCTTCACTAATTAAAGATATGGTGAGCTGAACACCATACAATTTTGGGCAAATTGCAAGCCGTCAACGGATTTGATATATCTTTACCAAGAGTCGTTTGCTCCTGGATTAGCCAATCCTTTTGTTTATTAGACATGGTGGACTGATAACCGTAAGCTGAGTAAGTGCAAAACACTTACTCCAAAAAAAAAATTGGCCAAAAATGGGGGAATTGGGTGGTATAATTACATGATAAAATTCGTGAGAATTCCCCCCCACACTAGAAATGAATATTGCCCTCAATATTCAAAGTACCGGCTGTTATGCCGAAACATAGAACGTAAAAGGGAAATACTACGGCCATTATTTTGAAAGATTTTTTTTTTTTTTTTTTTTTTTTTTTTTTTGAAACTTTATATACAACAGCGGGGGGCAACTCCCCCACACTAGGGTGGTACACACGGGTGAAAACCCATGTTTAACTACTGTTTTTGATTACCGAGTCGCTAGCTTGACTCGACCCCGAATTAATTTGTTCATGGGGAAGTAAGTGGAAGAGACAATCTCCATCGGACTTTCATTCAAGATGTTTGTATAAACATTGAAGTACGTGAAAGTTCCACACCGACGAGATATACATAGACAGACTCGGCTCACAAATGGTACGTGGAAATGCCGGGGTCAAAGATGGTATCTTCACTCCCGAATGAGTGAAGAAGAGAAGAAGTCACGGGATAGGTGAAGAAAAGAAAGAAAGTCATGATGAAAATCATGACTAACTCATCTTCATCCATAGGAGAATCCATAATTTTAGAATTATGAATCTCATCATTTAAGCTCACGTGATCAAGACAAATCCCGGGTGTGTCATGATCAAAGTGGAAGTTATCATACTCCGGCGGAGATATGATATGAGTGAGTTCACCGACGAACTCCTCGTGAAGAGAATCAATCACAAGATGTAAATCTGTGAATTTTTGTTCCACAGTAGACTCATCACTATCCTCAATCTGAGTATCAAAGAGTGGATTCTCAGAAATTAAAGTGAATTCAGAGTCGAATTCAAATAGAGGATTAGTGAGAGTTGTTTTGAATGCTTCAGGAACAAAGTGATCAACATTCTCTATTGGACTGTTGGGATAAGAAGTGAGTGAACAATCATTATAAGGGAGACTTTCAATCTCTCCCAGATCGGCTTCGAAATCAAAGAGACCATCGTCACTTTCTGATGAAAGTGGACTGATGTGAGTGAGTTCATCGGTGAACTCCTCAAGAAGAGGATCAGACTGTGGGAGAGATGACTCAACATACTTGATGTTTCCATAGGAAGCACAATCGTCGCTAAGATCAGAGAAAGTTTCAAAATGATCTTTTGAACACTCAAGAGGGGAAAGAGAATCACACATATGATCAGAAGTTCCCTGTGACTCTCTCGGGATTGGGACAAGGTTCTCAACACTAGACTTTATGAATTCGTCTGATTCCTTTTCAGGAACAGTGTCAAGATGCTCATCCCCCATGTTTAGAGAGTGAGTGGGAATATCGGGTGTGATAACAACAGACTGAGGGAGTTGAGAAGGACTAGCATACATATGTTTTATACTTTCCATTTGTTCTTCTGCTAGTAATTCCATCATAGTCTTTTCTCCCTGATTTTTCCTGGAAGGAATTTCAACTGATGAACTTGAAGAACCTGTACATAATTGACTAATATCAAGGGTAACTTCATCATCATCATCATCAGGAATGAAACGAAATCGAGAGCTAGATCTGGCTGCTTTTTCTTTTGCAATTGATTCCCTAATAGATTTTTCAAACGCAATTTGGGAATTTATTTTAGCAGCCTGCTCTTCAGCTAACAATTCTTCCATGGATTTTTGATTTGGATTATCTTGGGAATGTTTACATTCCTTCAAATCTTTCACTAAATCCAAAAGATCAAGGAGAAGATTTTGAGGAAGTGGCTCAGGCTGAGGTGGTGCTTGATTTTGGTACTGTAGAGGTTGGTCATGATACGAAGAGTCGTAATTGTTACAAGGAAATGGATTCCTTGTTTGACAATCAGAGCTAAAGTGAGGACCTCCACAATACTCACAACAGTAAAACTGATGTGGCTGTGAGTCATATGTGTTGTAGTCATAATTGTTATCAGGAACCTGCTCATAGACAAGCGTGTTTCCCGATTGACAATCAGAACTGTAGTGTGAACCACCACAGTACTCACAACAGTAAAACTGATGTGGCTGTGAGTTATATGTGTGGTAGTCATAATTGTTATCAGGAACCTGCTCATAGACAAGCGTGTTTCCCGATTGACAATCAGAACTGGAGTGTGAACCACCACAGTAATCACAACAGTAAAACTGTTGAGTCTCACAGTGTGGTAGCTGATGGAATAAATCAGTTGTGTTATGGTAGGAATAGGGATCCTGGTTATAGACAGACCCGTTTCCTGACTCCACCATGCTACAACTGGGGCAATTGCCACCATTATAAGGACCACCGCACCATTGACAACCAAGAGGGTGAGGATGAGACATAGAAAGAATCAAAGGTTTACAGAGGGTAAGAAATGAAGAATCAAAGATGTGAGAGGGTAAAGATGGATATTTTTGGATTTTTGAATAAACATATTTGTAAATATAAGAAAGAAAATCTTTTTGGGTTTTTGTGTTCGTTGAAAACTGATTTTAAAATGTTTTCGGCAACCGTTTTGTTTTTATATAATAATAATAAGAAAATATGAACAAGGATGGTAAATATACAATGGATGTATATTCAACAACACTGATGCTTCAAATTCGTAGAACGCAGCACACCTCCCCGGCAGCGGCGCCAAAATTTGATCGGTCCCAAACGGTCAACCCAAATTAACCAAGTGAATGGTCAACAAGAGTCAATCACTTGAGAACGCAATGCAATTATCCAGGAGAGTACAGAGTTTCCCCGGGTCGTTAAGTCCCAACGAGGTGTGAAATCTGTAGTACAACGAATCTGTGATCGGGTGAATATTGAACAGGAAAGGGTGATGATTGATTACACTAAGGAAATTAAATCTAATAAAGACTTTGAAGTCATTTTAACTCTATTCTAAAAAAAACGTTTAACGATTAAAACCTAAAAACGTAAAACTTAAACTAAAACAAACGTAAACGTGTAAAATAAAAATGTGAAATCAGAAAACTAAAAGACTCATGAAAATGAAAATTACTTTTTAACAATTCTTAATAATAAAAGAAAATTTTAAGAAAAAGAAAATTATTTTTAAAACTATTTATCTAATTATTATTAATTAAAAACTATTGACGAAATAAAATATAGCTAAGAATATGATAGTAAAAGCTATGCTTGTCAAGTGAGGTGAAAAGGTAAATAAGTGTGAACAATCTATTAAGCTCTTTTTAATTAATACCCGTCGAAATTAAATTATTTTCTCACAACGTTGGCTTATATTGAAAACAATCATTTTTCTCTTGGTAATAATCACTAGATTTTTATAATCAATTATCACAACGGCTTTTGCCCGTTAAAACAACCAACTAATTATATCTAAAAATAATCCGGAAACTATTAATCAATAAACTTCGATACCCGTTTAAAAAAAACTATTTTCTCACAACGTTGGTTTATTTTGAAAACAATTCTTTATCTAGGTAAAATTACTAGATTTAATTAATTACCCTAACGGCTTTTGCCCGACAAACCAACAAATTTCAATCCAAGTAACCGAAGATTATTAATCAACAATTTATAAGTTTTTCACACTCAAATCCCATATCACTACTCACTTAACAAGCATATAAGAATCTACTCAATAAGCATAACTATTCTAAAAGCAACAATTAAATGAATAATAATAATAGAGCTAAACATAACGAGATAAAAGAGATAAAATGGAAAAGGGATTAGAAGTCACCAAATCGCTAAACATAGACGAAACGAACTCTAGATCACCCAATAATACCAAATCCATAAGCTCAATACCCATATCCTTCTCTTGGTTACTCGATAATTACCTTCAGATCTCTAACGACTAAACCAAACTATAAAATAGTGATTAAAAAGAAAGTAACAAAATAAAGCACAACACTAATAGTAAAAGCTTGGTTTCTTTCTGGAAACAAATTCACTGAAAACTATTAAATGACTTAACAAATGGGAAGTTTTGGTTGACATTAAAGAAGAGTAAAGATAAATATTTAAGACAAATTCTTAAATAAAACACTTACACACGAATTGAATGAAACAAAAATAACAAACGCTTTCTCAAGAAAAATAAATTCACTTAACCCACAATAAATGACTATTAAATTACTAGAACATTCAAACTCATAGTAACTAAGAAATTAAATGACTGCTGAAAGATTGATACTAATTACCTACGCCTACTACTCCTACACTACTCCAAAAAAAACTAAAAAATAAAAGCCAACCAAAAGTGAATGCTTAATCCCCTTTTTATCCACCCATCAAACGTAGCCTCGAAGCCTTCACGTGATTGTTGTCTTGCACATGGCATGCCTAGATTGGCCCATGAGTTCTTTTGTTGACTAGTCTACTCATATCACGCGTACAATAAAAGCTGGGCATAAAAGTCGGGTTAAATTCGGGTGTGAAGTTGGGCTTGGCCGAATTTTAGTATAACAAAGGTCTTGGGCTTAGGTCTGGGCCGAATGGGCAGCTGCTTCAACATAATCAGACCAATAAATTAAGTAATAAGCTTCGGGCTTTGATCTTTTAATTTTTCTTCTCTTCCTTGATGCTCCAAATAAAATAACCACTTGACTCGATATTCCGTGATCTTTCCAATGGTGTGCTTGGTTAATCTTTATGACTTCTTTTGAACTTCGAAAAAATCATCGAACCTCATCCGAAAATTACCGTTTTTTCTTTGTTTTCAAACCCTTGTACCTGCAAGACACAAAACACACTCCGAGGATATTTTTAACATATTTGAGCGTATTTGGGTGTTTTTGGTCCTTTTTGTGGGTTTAAACAAGGTAAAATATATGTGTTTTTAGACACATATCACCCGTCTCTTAGAATAGAGCTCAAGAGCCCGAATACACAAATAGAGTTCCAAAGAATAAATGATAGCACACCACCCAATGCACATTTATCTTTCCTGATGATTGGTATGAAGCTCAAGAACCCAAAGTACCCAAATGCCCCCTTCAGTTGAGTAAACAATTGTGTGCCTCTTTTATCTTCAGCCCGAATACACAAATAGAGTTCCAAAGAATAAATGATAGCACACCACCCAATGCACATTTATCTTTCCTGATGATTGTGTATGAAGCTCAAGAAACCAAAGTACCCAAATGCCCCCACACTTGTGTGCCTCTGTTATCTTCAGAAACTTTCTCTTACATCATTTCCCCCACGTCGTTGGAATAAAAACACTAGACGCCATGAGTCAAACCTTGAGTGTCTCTGCGGTAATGACAATAGTCTTCCCGGGATATCTTCAATCACTTAGAAGTATTAAGCTCATCAAGATTAGTCACGTTTAGATGCGTGTCTCCTTCCCCCTTGCTGGTTTTGACACTTCAGAATCAGTAACATATTATTAGCCCAAATACTTGAAATCTGTTGAGAAGATCGCTTGAAGTCTTTGTGAGAATCAACTTGCTGAAGAATGTGAGCAAGTCTAATTGGGGATTAAATCAAACATTTCACCCTCCTCAATTAGTGCTCTCCCCTAAACCGACAATCTGTTTGATAAATGCCCAGATTAAGAAGAAGTCTGTGGATAATCAAATGCAACTCGTCTTTAGTCTTCTAACATATAGCAGGAAATGTAGAACCGACTGTAGACTCGACCTTCTTCAAGATTGTCCAGTTGGGGAATAGATAGTTAACATTTTCAACACACCAAAAAGCATCCGAATTAACTTACATCTTGCAAATCCCCTTAACTAAAATCCCTCCCAATCAAACAAGAACATAAAGATGTTCACCAAGGAAATCAACAATCTGCCCGCAACGAACACACGAAATGGTAACACCAAAATACTAATCACATCAAACAAGAATAGAGAGATCGTTCAGAATCATCATGTTGATGTGTAAGTGAAGCATTAACCGGAAGCACTTTGTCGATAATCATATCAGTCGGTGTGAAGATGTCAACCAACGGCTCATAGAAGAAAACTCCATGTAAAGATGAACCGATGAGAAGAAGCTCGGTTCTTACATGAGTTTGGAGCCGTTTGACCATTTAATCTAAAATATCAATCAACCATGCAAAAGATTCACACTTCTTCTCCCCCTCAAGAATTGCATACGGAGATGCCATTCTTGATTAAACAAGTGATTATCATCCAAATGTATTCTATTCACACTTCTCCCCCGCAAAATTAGCACATGATGTCACCATCTTCATTATATTGAGCAAGTGGAATAAGAGTAATTAATAGTTGCCCGTTTCACTTGATAAATTAAAGCGCATGGAAAAAACATGAAGCATGTTGATGAGAATGGTCATAATAAGAAGATTTCTCTTCTTCCGAAGATAAAGCGCACTGAGACATACACTTTTCTTTTCTTTAGAGAACGAGGCATGAACTGTTGTGTTCAAACTTCATTAGAAGATTTCTCTTCTTCAGAAGATAAAGCGCACTGACACGTACACTTTTCTTTTCTTTAGAGTACGAGGCATGAACTGTTATGTTCATACGTCATTATCTTTCTCTTTTCATCATCTCTTGGCAAAACTAGTAATCACCCCATTATCATTTAGTAGGCTCTTTGTCGTGACAGCTGATGGAGAAAACCCAATATGATGAATTTGACCCTTAAGTAGAATAACACGAACTCGTGACTTAAACTTGCACATATGTAACAAAGAGCGGTGCCGAAACTTCATCCTCCATTGAATCTCTAAGTACTCTATACTCTTCATCTAACCAACCATCAAGTATAAGACGTACATCACCTCTTGAAAATCACAATTGAATGTGACACTGAGAACTACAACGTAACTCCTTAAAGTGATAGTTATTTTGTTGTGGTAAGAGCCCAATTCCCCCAAGTGGTAAAAGAAAAGGTAAAAGACACCCAACAATAACTAGATTTCCAAGTCTTCGTTTTTGATAATAAGCTCGAACAAGGATCTTGAAGAATCTTCATCCAACCATCCCCGATACCTTCAAATACTAAGTACACTCGCCCGTGATATTTCACTTCAACCTCAAATAAATAATAGTGAATTAACTCCTTTGTCACATCTTCTTGGTTAAAAGCTCAAATCTAGCCTCCTTTGATGTTTTAAGTGAACTATGATAATGGTTTTCATCCCGACCACGGTTAAAAGCACATAACCCCGTAAAACCATGTAATAGCCAAACTGCCATGAGGACAATCCAAACAAACACCCAATTCTTGGAGTACACCCTTTTATCCTTTCTTCGAAGCAGAAACCGTAGCACCAGCATCAGATAAGATTCCGAAATACGCTTTCCTTTCTCCAGGATGGTTCTGTCATTACGGGATTTTACAACTCTATGGTTTAAACCGAGAAATAGTTTCTTTCGTGAGATTTTACAAAACCAAGAATAATCCGTAAGATAGATCCGGAAATGCACATTACATTTACCAGGATGTTTCCATTGTCACGGGATTTTACAAGTCTATGATTTAAACCGAGAAATAGATTCTTTCGCGGGATTTTACAAAATCAAGACAAAACCGTACACAATGTAAGCTTGAATTTGTTATGACAAGTTTGGTTTCGGTGAATATCTGTTTTAGGGGAACATGCAGCGGTTCATCAGCGGTTCATTATCCAACATCAACAATATCATCAACCATCCAATAAACACATTGGTGAACACAACATTCACACATTCTGTCGGCTATTGCAGTGACAACATGGTGAAGTAAACCCGATATGCCAAACTTGATCATGAAGTGAAATTCCCCAGTTTGGTTACTTAAACTTGTACTAATCCTTGTGAAGAAGAAACGGTGTACCCAATGTACAAAACCTCTCGACGTATCCTCAACTGTGTGAGACACCGAAGTGATAACTACGTTGTGGGTTAAGCGAGAAAGAATCACAGCCGTAACTAAATAGCCAAGTCTTTATCACCTTCTATAAATGCCCAAACAAGTCATCTTCGCAGAAGGGTAGAAAGAAAGAAGACGAAATAAGTAAGTGCGCCCGGAAAAACCTCACTTCAAATCCAAATAAGAAATACCGTCCAAACAACCCCGTAGTCAATATTGTTTAACAATTCAGGCCGTGTCAAAATATCTTACGTGAAAGTGTATACACCAAAGTACCAAATCGCATACCACAACAACACTCATCATCAAACCAAATCTCATCATCAAGTCTTGCAATCACAATTCGCATCGTCAAACCTTTTCAACAAATCTCATCATTAAATCTCATCCCACATCATATTAACTATTGACAATTCATATCATTTTGAGTAACTGTATTGCACCAAATCGCAACCCAACATTCAGCATATAAATTGATGAGTGTCTAAATACTCATCATTTTTATACCGTCTAGACTGCAAAATCATCTGAAAACACTCAAAAATGCATCAAAATGATAAAAATATCACAAATCAGTGTTTTATGTGTTTTAAATACAAAAATATCAAAATCAGATGAAAAACGTATCAAATTCGCAAAATTGGCAGTTTTAGTCCCCCAAGTTTCACAAGTTGTCAAAAACAGTCCCTGGTATATCAAAATAAAGAAAAATGTCATTTAAGGTCCATGGGATTCAAAAGTTGTTAAAACAAACCCTTCAAAGTTTAAAATTTGCAAAATTACAACTTTGGTCCCTCAAGTTGGAAAATTGTCATAAATAGTCCTTGGAATTGGAAAATGTCAAGTTTGGTCCTTGCATTATTGAAACTTGTCACTTTTAGTCCTTGGAACAACTTTGAGATATTGGCAGCCTTGGTCCTTTCATTTTCAGAATTTACAAACTAGGTCCTTGTGTTTTAAACCCTTTACAACCATTTTGACCTTGTCACAAGCCTAATGGACCCTGCCTAGCCATTTTGACCCCCCTGCCTTTTGACCTCCCCCTTTTAATATTATACCCAGTCAAAGCCTTGGTCAAATCCCCTTCACCCGCCAAAAAGTCCTCCTTCTCAACTGCTTGTCTGTAGCACACAAACTCCCATCCCCCCAGCTCACTAGCACTCCTCCTTGTCCCCTCATCCTCAACAACATCCAAGATTCATTAATTACATTCCCCCCCCTAACACTCAATCCTCTCAGTGGATTAAAGCAATTTGGCGCCAAAATCTCATTCAAAGGCCAGGATCATTTTTAGCCATCCAATGGCTGAGGATATTGCTGGGAAACAATCAGAGATGAGAGAGAAGATGCATGGAGTATAAAAGGAAGCATGAAGAAGCTAGTTAGGGAGTCTACTAGTTTTTTAGTTTTCTCTAAATGTCGTTTTTATCTTAAAGTTCTTACACTTTTCGACATTATTCGAATATGTTCGAATAAACTCGAACTTTATTTGATGATTTGTGAACATGAGTTCTAAAACTTCAACGTTAAACTTTGTCACTTGTACTTTGAACTTAACATTTGTATTTGACTTTAACTACGAACTTTACTCAAAGTTATGTGAATTTGTGAAATTTAACTATGTTTGATTGTTTTCTAATGTCCTAAATACGATTTAATTCTTGAAATTCTATTTTTGCTGTAAATCTCTTTTGATTTTTTGATCATCTGAGGGATTGATCGAAGAAGTACGAAGGAAAATA